>VWZE01018038.1:43052-58088 GCA_013396675.1 Eubucco bourcierii | reverse complement strand
GGTTTGTCGGCCTGCGGAGGAGGGAGCGGGGGCGGCGGGGCAGCGCCGGGGGACACCCCCTTGGGCGGGCGCTCGGCCGGGGGCGGGAGCGCGGGAGGAGGAGGGAAAGTGAGGGAAGGTTTGCTGGAGGCAGGAGGCGGCGGAGGCGGAGCGGGAAGGCTGGTACGTCCGGGGCCTGCTCCGGCTCGGCCGGTGCTGGGAGGCTCCGGCGGAGCAGCCGCTCTCGGGCCTTCGGCTGGCTGTGAGGCGTTGCTGCTGGCCTTTGCGGCGCCGCCGTCGTTCGGTGGGGCGGAGGGCTTGGGAGCCGCTGCCCGGGCTCCGGGTGGCTGCCCTGGCCTCCCGGCTGAAAAATAGGAACCGCACATCACACCGTTAGTATTTTGTAGCCGCTCATCAGACTTTCAAAAAAGTGCAAGCCCCCCAGCTCTTCATCTTGCCCTCCTCAGTGGTTACTCTGACAAATCCTCCCCAGACATCTCCTATCCAAAGGTTGCCCCTGGTGTAATGGAGTTAGGACCTGATGTACTCAGCAGGTCATCACGGAACTAAGCTGAGGCTCTGGTGCCCGCTGGAGTCCATCACGTCCTAATTCCATTACACCATGCTCCTCGGCTTCTCCAAAATGAAGAGGTTTAAGGAGAGGCTGCTTTACTGCAGCGACCTGGGCTCCTCCATACCTCACCTCACAGCCCACTGAACACAGATGCACTGGTCTGCTGGGGAGAACAGACAGACCTAGTGAAAAGGCCTCAAAGAACACAAGCAGCCTGACAGACATCAGTCTGCATCCTTCAAGTACTTGCTTAAGGCTGAAGAATTCACACAAATGTTACATAACTCTCAATCCCACGGATAAAAGCCAAGTTCTTGAAAGCAGTGCCCCAAAGGCTTTTGAGAAGGCACAGGTTTAAATGTTTCCTTTTCAACAGCAAACGCTCAGAAAACTTTGGCCTTAAAAAATATATTTTCTGAAGTAAATATCAATGTTTTTTCACAAAGCAAGATGCAACAAAAGGGATCACATTCTATAGTCACAGGGCTGGGTAAGCATGGCCACAGTTTTGAGAACAAAGTAGCTACTGCAGCTGAAGCTATGGGAGAAGGCCCTGTTGCAAGCAGTGCTGCACATCTTGGCCCTGCCTTCCAGTAAAAAGGAAACCTGCAAGTAGAGCTAAGTTCTGTCTGTCCCTGCAAATGCCCACCTTGTTCTGTGCTGCTTGAGCAGGCATCAGCTGCCCAACTGTGCCCAATGTCACTGCTGTGACTCTGAAAGTCACCCCTCATTGATGCTGGCACTTCTTCAGGTGAAAGCAGCAGTAGGGCTTTTCTCCTGCTTTTGTAAAGTGCCTTCTTTTTCAGGTCAATAACCTGCCCTGCTGTATTTTATAAAACCCAGAGGGCAAAAATGTAAAATATGAGTCTTTAAAGCAACACAGAATTCTGTAATACCATAAAAACACAGGCTAATGGAGGGAAGGAAATAACTTTGGTGTCATTTGTGCTAAAGTTGATAAACTGGGATTTCAATACTCTCTTTGAGGCACAATTACAAGTTTTCATTAAAGTCTCCATAAAAACTCTCTACAATCTATTCAATCTCCTCCTTACCCAGAGCAGAGATAGCTTAATATTCACATTCTAAGGAATATGGCATCTGATGATTTGAAACACATTTTAAATAGAGACCTCCATGGTGAAATTATGAACTAAGGGTTTGGGAAAAAACCCAACACAAAACTCACAATAAAAATCAATCACAAAACCTAACCCTGAAGTACTTTTATCCTGTATCACAGTTTCTCCATCTACCCTTTCATAACAGTGAAGCCCTTACCTGGTATGTCCCTCTGGCCTGCTGGTCTGAGGACAGGAAAGCCACCAGCAAATAAGCCTCCCAGAGGTGGCTGAGAGCCACCTTTATTAATGGCTGAATTGACTCCATCTCTGTTAGCTCCTTTGGGTTCTGTTGAAAAGGACAAAAAACCCCAGGGTATATCAGAAAGTCATTTTATCCTTGCTCTCAGACTGCTAAGGCTTGTCACCAATGAACAGAGAGCCCTGCTCAGGAAGGCTCAGCAAAGAAAGTTGCTGTTAGCATAGCAAACTGCCATTACTCTGTGACCCACATCCTGGAGCACTGCACCCTCTGGTGCTTTTTAATCTCACATCAGTAATGACACCAACAAGAAGCTGTGTTACACCATATTAAATTTATGCTTCCAGAATTTGTTGTCATTTTTATTTAGCTAATAAACAACAATTCTTCTGCAAAAGTCAACAATTCCCACTTAAACACCTTTTTTTCTTTTCTTTTTTTTTTTTTTTTAAGTGAGAAAAGCTCAAGGATTTCATAATTTGTGATTCTATTTGGCCAGAGAATGCCTGTTAAGGTGATATCCAGTTACAGACTTATTATGAAGTGCTAGGAGCTATTGATCATAGAATCATAGAATGGTAAGGTTGGAAGTGACCTCAAGGATCATCCAGGTCCAACCCCCTGACATAGACAGGGACACCTCCCACTAGTACAGGTCACTCAAGGCCTCATCCAACCTGGCCTTGAACACCTCCAGGGAGGGAGCAGCCACAACCTCCTTGGGCAACCTGTGCCAGTGTCTCACCACCCTCACTGTAAAGAACTTCCTCCTAACATCCAGTCTGAATCTCCCCTCTGCCAGTTCAAACCCATTGCCCCTTGTCCTGGCATTGCAAGACCTTGTCAATAGTCCCCAGCCTTTCTGTAGGCCCCTAAGATCTGAAGGATCTTAGAGCAGGTTGCAAGTTTAGGAAGAGTCCCCTCTCCACATCCTAAAGCTATATGAAGATGCAGACCTTTGCTGAACCTCAAACCTGCTCTTCAGTCTGTCCAACTGCCCCCCACAACCGCGGCTCCAGCAAAGCGGACCCAAGAGACTTTAGTCAGCAGCACCTACTTTCGATCTGCGGCGCACTGCGGTCATTGATCTGAGTGACTTTTCTCAAGCGAGTCCCCTGCTGGATATCAGCTAAGAGTGCACTTCGTGCCTTCTGGTCTTCCTTTCGCAGTTTGGGTACCTCTGAACTTGCCTGCTGACAAGAAGGGCATTAGATGGGAAGTACAGACAAAAACACATACACATAGGGCATGTGAGCAAACACAGGAGAGAAGATTTGAAATAACCCATCCTTGGCAGCTGTCGTTTCAAAGCCTTTGAGTCGAATCATGGTTTATTTAATTAGAAGGTGTCAGGTGATAGGTTGGACTCGATGATCTTGAAGGTCTTTCCCAACCTGATTAATTCTGTGGTTCTGTGAATCCACAAGAAGAGTGTTCAGTTGTACAGGAGGCAGAAAACGTGGAAGCTTAAATATAGCACAAATAGAATGCTAGCTGTGCTAATGCTGCTGAAAGGAAATTAGGGAATACACATACATGAAATGTGACCTCCTGCTTGGCCATTTACCCTCTCTGCTCCACAACTCCAGCTCCAATTGCCTCTCACTTTCTTTTCATTCTATTTACAACACTTCACAATACAATTTTACATCCCACCTTACAATAAACATTTTCCTGTTTTATTCGCTTTGCCTTAGGAAATAATAGAGATAATTGCATACTGTGCTTACATTTGAATGTGATCATTTACTCTTACACCTGTTTAAGTAAGTAGGCTATCTTTAGGTAGTCTTCTAGGAGGCAGTAAAGTCAGGTTCTGGTTTAAAGTATTTTAACAAAGGGAAAAAAAAGTATTTTTTATTCTTATTTCATCACATTTCCTATTATGAACAAACCTAAATCTTTGAAAAGTGTGGACATTTTGCTTTCCTGAAGCAGATCTAAAACAGCAGAGCTTTTATTTCCAGACCTATCATGTGGCTAACAGAGTGATCTTAACAGAGAAGAACCTTCACATCAGAGAAGCAGGATGCTGCATGTGTTCACAGCTACAGCAAGTTTCTGTAGTTTAGCTGGCTTCCTAAAGAGAACTAACACCAGAAACGTTCCCACAGCCCTTAATATCATGGCCAAGTAAAGCAGAACACAGTCACACTTCTAAATCAACCCCCCTCAATTTGTTAATAGCTCTCTGAAAGCCAAACACAAATATTTAAATGGCTGCTGAATAATAAAATACCTAACTTGCTAATTCTAAAAGAGCAATTATAGCAGAACAACATTACTTGTGGTTATTTTTGTACTTGTTAAATAACTAAATGCAGGCAAGCAGGCTGGACTTGCAGAGCTCCACGAGATGGCACTCCAGATTGCTGCTAATGCCTGCTGCATTCCTGCCCCCTGATGTAAAAACCTCAGAATTATAATCTTGTGACCAATATGGTAAGCAGTATGATTTTTAAATATTAGAGAAAAAAAACCCCAACACTGTTACACAGTGCCCTAATCTGAAACATGTCTGCCTGCCCTCCTGCTTCCAGGACAAAGTCCCACTGCCCATTAAGACACGCCAGAGAAGGGGTCTATGTAAGCACTGTTAGACCACATTCCGCCCACATTTTCTCTACTTACTGTGAAAAATGGGAATACCATAACTGGAAGAAGGGTGCCTCCCCTTTTCACAAAAGCTTTTTACCAGTATCTTCAACTTCACACCTCTTTACTCCTCTTAATGACTTTGCTGTAGCAGGGTGACCAGGATCGAGAAGGATCCGATCAGGACGTAGGTTTAAAATTAGCTCCAGCAGCTGTCTTTTTGTTTCCGGATTCAAGTGTCCAGATATTACACTGAGAGAGCTGGAGCTCTGCAGCCTGGAGAGGAGAAGGCTTCCAGGAGACCTTAGAGTAGCCTTCCAGTATTTGAAGGGGCCTAGAGGAAGGCTGGGGAGGGACTATTGACAAGGTCTGGGAATGCCAGGACAAGGGGCAACGGGTTTGAACTGGCAGAGGGAAGACTTAGACTGGACGTTAGGAGGAAGCTGTTTGCAGTGAGGGTGGTGAGACACTGGCACAGGTTGCCCAAGGAGGTTGTGGCTGCTCCCTCCCTGGAGGTGTTCAAGGCCAGGTTGGATGAGGCCTTGAGTGACTAATTCTAGTGGGAGGTGTCCCTGCCTGTGGCAGAGGGCTGGAACTGGATGATCCTTGAGGTCCCTTCCAACCTTACCATTCTATGATGACACCAGCTCTCCACTTCCTCTCCCACTCCCTTTCTCCAGCAGGTAGGCTAGTGAATTACAGTTTTGATACCCAAATAGCAATTAGGCTAAAAAAATCCCAACTTGTGGCAATTTATATTTGTGGAGTGCCCCATGATCTGCTAGTACTTTAACATGGCTACGGTAATCATGTGTTCAATCTGCAGCATAAAAAAAAGGAAACCAACAAAACAGCAACAATCAGCACCACACAAAACCCAAAACAAACAAAAAACCCCAAACCCAACCAACACCAAAAGACTCCAAACCAAAAGCAAACAAAAATCCCCACCAGGAACAGTATTCTGCAGGCCCATAAGAGCCCGTAACAAGCTGCCTTTCTCTTACAATAGATCGCCTTACTTCACAGGCAACTCCCTCCCATGCCACAGCTGTTTCTTCTTCCTCCTCATGTACCTAAGAGATACAATCTTCTGTGCCCAGCCTGGTGGACTTGGGTGATTGATTAGCTGCTGAGTAGCTTAATAGGGATTCTGTTTCCATTAGAAAGTCAAGGTGGTCTGAGTGTAGTGTTGCCTGACTGCACGGCAGCCAGAGCTCCTTTGGATTTCTTTGCTGCCTGCAGCCCCAAGGCCAGTGACAATTCTTGTCAGGAATCATTTCTTTAGGTATGTATTTTGCCCACTCCTCTACTGGTGTTTGCAAATGCATGGTTTTACCTCATTGCTTTTTGATACACAATACGAAAGGAACTTCCTTGCTTTGGTTAAGAAATTAACCTGGGATTCATACTCATGATATGCTTGCAATCCATAGCACAAGAAGAGATTACAAAAGTTTAAGATCATAGAATGATAGAGTCTGTCAGGGTTGGAAGGGACCACAAGGATTATCCAGTTCCAACTGCCCTGCCATGGGCAGAGACACCTCACACTAGGTCATGCTGCCCACAGCCTCATCCAACCTGGCTTTAAACACCTCCAGGGATGGGGCTTCAATCACGTCCCTGGGCAACCCATTCCAGGCTCTCACCACCCTCATAGAGAAGAGCTTCTTCCCAACATTCAGTCTGTATCTACACGACATCCTAAAAAGTCCCTCCCCAACTTTCTTGTAGGGCCCCTTAAAATACTGAAAAGCCATAACAAGGTCACATATAGGAATTAAGATTAAAATAGAAAGAGGAATTCTTATGGGACTGCATGCAATGGAAGCACTTCAGCAGGGAGACACATATGTTTTGGGTCACAGAGGGAAAACAGCTGCAAGACAAAAGATGCAATTCTTAGGCTATTCTCTACCCCACCATCTGTAGGGTAGCCTCACTTACAAAAAGAGAAACATCTCACTCTTCCAATGAAAATAAGAAGGGAAGTGGAGAAGTATGTGAAGGTCATTTGTTTTATCAGATGCCAGAGCTGCCTCAGGTAACACAGAGTGAAATTAAATTCCATACTTTATTTAGATGAATTGGTCAGGGAACAGGGAGTTCTCATTACCTCAGGAACCACTGGGTTATTCTGCTACTGTTTCAGCCACAAAGAATGGCATGCTCCATACATACTTGGAAACAGGAGGGAACAAACCATACACGTAAATATCCTGAGCACAGGAGGACCACTCCCTTTTCATTTCATGAAACTGCATTTATATCCTCAGCTATGGCATTCAGTAAGGTATAGGACCAATGTTGGAGCTACCTGACAGGTCTCTAAAGTACCTGTAAACAGGAAAATACCATCAAAGGACAATTTAGATTTATGTTGCACAGTGTAAACCATAAAATCATGCAACAGAATCAGAGAGTGGTTTGGGTTGGAAGGGACCTTATAGATCATACATTAAGTACTCCATGGGCAGAGACCCCTTACACTAGACCAGGCTGCTCAAAGCTCCTTGCACACTTCCAGGGATGGAATAACTTCTGTGGGCAACCTGTTTCAATGCCTCACCACCCTCACAGTGAAGAGCTTCCTCCTTACATCTAATCTAAACCTACTTTCTTTCCTCTCAGCCTTGTCCTATCACTACTACATACCCTCGCAAAAAGTCCCTCTTTCATCATCAGTGATGGAAATAAACATTTCAAAATTGGCAGGGGATAATTTAGACAGAAAGGGAAATGAATGATGCCACTATGGTTATACAGAGAGATCCAGATCACTGCAGCTTGGTGCCATCTGAAAAGAACAACAAACCAAACCATGCTCCCCCATGCTGGGTGTGGGGAGCAAGAAGAAAACCCAAGAAGATGCATGATATACAAATACAAAATAGAAGCTCTGGCCATACTGCTGAAATGAAAGCCTGCATACAGAGTGCCACCAGCCTGAACCTGGCAGCGGTTCAGCAGTGAGCCTGCCTGAGCAAGTGTGCCTTACCTCCCAGCAAACTGCTACAGCAAGGAGGGATATATAGCACACTTCTTTTATTTTAAATAGTTTAAACTGTTGATTTATAAAGAGGCTTACAAGACCTGGTACATTTGAGGTTTGGTTCGTCTGTCCACAACAGAGCCCTGATCTCTGATTTAAAGCTTTTTAATTATGGGAAACCTCACCACAGTGCAAGACTCCACCTGCACAGTCAATTGCAAGATCAGAGCTGCTTCTTGTGTTTCCCTTGTGTAGCACAGAATGAAACTAATTAATTCTTGGCACTTGCCTACCTGGGTAAACACAGCAATCTCTCAGCCTTCTGGTGAGCTGAGCTTCGAATGTGTCCCACGCAAAAGGTCACTCTCCAGCCAACTTTTCTGAGGGAACCCACACAAAGGGACCTGCCAAATAGCTTCCTGGCAGCTAATGAAGCAATTGTTTCAAGAGAATGAAAGGGCCAACATTTCACAATTCCATCTGCACCCAGCCCAGTAATGATTAACCATGATCTCAGTCTCCATTGCACAAAGTTCTGCAATCTGAACCTGCCGGGTTGAAAAGGTCATCAAGCAATGTGTGTACTTAGATAGGCTGCATCTACACAAGCCTTGTTCCACCTCTTCTAGCAAGGGAAGTATTGTGCAGACGTTAAGAACTCTCCTTGGCGTTTTAGGCACCTCCTGGACATGGCATGAGGCCCAGATAATGAGGCGTTTTGGCGTGAGCAGATCACCTGCTCTGCACTAGACTCTGCCTGCCTGTAGTGCAACAGCAGACACGATGGCAGGGAACAAAGGACAAAATCATGGCATAGCAGGAGGCACTCTTTTTGACACCTATATTCTCGTGCCCTTTTCAACCAGCACCAATAATCAATGCCACTGGACCCGCTAAAACTCTCTTCATTTTACATTAACACCACTCCATCAGACAATCTAAAATCTCCTATTCTTAAAGGCTCAATTGCTGCTGCTACAAATGGAGTGGTGGTCTTATTAACAAGGGTGTTCTTAAGAGTTCTCCAGTGTGGGCTACTCTATTTCTGTACCAGAATAGTGAAGTACAGCAGAATCAATATGATGATTTATACCTGCTGAGCCATTTAGCTTTCCTGTCGGCATTTAACTTTCTGACATTCGCGTTTTAAATACATCTTCTGGCTGCTCTTTCACTAGAAGAAAATATGCAGTAACAGAAGCCAGCAAAATGGAGGCAGTATAGACCCAAAACTACTCTAATATTCTAATTCTCAAAATGTTTCCTAGCAGTTTAGAAAGATCACAAGTCAAATACCAAAAATATCCCGAGACTGGCTTAAGAAAATCATTTTGAACTTGATCTTCTGATTTCTACTTTGAGATTCAGGTTTCCAAGATTTTTCTCATCATCAATGAAAACAGAAGTGAAAATTCTTACACAAACAAGAAACCCTGAGGCCCTGGCATTGCAATGGAAATGTCAAACAGCACAAGGCTGAAAATTCTGCTGTGGGAGCTGGTGACACTGCTGCTGTTTATTCTCTCTCTCTACCATAACAGAGTCCCCAGAATGACAAAGCACTACGATGAGTAGTGATAAAAACCTATTCAACGCGTGGCAAACTACACGTATCACAATTTAATCTCACTCTGAGAATACTAGGCCATTTCTCCTACCCAGCTACCTGTGCAGAAGCTACTGATCTTTTTGAAATGCTTGTTAGCACCCGTGCAAAACTGTGCCCAGCTCAAGATAGGAGAACAGTAAGAAGGGTGAGTGCTGGAAGGATGGAGCCAGCCTCTTCTCAGTGATGTCAGTGATAGGACAAGTGGCAATGGAGGCAAGCTGGATGTGATGATTTGGGAGTTCCCTGCTCCCCACCTCCCCCCACTTTGTAAAATCCTCCAGACTAGACTCAGCCAGCTGGAAGTTAAGGACTGAAGCTCTGTTTACAGTTTAGCACAATATACACACAGATATTTATACAATAGACAGGAATAGTTACAGAAATATACAAGTTAAAGGGAATACAGAAACACAATCCCCCTCCCAGAAATCAGAGACCCCAGGAGGGGCTCCCAACCACCCTTCCACCTTCTCCCCATCCCTCTACCTTACCCCAGGGTTTGGCTTACGCTCAAGGTGAGTTTGGAGAATCAGCCAGGGGGGTTAGAAGCAGAGTGGTTAGTGAGGTTATTCAGCAGAGAGGAGAGGACCCACTGGCTCCCAGAGAGAGACCAAGAGACTGCCTTATCTCTGTTTTGTGTTCTTACAGATCTCAGCAAGCCTACGATGTCAGAATATCACAAACCATCATTATCTTCAGGCAAGCTGCTTTGCATACGTTGTTCTTTCTCCTTCCAAAGAACAGTAATGCTAAATGTCATAGGAGCAAACCCAACTCCCACACAACTTCAGATAAGCACTGTAGCTCTCTGAATTTCTTGGGAAGGTTGAAGGAAACAGTTCAAGTTTTGCACTCTGACAACTGTTTGAAGGAGGGAAAAAAAAACCCCACCCTCCCAAAGCAAGCTGATGTTTTTCCTAACCTTGGAAATCCTACTTCTGTGTAAAAGATACATACCACACATTTACATCATGAGGAATTGCTTTTCTGATTGTCTTTTTTTAATTACTAGAGGACAAAATAAGGTCAGAATAGCAAACTTAGTAACCACTGACATACAATGTTCCAACAGAAATTCTATTTGGCTAGGGAAGAAAAAATCAAAGAGAAGTAAGAGTGAAGTAATAATTAGGATTAATCCACATGCCAGTGGATATTCATTCAGCATTATTTCACATTGCTCCCACTGAAATTAGCACATTCATTTACTCTCCTGCTCTCCTAGTTTTCAGTATGCCAATAAGGCAAATAAACACCTGGTGCTACTTCAGGAGCTTTCATCATCTGCTCCATTGTGATTTGGGGAGCTAATTTCTATGCAAAGAATTTAATAACAATTCTAAAAGAGAATACAAGTATTTTCTTCAACTTCACAAATGTATGAACCATTAAAAAACCATCTCTGAACGAGGCACAACCCAGCAGGGCTGCTACACATTCACATTTCCTTCGGTACTACATTTTAATAGGTGATGACTGATCATAACGTTAGGAACTCAAAAGTACAGAAAAAGGCTGCACAGCAGTGAGCAGCCTCCACTGCATGTAAAAAGCAAACATGGTTTATCAAAGCAAAATTCTCTCTTGAACCTCTCTTGGGAGGTTAAACTGAGAAAACCTTTAATCAGTCTCTCTGGCACTAGCTGATCTGGGAAACACAACAAATCACAACTAGCCAGAATGCCTCTTATGCCAAACTAAAAACCAAACTACAAAGCAAAAAGGATAAAGAAATAGAGATGTTGTCCAGGAGCTGAAAGCTTTAAAATACACTACCACCACCCCCTAAAAACAAAGCACTCCCTCTAAAAACAAAACAAAAAAAACCCTATTAAAGAACTCCACCTCACATGACACACGTATACCTATACATCTGAAAGAGCTTTACAACAAACATCCCAATGCTTCCTTTACAAGTTCCCTTTATTAGGGTGGATAAGAACAGGGAATGAGAAAAGAATTCCATAAGCCTGTGCCAGAAATATATTAGGAAACAGCTTTATTGTGCCTACTCATCCATCTCCTATTTACCTATGACCCCCAGAAGGCAGCACTTGAAGATGTGCTCAATTAATCAAATTAACTATACTTAAGCCAGCTACATCTGCTAATGCAGACACCAACCCCCCCACCATTCCCTCCTTGAAAAATCCACTTCATTTCCTTTTAAGTACATTCTACCAGCCAGTAGCTTCTCAGCTGTTGAGCACAGGTGGCTCCTACCACGTCCCAAATACCATCTCCAAATGGCTTTAGTATTGTCTTGCAACAACTGTGGGCCTCCAGGCAGAATTCAGTACAAATACCTACAGAGTATCTGCAAGTCCAAAATCTTTCAAAACAGGAGGAAAGAGCCTAACTTTCTTCTGCCTTAGCAGTGCAAGCAAGTGCCAACAATGCTTAGAATTTCGAAGAAGGACTACAAGATCATTTTGGACCACAAGTAAGAAAATGTGTGGGGAAAAAAGAAGTGATGAGTACTTCTGCTAAAAATCTCTTAATAACAAAAGCAAGAGGAAGTGACAGCTCTTATACATACAATTACAAAAGCAAGACAAGGCTGTGGGACCTATGGAACGGCAGCATGCAAAATGCTAAGAGTTCTAAAACCTCAAGCTGTGTGTGGACATTTCTCTTTTAACACCCCCCAAGTTAAACAAGTGGCTTGCCTACATACCAACAGTGAAATGAATACTCTTTTAATTGTTAACATAGAAGTGTTCCTTTGGTTTAATTATATCAGTATAATACAAATCGCAGTGCTGCCTGCAACGTTTTCAGGTGTTGGCCAAATAAAAGCTGGCTGTGTTGAAGGCTTTCCTGAAAGCTATGTGCCTGTTAGAAGTTTTTCCTTCTTCCGTCCTCCAACTGTGGATTTAGCAGCTGTAACAACAGCTGGGCAAGTTCAGCAGCTGTAAGAGACAGAAGCCAAATTCTAGAAAACAAATCCTAGTGAAAGCAAACAGGATCTGTAACAAGGTTTCATGGATTCCCCAATTAAAAGATTTTACTCTGCAACTCGGCACCAACTGGAGAGCAGACTGCTGCTGCTGAGCTCATCAGGCAGGATACAGATCCTCTCAGAGTTAGCATTCAGTTTGGACTGGGAAAAACCCTTTTGGTGTTATCAAAGAAACGATATTCTGCCATGTTATTATACAAATTCTTTACATTGGTTCATGTGCTCTTTTTCAAAGGAAGGCTTTGAGATGAGATACTAATTAGAAATTGTTTCATTTGCATCGTTATCACCAAGATAAAACTGACCCCAAATTCCCTATGTCTTATGCATAGATGGTGACAATTAAAACAGAATGGTCTAACCAAAACATAGAAATGCAGTATAAGCCTCCTTATATCAAAACCCTATCATGGTACTGGGTTTAGTCATCAGGAAAGGAGGGGCAGCAAAAAAGTCCAAAATTGTTCATACTGGCCCTTAGGGGTCCTTTCTGAAGTTAGAGTTGGTAGAGGATTCTAAAAATGTTGATAGATACTTCACTGAGCTACATTTGTTAGGATAGGAATACCTGCAGCTTCTGTTGACTTTAATTGCAGCTGTGGGCATTAGATGGCTCACAAAATTCAGCCCACTTATTTCAGTATCTTTTGATTGTGTACCAGCCCAGAAGAGCTAATTGAAAACACTGCTCACAGTGCACAAAGTTAAAAGAAAATGACACAAGGAATCAAGCTTATTTCATGTACTGTCTTTATCCTCCTCCTCCTCTTCATCTCCACAATTCATGGAGAATTTTACAATTTCAAGCCTGCAAAGTAGCAAAGAGAAACATGCAAGGAAACCTCCTTCTGGAAGAAAAGATAAAAACAAAATCAACAGATCCTCACAGGAACAAAACAGGCAGAGAGATGCCAGAGAACACAAGGGAGAAATAAATTTCTTTAAAACTGAAGTACATTTGAAACACCACATACAGCTTTGCTACAGAGACTTAAGATACACTGCAAGAAAGTACAGCAGCTACAGAAAAATGTATGGGAAAAAGGCAGGAGAAATTCAATGCAGAAACAGGCTATGAACAAATGACTGCAAAACACAAGGAATGACTTTAACATGTTCTACCACAGGCACCATAATTGATTGTGAAGGCATGAAAATGTAATACCCTGCAACTCCACTCAGAACATCCTCCTCTTACTGCAAACATGCTGGCAGGGCACATGTTCTCCCACAGGAATGATCTGTTACAAGCAGTAATTGCTCCTGCACATGTATAAAAGCATATTGTGCTGTAGCCCCAGGAAGACAGCATGTGCTAGAAAGAGCAACACCTACAGCTGAACGCTGTGAGTCTTAACAGAAGCTCTAAGAAAGAGGATGAAGGAATCAGCACTTACCACCTGCACATTATCAATAAAAAAGAAGTACCTGAGGCTGCAGAAGTATTCATGAATGCTAGATTCTCACCATATGTATCCTAAGGCAATCATCTCCCAATTTTTTGGTTCCCACACTCCTTGCAGTAAAAAAAAAAAAAAATTGAGGATGCACCCCAATATAAGGTCACTTATTTAGAAATTATACATATGTCTGACTGAAGTTTTAGTACTTTTTCCCTAGCCCCCAGTGTATCGTCTTATGCACTCCTGTTTGGAGACCACTGGTCCAATGAAGAATCACAGAATGTCAGGGGCTGGAAGGAACCTCCAAAGCTCATCCAGTCCATCCCCCCTGCCAGAGCAGGATCACCTAGACCAAATCACACAGGAACATGTTCAGGCAGGTTTTAGTATCTCCAGAGAGGGAGACTCCACAACCCCTAGGCAGCCTGTTCCAGTGCTCTGTCACCCTCACAGGGAAAAAATTCCTTCTCATGTTTAAATGAAACTTCCTATGCCTCAGCTTCCACCCACTGCCCCTTGTCCTGTCATTGGGCATCACCCAGCAGAGCCTGGCTCCAGCCTCCTGGCACTCACCCTGCACATATTTATAAACAGTGATGGGAAGATCGAAGAGAGGAGAAGATTGAAGAGAAGAACAAAAGCCAGGAAAACAAACATCTGCCCCAGATATTTGCTACGAACACCCATGCCAAAATTCTGGGGGCTCTGAGCTGGTTAACAATGCTAAGCTTTAGCTAATAGAGATCCAAAATCACTCTTACCGGAGGCGGCGGGGGAGGGGGCCCTCCAGAAGGTGGCGGTGGCGGTGGTGGAGGAGGTGGCGGCGGCGGCGGCGGCACAGGCATCCGTTAAGATTTCTGGCTTCACGCAGTTATGAAAAACACAGCCAAGGTCTAAGTCCTTGAGGGGATGGAAGAGAGAAGAAATGAAAGTGGGGGAAAATTAAAAAAACCAAACCAAAACCAACAACAACAAAACCAAAGAGAAGAGGAAGGTGTCTATACACTGTACGCTGAAGATCAGCCAAATTCCTGCCTCTCAGCGGACTGAAGACTTTTATGCTGCTCTGCTTCCAAAACTACAGTGCAACAGCCTCATTACAGTTATCTGATGACAACATTCATCTGAAGAGCAAGCTCACAGATCTGGACAGGTGCCATGAATGCCAAATACAGAGATGCCAGCTTGTCCAGCTCTGTTATGCCTTGCCTTAATCTAACCCACAGCTCTGAAATGCAGTTCTGCAGAGAACAAATCACAATAAACCACATGTAGGCATTCCTGCTGGGATATAAAACCCCCACTGGCTTTAAGCCAGAGGTTGGCTGCTCTAAGGATAGAATAAGGAACTTTGTAAAGTTCACTGGACTTGCTCAAATTTTTTAAAAAGGTAAAACTCAGACATCAATGAAGAAATAACTCTACAAACTAAATCCTAAAGCTTTCTATCAGTCCTGTGTGCAGTTCTGGAGCCCCCAGCACAGGAAGGACATGGGAACTGTTGGAGTGGGTCCAGAGGAGGCCACAAAGATGCTCAGAGGGCTGCAGCAGCTCTGCTATGAGGACAGGCTACAAGAGTTGGGGCTCTGCAGCCTG
>VWZE01018038.1:4280-43002 GCA_013396675.1 Eubucco bourcierii | reverse complement strand
TGCTCCCTCCCTGGAGGCATTCAAGGCCAGGTTGGACGAGGCCTTGAGTGAGCTGTGCTAGTGGGAGGTGTCCCTGCCTATGGCAGGGGGTTGGAACTGGATGATCCTTGAGGTCCCTTCCACCCTCACCACTCAATGATTCTGTAAGAACCAGACATTTCAAGTATTAATGTTTTTTTTCTGTCAGTTTTACATGTTAACTTTTCCACAATCCTTCAATAAGACACCAAGGACAATACAAACCTTCCAGCAAACAGTATTTTATTTTACATCTCCTAAAAAATGACAGTGCATCACTCACTGATTTTCATCTGGACCCAGCTCCCAGCACTTTTCAATCTGAAGTCACCTGTAAGTCATCTGAAGTTAACAAGCAGCCCCCATATTTCATCAGTATAACTCCAAATGAAAGTAGCATGCAGTCCCACAGAGAGCTTTCTGCAAGCTATACTTGATAACTTCTTTGATTTTGATAGTGACTCTTGGATAAATGTTCCAAACATGTTTTTTTACCTCTCCTTTTATACCCATCATGACATGACTTATCTTCTGAGACTCTGCACAGTGTTACATAAACAATGTGAAAAGCCCTATAATAATGAAAACTACAACATCTGCTATTCCTTTCCTGTCAGGCTTTATCTTAGCAGAGAATTGCTTTGATCAAACACATTTGCTCTTTATACATCTCTGCAGCTGACAATTTGTTTCCCTGCCTCCTTCGGGCATTTAGAAGCATTTTACTCATTTTTCTTTTCCCCTACTAACTGATGTAAAATTGAAGACACCACAATTCCAAGGCCTTATTCCCCTTATTCCTGATTTTTAAAATCAGGTTCCCTGTGCTTCTCTTCCAGATGTCTGAAGTCTTGTGATCAACTCCTTTCAGACTGCTCTGCAAAGGAGTAGCATATCAAAGCAGCCTGGATCTGTAACAGAATTGGTTACAAGCACTTTAATGATGGCTTAATGAAGCTTTCCAAGAAAGCCAGCACGGCAGCATCTTCACCATTCCACTCTTAACGCTGCCCTATGCAAAAAAACTATTATCAGAAGAGATCTCTTTTCCTCAATTAAGTCATTCAAAAACACGGACACGGGGAGAATGAATCTTCCCTGCTAATAATATGTTTCAGGTTAGTATCTTCCTACCCTGCAATACAGGCCTTTTGTCTTCATTAAGGATTTAGATTGGGAAGTATGCTCTTAGTCAAATCAGGAAAAAAAAAAATCCAGCCCACGCTTCTGTGGCAGACCATGTGCATGGCAGCAGGAGGTAAAGCACACTGGAGGCAAGCGGCAGTGCGAGAAAGGAAATGGGAATCTGCTCTTGGTATTTAAAAGTCACAATCTGAAATAGAGTGAGAGGACTTTCCTAGCTGCCTCTCTACCCAGTTCCTGCCCCAGCCCTCGTTTCTCCAAGTGATGCAGCCTGAGTTCCAGGACCAGTTTACAAGCCAAAATTCAGCACAGAGGAATTGTTAATCCTGTGTCCCACTTCCTTATCCTGAATCCTCTTGTTCAGTGACATAGAGAAAAATTCATTTCAAGGAGCTCTAACCCACAAGCCTTGAATGAAATATTAGAGGTGCTCTATACTTTTTCTTCTGTGCTCTTTCAAATCCTCTACAAAATAATTGTCTTTGAGAAAATTCTGTATCCCTTCCCTTGTTCTCTTATCACAAATTCAGAGCTGTGATGTCCTGACCTTGGCATGCCTTTGCACACACAAACAAATTCACAATTGTTACACCACTACAATCACAATGGGAAGGTGATCACACCTAACACCTGCACAGCGAAGATCTGTTTCCACATATGGGTTCTATCTGTTCAGGCAGGCTTTGGAAGGAGCACTGTCATACAATCCCCAGAAATACAGGCTGGGTGGGGAATGGCTGAGAGCAACCCTGAGGAAAAGGACCTGGGGATCTGGGGTGATGAAAAGGTCAACATGAGCCTGCAGTATGAGTGCACCCCAGACAGCAACTGAGTCCTGGGCTGCAGCAAGAGCAGTGTGGGCAGCAGGGCAAGGGAGGGGATTGTGCCCCTTTGCTCTGCTCTCCTCAGACCTCACCTGGAGTCCTGGGTGCAGTTCTGGAGCCCCCAGCACAGGAAGGACATGGAAGTGTTGGAGTGGGTCCAGAGACGGCCACAAAGATGCTCAGAGGGCTGCAGCAGCTGTTATGTGGACAGGTTGAGAGAGTTGGGGCTCTTCAGCCTGGAGAAGAGAAGGTTTCCAGGAGACCTTGGAGTAGCCTTCCAGTAGCTGAAGGCTGGGGAGGGGCTATTGACAAGGTCTTGCAATGCCAGGACAAGGGGCAATGGGTTTGAACTGGCAGAGGGGAGATTTAAACTGGATGTTGGGAGGAAGTTGCTTGCAGTGAGGGTGGTGAGACACTGGCACAGGTTGCCCAGGGAGGTTGTGGCTGCTCCCTCCCTGGAGGTGTTCAAGGCCAGGCTGGAGGAGGCCTTGAGTGACCTGTGCTAGTGGGAGGTGTCCCTGCCTATGGCAGGGGGTTGGAACTGGATGATCCTCGAGGTCGCTTCCAACCTTACCATTCTATGATTCACACAGACACTGACAGCAAAAGACTGTATGTAGATAAAGGCAGGGATCTTCAAATTAACTTGCAATTAAAATAACTGTCTTATTAAAATTTTAGCCATAACAGCATGACTTTGACATTTTAGCATGTAGGACTCACCAAGAGAACCTCTTTTGCCTTACTGCACCTATCTCTTTTATGTGGTTTGCATTTAAATAAACTGGAGAAGACTGCAACACTATGAATACATCAGCACACATTACTTGTAGGCCCTCTAGTCCTTGTTTAAAGGCTGTATTTAATTTGTCTCTTTCCCCCTCTCCAGCAAGGTGCTAGTTAAAACATCATCAGTAATTTCAGACAGTAGCTTCAGAATGTGCTGGGTTTATGGACTTGCACGTTAGAAGCTAAATAAACTCTGTATCAAAAATAAAAAAGGAGTGTCATGTTGACCAGTTCTAGGGTCTGTTAAGATCCAGACAAGAGGGAAATGCCACAAACAGTCTTTAAGGCCCCTCCATCCAGTTTTCTCTCTGCTAAATATACACATACATAATTGGATGAGAGTGGTCTGAACTATCCCTGAGAGGCAGAAAAAAAAACCAAAACATTGAAAGATTGGCAGCAGGTGGAGGGGAGAAGTCTGTGTGTTGAGACCCAGTTTTCTCAGACAGAATTTAATGTAACTCTTCCCTTGACTTCCACATGCAGATCAGTATTAGGCCAAACAGTTGCAGAATTTATTGGAAAGGAAAAAAAGAAAAAAAAAAGAAAATCCCAAACCTTGCCTGTTTAATCCATCTCCCCACCAAAGCAAGGTTGTGCTTTTTTTGGGTGCTTTCTAGAGCCTAATTATAGGTGTCCCAAATAATGTGGCTTGTATTATTTCCCTTGGGAAGCTCTTTCTCAGTCAAATATCTCTTAGCTCAGACTGCCTGATGCTCAGCCTAATTTCTCCTTTTCTTAGTGTGATCCCATTTGCACTGCACTGAATATAACTGCTGAACTCTGAATATAACTGCTTGTACCAAGCAAAACAGTTTCTCCTACTCCTCAGCATCAGCTTTGTGAAATATACAATTATAACTTCAAATACATAAGTACATTTCCAAGGACTAGTTATGCTTTTGGAGCTATTTTCCTTCTCTTAAGTCATCCCATCAGTCAGTGAACGCTGCTGCCATTCTCTGATCTCAAAACAATTAGTCCTTTTTGTTCTCTTGGGAAGGGTAATTTCAGGTGTCACAGATTGTTCCTTGCCTCTCACAGTGCTTGTGTGAATAGCAGCTGGGTTTAAGAACCACAGTGCAGCCTTCAGTGTAGAACTCAAGCTCAAATTTCTGGAGGCCCAAATAAAGTCTTTGCCTAGACTTTAATTTTGAAGTGTTAGACAAGATTGAGTAAGTGCAGATCTTCTTCACTGGCGGCTTCCTCAGTCCTGTGCTGGATTCACCTGGGAGAAACTCTCTACCTCTGCCTAAGCTTCCATGTGGATTCCTTCTAAAGTGCCACTGCCACGGTGCTGCGCTCACTGAAGACTAAGTTCTGCTGGAAGCACAGAGCCACACTAAGAAACAAAGTGGGTTTTGGACAGCAGCTGTCACATCTCCTGCCATGCTGACATTCAGCAGGAGCACCAGAGACATGTCTGAAAGGTTGTGCTAAATGCCTTCCCCAGTCATGGAAACAGAAGGCATGAGACAGCTGCACCTTCCATTTAGAACAATGTCTAGAAGAGGAAAAAAAAAATAATTCTCAGTTCTTTCATATGAACTCACAAAAAAACCCCAAACCCAAACCAACCTATTTCTTCATTAGTAACATTTTTTTTAAATAGCTATATTCCTCTGGTCTTGAGGTGGTATGGTCATTAACATGCAACAACCCAGCTGGAACTGAAAATACAGCCATTTTAATCGACTTGGAGAGAGACTGTAAAAGAATGCATCATTATTACTGGATTTGCAGTCACTGCAGCTGCACACTGCACACTGAGGTAGCTAATTCAGCCTGGGGGAAATCAACAGGTTTTTTTGCTTCAGAGTGAAGGCTTCCTGAAAATATTGGTCTTATTTTCTTGATTAAAAAATTGAATAAGAAAAGTAGACCACAAACTCTGTTTTTAGCTTTTAATTAGCTTTTAAATAATCAAATATGATTTCCCCACTAACTATACTGTTCTGAGTTATAGCTTTTAAGCCTTTGTATTTCAATAGGAAACAAACAGAATTTCAAAATTACAGAGGAGAAACAGCATCAATAAGCTCAGCTTTCATGATCTGAAAAGTCACAGAATCATAGAATGGTAAGGTTGGAAGGGACCTCAAAGAACATCTAGTTCCAAACCCCTGCCATAGGCAGGGACACCTCCCACTAGCACAGGTCACTCAAGGCCTCAACCAACCTGGCCTTGAACACCTCCAGGGNGCTCCAACACTTCCATGTCCTTCCTGTGCTGAGGGCTCCAGAACTGCACACAGGACTCCAGATGGGGTCTGAGGAGAGCAGAGCAAAGGGGCACAATCCCCTCCCTTGCCCTGCTGCCCACACTGCTCTTGCTGCAGCCCAGCACTCAGTTGCTGTCTGGGCTGCACTCACACTGCAGGCTCATGTTGAGCTTTTCATCACCCCAGATCCCCAGGTCCTTTTCCTGGGGCTGCTCTCAGCCATTCACCACCCACAATGAGCCTAATTGTGCCCCTACTTGTTCATGTCGAATATCATGGATGAACAGCTGAGATGACTGGTACAATCACACCACAGATCTTTTAAAGAGAGTACAACACATGTAGAGACAGAGAAGAGAGAAAAACAGAGGACAGACATGTGTTACACAGATAATCTTTTCTCCTGTCACTATCACACAACTGAAAATTACTTGCAAAACTACTATTTGGAATTAGATTTCAACTGTAACAGAATCAAAAAATGCCATTTAAAAGCATCAGATGCTACATTTCTTTCTACTATTTCTGTTTCTCAGTATGACTGTGTTTAGAGAACAAACCAAGGAAGAATCAAGGCAGAGCATCTGAGCATCCTCATAGCCATTTCCTCCTCTGCAAAAATAACCCTNCCCCAAAAAACCCCAAAGGAACCAAAGAAACACCCCCCCCCCAAAAAAAAAAAAAAAAACCAAACCCAAAACTTGACAGTCTCTGCTGCAGCTAAGAGCAGTGCAGAAGTGTCAAACTATTTCAGCCTTCTTTTACAGAACAAAGGCTAACAGCTAGACACATACCCATCTTACTATATACATTTTAAGACATTCACTGGTATATTCCTACATCTAATTAAGAAAACTCTAGCCTTTCATAATTTCCTAACAGAGAGTACCTGAATTGTTTGCAGCTTAAGAGAGAAATTGCTGGTTTCAGTCGCCACTTAGATCACTGCAACTAAAGGCAGAATCTGGCTTTTTCAGTTCCACTGGAATGTACAAAGCTTGAGGACTCTTCCTTCCTTTAGTATCTAATGAAACACTCTTAGGCACTTTGTGTCTGTGGCATTGTCTCCTAGCAGGTAACTGTATCCTGCCTTTAAGCCAAGTTCTCCTCAGCCTGAACTACTTCCACCAGGCTTGATCCAGCTAAGGGCTGCATCCCTTTTCTGCCTGAGGAAACGGTCCAACTAATTCTGTGAGGACCCTGACAACACTGCAACAAACTGGCCAAGGCAGACCCAGCACAGATTACAGGAATTTGAAGATGCCTTGATTCCATCTGTGCTGTGGGAAGATCTCTGCTGGGTTCCCCGTGGTGCTGAGGCTAGGAATTAAAGCACAATGTCTTGACAAACCTCCCTTCAGAGGCAAAGCTGCAGAGATGACTTCACATCCCTATACAAGACTACTTAAGGGTGCAGCTTCCTCTGCTCCATGGGGATCTGCCACAGAAGATTAATTGCAGTAAGGAAGCAGAGGAAGAGAATTTGTCATCCTCTTAAGAGTAAAGAACACCACGTAAGAAATTTATTATGCCTACTGTAGGCATAATTGTTCAACTGAAGTTAAAGACTCCAAAGACAAATGAGGTAAATTAGAAGCAATTAGCACTTACACAGACATAACTTTGCAACAGAAATTATTTATACCTATATCTACTAAGTACTAAGAAAAACAAAAGAATCACAGAATTGTCTTGTTTGGAAAAGACCTAAGAAATGAAGAACTAGGTTCATCTGGCTCTGAAAAACACCCAAAATGTGGTTCTAGGAAGTCTGAGGAGATACATCCTGCCTACGGCTGACAAGTATTAGTGCCAATGTACAAAGCCTTGCCTGATGGACTGCACGAAAGACTGAAATAGCAGAGGTAACACCTAGGTAAAACATTCTGTGCAGAGGAAAGCAGCAAAGCAGTCACAGTATACGAATTCTGTAGCTACACGAGGCCTTTCCAGCTCCTGGTACAGACTGTTCAGAGCAGTTTGAGTATCCCCACACAGCACTGCATCATTCATCCTACTGCTAAGTCAATGTAAACTCATGATCACTTGATCCAATATATTTTGTACAATCCGCTTTTGCATAATTTCCCTGCTAAACAGTCATTTCAAGGCTAAAAAAAGGCTTTCATTCTGCATTAAATACCCTGTTGGGCCCTACATCTGTCATTCACACGGCATACTTCAGCGATAGTCTCCACTCTCTCTGTCAATTTATTAATTTAGGGACTGATCCATCTCTTATTATTTTTTATTAAAAGGACCAGGTTGCCCAGGGAGGTTGTGGATGCTCCCTCCCTGGATGTGTTCAAGGCCAGATTGGATGAGGCCTTGAGTAACCTGTACTAGTGGAAGGTGTCCCTGCCTATGGCAGGGGGTTGGAACTAGATGATCCTTGAGGTCCCTTCCAACCTTACCATTCTATGATTCTATGACCTGGGGATCCGGGGTGATGAAAAGCTCAACGTGAGCCTGCAGTGTGAGTGCAGCCCAGACAGCAACCGAGTCATGGGCTGCAGCACGAGCAGTGTGGGCAGTAGGGCAAGGGAGGGGATTGTGCCCCTTTGCTCTGCTCTCCTCAGACCCCATCTGGAGTCCTGTGTGCAGTTCTGGAGCCCCCAGCACAGGAAGGACATGGAAGTGTTGGAGTGGGTCCAGAGGAGGCCACCAAGATGCTGAGAGGGCTGCAGCAGCTCTGCTATGAGGACAGGCTACAAGAGTTGGGGCTGTGCAGCCTGGAGAAGAGAAGGTTTCCAGGAGACCTTGGAGTGGCCTTCCAGGATCTGAAGGGGGCTACAGGAAGACTGGGGAGGGACTACTGACAAGGGCTTGTAATGACAGGACAAGGGGCAATGGGTTTGAACTGGCAGAGGGGAGATTCAGACTGGATGTTAGGAAGACGTTTCTTGCAGTGAGGGTGGTGAGACACTGGCACAGGTTGCCCAGGGAGGTTGTGGCTGCTCCCTCCCTGGTGGTGTTCAAGGCCAGTTTGGATGAGGCCTTGAGTGACCTGTACTAGTGGGAGGTGTCCCTGCCTATGGCAGGGGTTTGGAACTAGATGTTCTTTGAGGTCACTTCCAATCTTACCATTCTATGACTATGATTTTCCTTGTTTTTAGTAGAAGCAAGGTCAGCTCTTTAGGGCTTGATTCTGAAAACATACCAGCGAATAAAAGGTGCAGAAATACAAATAACATCACTAATGTCTTAAGTTGTTTATACTCACACAAATAGACAATTAAGGCAACTTTCTGTATAAATCCTGGGCAGAATTTGACAGATATTTTTGCAGTGATTCATGCACCCCAAGAGGAGAAAAGATTCCCTGTGAAAATAAGTTGCTAAAAAAACCCAGTTTGTTTTCCTTATACATAAGCCTGGCTTGCCTTCTCTGCACCTCATGATTTTATGTGTCTGCTCAAGTAACACAGCAGTTCTATAGATTTTGGACAGATAAAAGTGTTATTTCTTCTCTTCTTTAGCATACAACAAAAGTGCAACTGACTTGGACAAAAGCCCAAAACCTGCCAGGACCATTCTATATGCAGCCAGTACATTTTTCACTGCACAAATGAAGCCAGTTAGGAAAGCAGTAACATAATACCTTTCAAACGAGAGGATATGAAGGAGGAACAAAAGATCCCAAGACCTCCCTTGTGATCCAGTACCATATTCTGCTTTCTTACATTTTGTTTTTGTCGCTGTTGCTTATAAATGAAGAGTAAAACATGACACAATAACTAGAAAACGTTCAGTGGTGCACCAGTCCTTTACAGACCTGTGTATAGATTGTGAAAGGGGCCAGCACAAAGGGATTACTATCTCTAGACCCATTCATTCACTGTGTCCATCTAGAAGGAAGCATTTGACTCCTATCTCATGACTCAAGCAGAAGCACTGTAATTTCCAGCCAATGCTTTAATTTATCAAGGCAGACACTGCAGCTGCCAACAGTGTAAATGAAGGACATATCATATCCATTACATAGAAGCTGCAGAGCAGACACAGGAGGTAGTTTTCTCAGATGTGTGTAAGAGCACTGTCAAGACTGAGCAAGTGCTTTTTATGTGGAACTTTCTGTTCTTATGTTTAGTGAAATTTATCCTGTAGGGACCTTTGGTCCAATCCCCCTCTGCTTTTTACTTTGTAGTATCACTTATACTGTAGCTACAGTATAGCTGTTACATTGCTCACCCCTGCCTGGGCTGGCTACAAAATGATACCATCCTCACCACAAAGGGTTGTACAACTATGCCTAACAGTGGTGAAATTTGACACAGAGTCAGTGCAAAGACACAGGCTCCCCATCCATGATCTTATTTGAGAGAAAGGTGTTTCTGGTACTCTAAAGGAAAACCATTTCAGCTGTTGTCTGTATTACCAAGGCATGAAAGCATGCTTTTCACACCTTGGGAAAATTCTTTAGTTGTTTCACAGACTTCCAAAGCAATCCAAAGGCAGGTTTACAGCTGCCATGTATGTAGTACTGCAAGAGTTCACTCAGTGATACTCAGAAATGGAATTAAGATGGGCATGTTCAAAAAATTCACTTTTGTCTAAAATATATTCTTTTTGTCTCTAATTTGGAAACTCCAAGGCCTTTTTTTTTGTTTGTTTGTTTGGTTTTTTTCTATTTGTAAATAAAGCATTGCTTACATCACTCTTCATTCTGGCTGTGAAGCCACTGGAATAAACCTGATGCAGAATAACCACCGATGAAAAGGTAACTGTGAAGTCCCATTTTGGTATTATAAGTTAATTTTCAGAAAGGTTAGGGATTTTTTTCAAAGAGAATAAGTATTCTGAGTAAGAGCACAGACTAACAAACTGTAGGAATACTGGCAAAAAAGCATTTTTCCCCCTCCCTAGAAAGCTCCATCTCAAAACTGCAGTAACTTCTTGTATAGAAGACTTTTAGATAAATAATTTATTTGCTACCTTATTTGATTATTACCTTTATTTCATTATTAATTTTACATACATTCTGAGGAAGCTACGAATCTTTATTCTGACACACCAGATTGTCCTCCCATCTTCCCAAAGCAATCATCTGCGCTTTTCATCTGTGATCTCATTTATTAGACCTGAAAATGAATGGCATAAAATGCCCACATAATAATGCAGCAGTCAGATCAGGAACTTATGTAAGTCAAGGTTAGAAGAGCTGTGCTGTGCTAGTGCAGTCTCATCTCCTCCACAGAAGCAGCTGCTTCTGAAAAACCATGTCATTCTCACAGGTGAGTTAAAAGTAACAAACATACAAACAAATCTGACACCAATCCTTTGACTGCTCTGCATCTCTTTGGAGCTAGACTATTTTTAAATAGTGATACCAAACAATTTCATATCAGTTAATAATTTTTAGTATAACAACGTTAGCCAACTTTGAAGCTTTTAACATTTGTCTTAAAATGTGCAAGCAGTTTTCTGTTTGTTATGACTATGGTATGATTTCCAGTTCAAGGTCTTCTTTTCAGAGGACAACAAATTTTCCAAAACACTGACCTCATCAACCAACCAAACTAATTCTTCATAAGTATAAAGAGTGTCTATTAGGATCTATGCTACGTTTCAAGCACTTCTGACTTTTACAGTGTGATAACTGAGACGTGACACTGCTGTGTTTGTTTTACTGAATTGTGTTTGATTTACCTAAACACTTCCTGAAAATTCAGATTTAGCAGTCATTATGTACACAGTCCTGGCATGGCCCTTCCTAATGTATTGCAGTAAGAGGAATTAAGATGTTACATGATCTTTGTTTGCATTTCCTTTCAGAGTTGCCAACTGAGAGGAAAAAAATAAGAGGAAGCTGCTTTGTATTGTACTATTTGATTTGATAAATACAGCCATGTGTTGCTCTTTTCAGTACAGTACAATCACAGAATCAGAACCTCAAGTGCATCTCGGTCAGGAACAGATTCAAACCAGCAATCACCTGAGCACTGCAGCTAATGAATTAAGCTTTGCATCTGCCCCTAAGCAACCAAAGTCTACATGCAAAGCTGATGAAACTATTTATATACACCAGCCTGCACAGAATGATATGTATCTTTGACTTCATTTTTTTTTAATTGCAAGCTGGTACTGGTACTTGCCCTTTAGTGCAATTTTGCATGCCACTTAGCTTTACTGCAGCCTCAGTGGTAATACAGTGATGTAGACAACACTTTAAACGTTTAACAACATCACCGTTAACATCGAGAGGTGCTGCAGGATGGTTGCTAAGCCCCGTTTCTTGACCAGGCTCTTCTAAAGGAACTCCACACAATTTATTTGGATGCCCTTTGTCACCACCTACAGCAAAACACCCAAAGCATTCTACCGGTGAAATAAAACCGGTGAAATGTAGTACTCTCAAGTTGAGCTTCTTGTATGGTGCTTTGTACACGATGCTGGTCAAGGCAAAGCAAACTCACTCCTTCCACCTCACGCTGGGCAATGTCCCTTACGAACCGTGGGTGGCAGCAGTATCTGCACCGCTTGCACATTCCAACGGGGACACCGTTTTGGGTCACAGGTTCACGGCGTGAACGGGAACCATCCTCACCCACGCATACCTAACAAGCGTCCCTGCCATCATGGAATAAAGTTGTACTCATTTTTTCCATCATCACCCCTGACCCACGTCTTTCTGTACAAAGGATGCAAACCGACAACTTTAACACTGATTATACAAACACAAGTTTGAGCTGGATAAACATGGAGAAACCGAACACAGATCGTACCAGGAAGCAGCTCAACAATTCGATTCATGCAGCATGCACGATAATAAGCATCACTGTTACCACAATTTCAGTAATATCTGGTCTGAACCAGAAGAAGCACTCGCAAATTTTAGCCCACAAGTGCCTCAAGACTGTTCAGCGTTGAAATCACCAATCTTTGTCTTACATCTGTGTCTCCACTCCTAAATCAGACTTACTTCGCTACCCTTCAGAAATCTTGCTTAGTAGCATTCCACTTCCAGTAATGAACACANAACAAAAAAAAAAAAAAAAAAAAAAAAAAAAAAAAAAAAAAAAAAAAGGCAGCAAGAAGCATGCTGGCCTCATGTGCCCTTCCTATTCCTAGACATCCTGGACTTCTTGCGCGACACAAACACACCCTTCCTCCAGTCCTCCACGCACGGGTCGAGATGTGGGGTTGTGACCCAACCTACCGCTGCAGTACCTTTGCAACTCCAAGCATATCCTAAGAATAATGACAACAAACTCCCTTGCCACACTTCACCAACACATTCCCCGTCACTCTGTATCACTGCAAACAGGATAATGCATGTGATGAGATTTTCGTCTCATTTTTACCCATGTTAATTATCATTACAGCTGGTAGCGCTTCTTTCCAACACTTCTCCAGCGTCCCCCTTTGCAATACGAACATCCGCATTCAACACACCGTAGCTCTGGCTGTTACTCATCCCACCTTTTCTTAGCTGACCTATGCCAGCACATCTATTTTAAGGTTAAAAACTAGGGAAAAAAGTTCATCCTATCCAGCGCTGCTTGAGAGCAGCCTGTTCCCCTTTACAGGAATAGCAGAAGAGCAGCACTACTCAAAGCCTGTACCTAACACGCAGCCACGCTCACTCCACGGCGGTGAGTAACCACCGCACCTTCCCCGGCACTCTCCTGCCCTCCTTGGCCCGCTCGCCCGGCCGCAGCGGCAAGTTTACTCCAGCCCCGGCGGCGCGAGCCCCGGCCGCCGTCCCGCCTCGCCCACCGCGGCCCCCGGCCCCAGCGGCGGCGGGAGGTTCGCCCACCACTGCAGCGCCTCCGGTTGAGTGGGGCGGCGAGACGGGGCAGAAGCACCGGCCTCATCCCGACCCCAGAAGCCGCAGCGCCCCGTCCGTGCCCACCTGCTCGGCGGCCGGTGTCGGTGTCGCTGGGGCCGGGGCGGTGCTGCGCGCTCCTCCCCGGGCAGAGGGCGCCAGGTACGGCGGCCGCCCGCCGCCCCTGAGGGGAGGCTGGAGTTAGCTGGGAAGGCGGAGGGAAGGAGCGGGGACAGTGGGAGGATCTTAAGATCTGGAGGGGAAGAAAGCGCATCCCGGTCCTCGGGGAGAACAACAAATTATTTATTTATATTGGAGCAGTAATTTCACACACGCCGCCCCGAGCAAGAGACGAACTGAAGGAGCGCGGCCGCGGGTTACCGCTGGCCGGTTCCCGGCGGCTCCGGCACCAATAGGCCCACACCAGCTCCGGGCGGCAGCGCGGCCCTTGCCCCGGGGCTGGCGCCTGCCTTCGTCAAGCCGCGCCTCGGGGAGGATGCGTGCCGTGGGCGCTCACCTGGGGGTCACTTCTCCAGCCTCGCCCGTGGAGTCTGTCAACTTCCGTGGGGGTTAAGTTCAGCAGCACTGCGGCCCGCTCTCCCACCGGCAGATGCCTTCCGTGCGGAAGCCAAAATGCTGCTCCGTGTCACCAAGGTACCACTGAACTCTCTTCCCTCCCAAAGCCATCCACCAGCCAAACTACAAAGCCATCCACCTGCCAAACTGCTTCAGCCCAGCAGCCTCGTCAGGGCCTCCGCTTGGAACCAGCGGGGTGTCCTTGGTTTTTGTGCCCCAGATTGTGCTAGTGCAGTTTGACTATGGAAACATGGCCACACCTTACTGTGCCTTCCATACTGCTGTCAGGGTGAGGAAGTTGCTGCTGGCCTCCGGGGCACCCTCACTTACCTCATTCCGCGAATGCCTCAGGAATAAGGATGCTGCTCAGTAACTTCAAAACTGTAGTGTGGGTTCTTGTCTGCCCAGTGGCCTTTGGATGGTGCCTTCAGGTGACTGAGAGGGCAGGTTCATCTTCTCTGAACTTCCCTGGAAAACCTGCTGTATTGTAGAACTGTAAAATTGAAGTTTTATTGCCCTGACTTGTTATAAAGAAGTCTGCAGAAATCAGTCCCACTTGGATTCTGACAATACAGCCTCTGAGACTGGTGGGAAGTCATCGATGGTATGTGGCATCTCTGCTTGTTCACAAAAATCTGTACTCCAGAGATCTCAGTCCTTTCGGTTTAGAAGCATAAGCTTAATTTATTATTTTGAAAATATCACACAATCACAGAATCACAGAAAACATCCCTTTGGAAGAGACCTCAAAGATCATCCAGTTCAACCCTCAATCCAGCACTGAAAGGTCAGCACTAAACCATCTCCCTAAGTGCCATGTCCACATGCTGCTTAAAAACCTCCAAGGATGGTGACTCCACCACTGTCCTGGGCAGACCATTCCAATGTTTGCGAACCCTCTCTGTGAAGAAGTATTTCCTAGCATCCAGCCTGAACCTCTGTTGCAGCTAGAAACTATTTCTTCTGGTCCCATAGCTGCCGCCAAGGAGAAAAGGTCAGTCCCTTCCTTGCTCCTTATTGTTTGTCAGACTAAACAGTTCTTAGTCCTAAGTATCTGCCCAGATTGCTTCCATAGTGGTTAGGGAGCTCTAAACCCATTTCCAGATGGTCATTAGTTTGGACTTCAAAGCACAAAACAAACCCAAGTGCCATAGTAGCTAGTGGCCTAGAAAAAGAAATACGTAAGCATTTACTTTAAAAAAAAAAGCATTTGAAAACAGCATTCATTATTCATGCAAATTAATCTCAGCTGAGATTTGATTTTAGATTCCTAATGCTGGCTTTGTCCATCTTTTGGTTTAGATCAAAAAAGCTCAGAGGAACAAACTGTGAATGTGCAGGAAAAAAATTGGTTTCATCCCATTCTTAGGACTTTTCTTTTCACTTTCTTTCACTTCCCTATGAACAGTAGACTTTGGTTGGTGCAGTGGTCACCATTTCCACTTATGCACCTGGACTGACCTGGTATAGTTAATTCACTGGTCTAATCTGAAGCAATGGACTTTATGTGTGGTACATAGATTGCATACATTTAATACATTAAAGTATGTAATACTTGCCTCTTGGCAAGGGGCTTCATGCCTAGGAATTAAAAGTCTCCTCTTTATGTTCTGTCTTTGAGAGACACAGATGAAAAGGAAAAAAAGTGCTCCCTTTCCAATGCTGAGTTGGAATGAAGGCATTTCTGGAGCACTGAAATCTCCCATTTTTATGTGGTCCCCCACATTAACTCCTTCTCCTCACAGCTGCATCCAAGAGCACAGTAAGGGTAATGCAATGGGAACAAACCTGACCTTAGATAAAATAATTATATAGGATCTGCTTTCTCTGGGATTTATTATCTACCAGTTTAGGGTTATTCGAAGAACTTCAAATAGAAAACTTGCCTCAGACATATTTGGAGCTAACACTCGTATGTTTTACAAAACATAGCCATAAACACAAGTTTGTTTTCCATGCATTCCAGCTGTGTAATTATTTTAAAATTATGTTGTATACTGAAATTTTATTTTACTTGGCAAATACATTTAAACAAGAACCCAACAATGTATCTATGTCACAATCTATCCATTTCTCCAGAAAAGGAGAATCTATAATCAGGCTACTGATGTGATACTCTCCGTAGTCCCTTGGTACCACATTGCAAGCAACTGGGTTTTGCCACAGATTGGGAACATGTCTTACATGTTGGTCTGGGGAGTACTTTCTGGATGGCTGTGCTGAACAACATAACAGGCCCAGTCTGTCATCTTTTTATTTTGGCACACATAGCTGGTACACCTGGTATTTTTCTTCTGCATTTCCATGTCTTGCTGTATCTTGCACAGCTGAACCCCAGCTCATACCTTCAGCCTTGACAACCTAAATATGAAATTTTATGTCCCTCCATTTCTGGTTTTAGCTTTTCTGTGGAAAGCTCAATTCACTACGAGCCTACAATTTCTATGAGGTTATGAAAGTGTACTTTCAAAAGAGTGCAGGTGAATGGCAGGATAAATATAGCTTAAACCTCTATACTGAGGAGCCATGACCAGAGAGGTGTGAATGGCCTGTGGTGACCTGCTATAGTATGTAGTGGATGAGAGATGCTTCCTAGTGAGAGAAATTGCATTTTAATTGATTGGTTTTGCTATAAACAAAATCAAATTAACACAGATTTTAAAATTCAGTTAAGATTGCTGCCATTCATAACTCATTCAGTACTAAATTATAATCACTCTTAGCAAATACGTCATTGATCATTTTCTTCTTTGAAAAGGTTTGACACTGTTGTCTTCAAGACTCCTCAAAATCCCACACAAGAAAATGAAAAATACCCAAAGTGAAACAGTTTAAGGGGAGTTAAAGAGTGCCTGAAACAGAGGAAAAAGAGCTAAATCTCCCATTTGGTGTATTGTTATTGATTCTGAGTAGAAAGATCTGGGACGATTCACTTCCATGTGTCAACATAAATACTTGCCAAAGAAAGCACTTCTCATAAGTGCTTGTACTTTTATTCTTTCCAGACAATATAATAAAAAGGTGAAAATCCCTTCCATCATTTTTACCTTTGTATTTTGAATGAGAAGTACATGTAAAGCTTTCTAATCACTACTGAACAAAGGCAAAAAAACACGTAAGAAAAGACTTTAAACGTTGGTCAAGGCCTAATGCATCAATCAGAAAATATTAATTGGTTTATATTTGTCATTGTTTCTGCCTGTATTTTGAAGATGTATCAAAAATACCTATAGGTTGAGGCATTTGTGCATAATATAAAAAACCAGGTTTTTCCATTTTAATGCATGGAACTTAAAAGGTAAGAGCAGAAATAAAATAAGGATCTTGCTTTTGGCATGCTATTGGTTTACACTTCTGGACAGCTTTCAACACTTGAAAATTCTGTTACAGTTGTCTCAGCTGTTGTTTGATGACTTTGCTAGCTCCAATTGCAGTGAAAAGAAACATTCCTGTGTAGGAAGAGAAATATTCCTGTGTGTTTGTATTGATCTTTCTTCCTTGTTATCTGTACAAATTCTGTCCTCTCTGTGGAGAGTTAATAAACTCTAAACTTTAATTTTGCTCTAATACATTTTAGTACGAAATTCACTACAGTGACTGAGTTGCTGGTTACAGAACAGTGATGTTTACAAATGCAGTTTAGACTGCAATGCTGAGGAAAGCAGTAGACAAAATAATTAGCAGTGATGATTTCCCTAGGGGGGAATATTAGTGTTTACTTTTTTCTGTGTTTTTAATCCAAATCCTAAGCCTTTACTCCTGGTCTTATTGAGCAAGCTGTTTGCAGAGTTCATTGGAAACGATGTCTAAGTATGCTCAGGCTCATAGCAAATAATTAGTACTTAATGTCAATTTCTTCCACTAATTGTATTTCTTTTGCTTACATCTGTGTTGTGAATCCTCTTTAAAAAATCTCTTAGTTTGAAGAAAAAAAAAAAAAAAGCTTTGGATTTTCTTCAGTGCTTGGTTCTGACAATCATTTTCTGCATGACCTCTGTGAAAGTACTTAATCACTCTTAATAGCATGAGTGGAACAAGAATGCATTCATTAATATTTGTGAGGGTGCCAGCCAGAATGCTGTTGCAGGCATTTACAGTACCTTAAAAAAATTATAATTGCACTACCCAGCTGGTTAATGTTTATCCAGTTACTGAACAGCTAAACAAAAAAGCAGTGAAGCAGACCTACTGTTTGCTCTCCATTGGTTATTGAATTTGAAAGGAATTTTTCCATGTTAAAGCTGTAGAATTAGGCAGTTGATGAAATACCATTAGCAGGCCTCTGCAGAGAATAATGAGCTGAAAGCTTGCCCAGCGCTGGCCTGCAATTAGGGTGAAAAGTTAAATATGGCAAGAATCAGAACACAGTTGTGCATCTCACTTTTCACTAAAATCTTTTCATCCCCACCAGGGGGAGTGTACTTGAAGATGATAATTAGTAGGCACAAATAGTCTGTCTAAAGGGGATGGCTTCCTTTGCCATTTTCCTGAAATAGAAAGGGACTTTGTGATCTTTGCGAGCAATTTTCTTCCCCTCAGAAATTCCTTTTGCTTCAGCTATCACATTATGGCAAAGAAGCAGCATGAATGTTTTTCTACATCCTGGGTTTTGAACATAATTCTAACATTTCTTTTTTTTTTTTTTAAAGCATTGATGTCAAGTGGAAGATTTAGCTCTGAGTTTACCCTGAACAAGATGCTAAACAGCAAATGAAAGTCTCCTACATCATGGTGTACACAGCTACTAATATGGTATTAGCGTAGCTAAAGGGAGGCACAAGGCTCTCTCTGTTCATCCTGTGTGCAAGTCCCTACAGTTGTTAACTCAGGCATATCTGACTGTTCTCAGCACATTGTTGTGCTTCCCTTATACTCTGTCTCTGGGCTGCCCCTCTTCTTTGTCTAAGTCACCACCAGTCAAACCTGCAATACTGTTCAACTCTGCAGTCTTGAAATCAAGCACACATAGTGGGAGCAGTCTATGTTGCATAGGAGATGAACAGGTCTCATGGATTGTTTGCATAAGCAAATCTTCAGCTTTAGCATGTGGATATATTATTGTAAATCCTTCAGATTGTCTCTGAAATAATAATTCAGCCTTTTGTATCTGAAGAAAAAAATATAATCTCATTCGAAACCTATGCTTAAACATACTGTTTGAAAATATCTATTCAGGTTTTCAGCACTTAGCCGAACCTGAAGTAGTTTACAGACAATTCCTGTTGGAACAATTAGACTCACTCATATTCCTTAGAAGAACATGTTAAAAGGTGTTTAAAGGCATTTTTCTCTTTGAAATATAGTTGATACCTCTCCCGGTATTTAGACTGGTTGCAGGGATCTGAAGAAGGGAATGCCCTCTGCTGTGCAGACAGGAGTTGCAATCCACTTGCTAAAGGGGAAAGGTTATGCTTGAAGGACTATCGTCAATTCGCTGTCAGTGTTCTCAGCAGCACTTACTGATACTATCACTGTCTGGTTTTTTCCAAAGTGACATTATTACTTTCAGTCATTCAACGAGATAGAATTCAATAATATATTATCATAGGCTACTTCTAAGTGAGGGATTTCTTCTCAGTATGTATGAAGCAAATGATACAGGCTATGGTGTGATATTCAGGTACATTAGGGCCACATTAGGGCAGGGCTGAAAAAAAGATTATAATGAGTAATTTTAGGAATAGTGGCTCAAAAGGGGAAAAGAAATGAGAACCATTGAAAGTAGAACACGTATCGTGTAAGCAGAAAAATAGTAGTCACAAACCACAAGTAAGAGGGAGTTTTACAGCTGGGAATACAGCACCAGGAAGGTGTTGCCTCTGTCCTGGGCAGCCCATCAGGAAGACACTTCCTCTGGACAAGGGAGTGTGTTGCGGTGGTGAAGAAAGCCAGAAGCACAAGCCTGCATAGTGCCAGAGTGCAGAAATGCTGTTGGACTGAAGTCTCAAAGGGATAGAACATCTCTAGATATTCCTGGGAAGAATTTGAGTGGTTTCCATTGTGCCTGTGTGATTGGTGAAGGCACTAGGCTGGAGGCAGCTGTTGGGAAGACTGTTGAAAAAGCAGACGGAAAGAATAGCTTGTGTTTGTGATATTTATTGTTTACTTTTCTTGCTCTGTCGTTGTGTCCCTTTCAGACCAGACTATCACAGTACAGAGAAGGAAAATGGAAATGAAGGAAACAGAGTGAATATCTATGGCCAAAGCTATTTCTCTCTCCCACACCAATCATGAACTCACTTGGACTGTGAAAAGCGCAGGAAGAGGGGAGACCACTATAGAAGAGTGCACTGCATGTTTGAGAAGGTCTTCAGAAAAGGTGTTAAGAGCCCCATATATGTGGCAGAAGCAGTATAAATTGTACTGAAATTCCCATCTCACTAATTTTGTTTGTGGCAGAGTAAGACTTGACAACATATTCTCAATAAGCATCAAAAGGAGAGGACTGAATTCTCCTCTTCATTCTCTTTCTCCCTTGATCTTTTTTTCCTTTTCTTTCCTTTCTCTTGCTCTATTTGTTTTGTTTTGTTGTTTTTTTTTTTTTTTAAATCTTTTATTTTCTATTTATGGCAAACTGGCAAGATAATTTCTGGGAGTTGGTGGTGTTCCCATAGAAACAGCCTTGATTTGATGATATCACTGCAGATTGCTGCTGTTTCTCTGCTATGTTCTGATTAGAATAAAATCTTCCTAGATACATTGCATTTAAATCTTGGGACATTTTTCTAAGTAATTTGACTCATATAATCTCCATTTTTCATTTGACTGTGTCTGTGCAGGGGCCAAAAGACTTACAGTGATCAAGACACAATCCTTTTCAAAGTGATTTTTTTTTTTTGTCTCAGTTCTCCAGCATTCATAAAACCCAAGAGGGCTTTTATAGCTAATAATAGTAGTTATAAGTGGCTTTAAGTGATTTGTGCAATAAGAGCTGTAAGTATTACATGCCACCAAGGAGCTGCTTCTCTCGCTCAGTGTTTAATACTTTGCAACAACAACTGTTTTTGTTTCGGGATGTCAATGCACTTTCCGTTGTAATAACTTAAAGGGCTAATGAATTCTGCATTAAAAGCCAGATGTTTAGGTATCTGGGATAAAACTCTCCAGAGAAGGCATTCAATTACCTTGCAGTAACTGTCTCGGAGGTGTAAAAGGCACTGTGTGTCAAAAACACTCTTTTCATCTATTTGTTTGCATCCACTTCCCCTGCAGGACATAGAAAAGGCTTAATTGCCAACTCATCTTTTCTAAATACTGAGATGAAAATTGTGGGGTTTGTTTAGTTGTGAAGCGAACGACTTTAAAGGGTGGAAGGAAAAACAGAATGTGATTACTGAAGCAGCAGGATTGCTTTGAGTCTGTGTGGGTTTGAGAGAGCTCCAGTACAGTTCTCATTGATGCAGACAAAGATACCTTGCCTTCTTTGGCAAGCAAAAACTGCTGTTTTGAGATTTGCTACCACCCTGTTTGAGGTGACAAAACACAAAGAAAATAACCCAGCTCTTACCCTTTGATTTTTCCACCTGTGGTAACCTAGCCCCCACAACCACAAACATTAGTACTTCTCAGTAGGAGGCAACATGATTAACACTACAACTTTCATCTCCCCCTAGGAAAAACAAGATTAATAATCTTTTGCAGAGGACATGATCATTTATAGTCCCAGACAGCAAACTTACGAATAGATTTTGGGGCAAGATGCAGCCGAGTCCTAGGCTGCATCAAGAGCAGTGTGGCCAGCAGAGCAAGGGANCGAGGGGACCTGATAGTAGCCTTCCAGTATCTGAAGGGGGCCTACAGGAAGGCTGGGGAAGGATTATTTACAAGGTCCTGCAATGACAGGACAAGGGGCAATGGGCTTAAACTGGCAGAGGGGAGATTTAGACTAGATGTTAGGAGGAAGTTCTTTACAGTAAGGGTGGTGAGGCACTGGAACAGGTTGCCCAGGGAGGTTGTGGATGCTCCCTCCCTGGATGTGTTCAAGGCCAGATTGGATGAGGCCTTGAGTAACCTGTACTAGTGGGAGGTGTCCCTGCCTATGGCAGGGGGTTGGAACTAGATGATCCTTGAGGTCCCTTCCAACCTTACCATTCTATGATTCTATGATTCTATGATTCTATGATTTTTTTCCGCTTTTGCTATTATAAAAGTTGCCATCAAATTCTCTTTCATTTAGTGCTATTGTTGTGCTTTGTCATTTGATTTTGATCACATATTTATCAAGTCACTACATTCATCCTCAGATAAACTCTTACAAATAAAGAAAATTTATCCAAACTTGAGGTAAAATGGGCCAAAGCAGAACATATTCTTAGGAAATGCTGGGAGATGAAACGTATCAAAGCAGAGATCTCCTTTTTTATGCTGAGGCTGGGGTGTGCTCTATATAAGCTTGTATGAGAAACATTGTGGCTAGCAGGAACAGGGAGGTGATTCTTCCCCTCTACTCATCACTGCTCAGGCCACACCTTGAGTACTGTGTCTGGTTCTGGGCCCCTCAATTCGATAGAGATGTTGAGGTACTGGAAGGTGTCCTGAGAAGGATGATGAAGCTGATGAGGGGCCTGGAGCACAGCCCTGTGAGGAGAGGCTGAGGGAGCTGGGGGTGTGCAGCCTGCAGAAGAGGAGGCTCAGGGCAGAGCTCATTGCTCTCTACAGCTACCTGAAAGGAGGTTGTAGCCAGCTGGGATTGACCTCTTCTCCCAGGCAACCAGCAACAGAACAAGGGGACACAGTCTCAAGTTGTGCCAAGGGAGGTCTAGGCTGGATGTTAGGAGGAAGTTCTTGGCAAAGAGAGTGATTGGCATTGGAATGGGCTGCCCAGGGAGGTGATGGAGTTGCCATGCCTGGAGGTGTTTGAAAGAAAAACCTGGATGGGGCACTTAGTGCCACGGTCTAGTTGGTTGGATAGGGCTGGGTGATAGGTTGGACTAGATGATTTGAGGGTGGTGAGGCACTCTTCTACTCATTCACACCAAAATACCCTTTTCTCCCCAACCTGCTTTTCACCCAGTTCATGGAATTTATGTTAAATTGTACATTATTTAATTGTCATGTGCAAGGTTAAGGTGCTGCAAAGATTTGAACTGAACCTACAAAAGACAGAAGACAGCATTTTCTCTCTGGTTTTGAATCAAATTCTGCATGTTTTTATGGAACTGCAAATCTAATCTTGTGTTGTATTTCTGCGGCCTTAGGGCTCAAACATGTGATTGATGTACAAGAACTTAAGAAGGTACTGCACAACAGCTAAGCCATGGCAACTGTCCTGTGCTCAGGCTTAGCCCACAGCAAATATGATGCAATGTGAGTTATCTTAAGCCTGTTTCATGATGGACTTCACTCTCTCTACTTTCCTGGGAGACTGCTGAGCATTGTCATTCCAGCTACACTGATTTCTCTGTTTGGACTCTCTATGCCCCTATCCTGTAAGGAATTAAATCACCTCCTGCTCTCCAGTTGTACCTTATCATACTTTGCTCTTTTGTGCAAGTCTGTACTAAATATTACAGGCTGGCTAGAGGCAGATCTTCAGTACAAAGGAAAGAACCAGAGTGGGTGCAAACAGGTCTGTACACAAAGGCAACGAACCCTTTTCTAAGCAAACACCTGCTGTAGAACAGGCCTCTCATCTTACCTGACTGCTGATGCATGAGGCTTCAAAGATCTGATCAAAAATGATGGATGAAGAGGGAAGTATAATGGGTGTACCCAAGAGCGTGAGCCTGCCTGACAGATGCAAGATTGGGGTGTGTGGCTGCTGTCTGGGGGTGACCTTGTTGCAGTCCTTTGGTTATGGTGCAAGTGTCAGAGGCACTGCTGGGGCTGCAGGCCACATCAGGTACATTTGTTTTGCAAATGTGAGAGATACAGACTCTGCAGAGAGGCATAGGTTAATGCAATGCAAAATAGGCCTGGAAAACAGCAAGTCTAATTATTACCGTTCTGCAGCTAAAGTAAGGAGGAGAGTGTGACTGCTACGGGCTTAGATACCAGACAAATGAGCAGAATGTCTGTAGTCCATCCAGGAACTAAGAATGACCTACAAAAGATACCTGTAGTATTGCATCTGCAAATCAGAACAAGTCCAGCTACAGCGTTAAAAGAAACAGCCTGACCTGAGTACTGTCATGACTGAGGCCCATTGCTTGTGTGCCTCCTGAAGGCTTGGGTTAAATATGTAACCATTTAGAAAGGGTATCATAAAAGATAATGCCCAACACTGTGCTACGAGTTGTAAGAAGCTAAAGTATAGAAAAGAGGCTTGTGGCTTAAGGGTTGTGGAATTCAGGTACTTGGACAACTGAACACTGCTTGATTGACAGCAAACCACTGCAGTTTGTTATCCTGCCTTAATGAAGTCAGGCTAATGATAAATCTAGTGTCAAGCTGAGGCCTGTGGCTGAGCAAGTCTGTGAGTGAATTTGGTTTTTGGAAAAAGTAGGATTTGAAATCAATTTAGGACCAGCAAAATGTGGCTCAGCAGCTGCACAGCAAAAGAAATGGGATATACCTTGCAGGTACAGCCATTACAGGAGGGCAGCCCTGGGAAGAATGGGATTGAGAACACTTCATTCTCATGACATGAAACACAACAAGTCTGAAACAAATGAACTGGTTTTGAACAAATGTTTTCCTGTCCACATTTGCAGCCTTTGGGGCCTTGTCTTACCTTTCTAACACACCAAGCTGGAGCTAAAGCAATCAAATCTGAGTCTCACTAGAGTCCAAACTCAGCCCTCTTTCCAAAAACGAACTAAATAGGGACTGAACGTGGATTGAATTTTTGCATCCCAGGTCTTGCCTGTAGTTGATAACTCTAGGAATATGCTTCTCTCATCATTTGTGTAATGAAATGAAGCAGTTATTTAGCTGACCACTGTGAAGAATCTGACCACCTGTCAATGGCTGGTGGAGCTGGGTGCAGCAATATCCTCCTGCCAAGATACCAGCAGGCTGCCACGTGCTCAGAAAAAAATTAGTGCAATCATGGGACACCTACAAACCTGCCCTGAATGTCTGCAGTCAAGTGATTAGCTTCTGTAAGAGTTTTTATGTCTTTGACAGATTGTTCATTACAGCTTGGGTCTGTGAAGAGAAGACAGTAGGCCTACCTCACTATTTCATCACTTTCACTGTGATGAAATTGTATAAACGCAGCATTATCAAGAGAATTGCACAGATGAAATGGAAACAACCAAACATTGCCTTTGACCCATGAGCAGTGATTTATATTCCGAGACAGCTGCCAAAACTCTGACTATTTTCATCATCCTCTCCTACACAGAGAAATAAAATCTGCGTTAAGCATGTTACATTGCCGTTCATGTACATAAGCATCTAAAAGGAAAAAGGGATTGGTCTGACAGAACAGTGACTAATTTCTGCAGTGAGGTATGCACCCACCCAAACACAAGAGGATGCTGGGAAAGAAAGCTGAACCCAGTTTTCCGCTTCAGTCTCTCACCATGGCTTTAGCTGACAAAGGCGTTAATCACCTTGTCACATCATGGAGGATGTAAGTCACAAACTGACATTGCTCCTATAGCAGTAACTCCAGAAATAAAATCATAGAATCATGGAATCATAGCCTTGTAAGGTTGGAAGGGACCTCAAGGATCATCCAGTTCCAACCCCCTGCCATAGGCAGGGACACCTCCCACTAGCACAGGTCACTCAAGGCCTCATCCAACCTGGCCTTGAACCCCTCCAGGGAGGGAGCAGCCACAACCTGCCTGGGCAGCCTGTGCCAGTGTCTCACCACCCTCACTGTAAAGAACTTCCTCCTAACATCCAGTCTAAATCTCCCCTTTGCCGGTTCAAACCCGTTGCCCCTTGTCCTGTCATTGCAAGCCCTTGTCAATAGTCCCTCCCCAGCCTTCCTCTAGGCAATGCATGTTGGCTTGCATTTCAGCAAAGACCATTCTCCAAACTGCTGATACCAACAGGCTTCCTGTTGAGCAGCAAGGACCAAGTGCCTCTCAGGAGTGGGTCCAAGGAAAATTTTACATAAAGATTGCTGCTCTGTAAAATAGCTTTATCTTTCAAGACAGATTGCATGTTAAGTGCAACTTCTGGCAGTTGTACTGGAAATCAAACCTGAAAGTAAACTCCAGCTCCAGTCACTCATCTGAGCAGACTGCTCAGGTTGTGGCCACTACTGGTGTCACAGTCACATTTATGGTATGTATAATTCATGTCCTGAAGATACTGTGACGACGCTGAAATGGCCAATGCTTTGTCGTGCATGTAGTTACACAAATGTCACTCATAGTTAGAATATGATCATAAAACACATGTAGCCAGGCATGTGTTTGTTTAAGACCTGGGAGGAATGCCAGACCCATATTTTTCTGCTTCCTGTTGCTTAAAGGAACAGGGTGTAGTTGAAATTTGTTCCGTAGTGGGCAGGATGTAGTCTAAAGAGCGTGGGAGATGTAAGGCTCCACCACTCATGGGTCCATACCAATGGTGAGGATTACACTGGATTACGACAGTGACCTTGGTGCAAATGGACACTGGTTGGGAACAAATCCTAAACTCAAGGGACTAAGTCAGATTTGTTTTAGGTTGGATGGTTAAAATGTTAATTGTGTTTGGTTTGAAGCTGATACAGCTTAAACAGTACAAAAAACTAGAGTTAAACTGGGCAGCATTAGGGAAAAAAGATGCAAAGCACCTCAGTATCAGTGTATTAAGTGTCCTCAACTCATGCAGGTGTTGCTGAACTAAATTCTCTGATTTGTGCACCTTTTAATAATTATGCTACCAAATTAATCAAACTGTTGCAATTCCTCAATTAGTGTAAAGCTTCACTTGGTGAAGCTACCATTCAAAGTTACTGCCCCAGTCCATTACGTGAGCCACTCATACACCAAAAGCTGCTGATGCTGTCCAGGATGTGGTGTTGTCTGATCATATTTACTAGGATATCTTCTCAATCACATCAGGGTCTTCTATGCAATTTCTTTTTTGCAATTGAAGCTTGTATGCAGTCAGTTGCCTTTACATAGATTCATTGAAAAATGAACCATGCACCTTGGAGAAAAGAATCTCAAGGATCTATGTGTTGCTGCAGTTTGAGCTGAAGAGTTAACAGCATCGTAGCTGTGAGCTGTAAAGCAGTGCTGTGAATCACCACAGATGGGATCTGTATCATACACCACAAGGGGTTTGCACTTCAGTTCAGACACGTCTGGCTACCATAAAGAGATTTAATTTGGCCATGGGATTGAACAATGAACTGGTGTGTTTAAACTCCTGCTGTTTTAATGAATAATAGCTAAGAACAGCACTACCAAAATGGTCTCTTAGTCTCTTTGCCCTTAATAACTGTGTGCAGTTCTGGAGCCCCCAGCACAGGAACGACATGGAACTACTGGAGTGGGTCCAGAGGAGGCTACCAAGATGCTCAGAGGGCTGCAGCAGCTCTGCTATGAGGACAGGCTGAGAGAGTTGGGGCTCTGCAGCCTGGAGAAGAGAAGGCTTCCAGGAGACCTTAGAGTAGTCTTCCAGGATCTGAAGGGGGCTACAGGAAGGCTGGGGAGGGACTACTGACAAGGTCTTGGAATGCCAGGTCAAGGGGCAATGGATTTAAACCGGCAGAGGGGAGATTTAGCCTGGATGTTAGGAGGGAGTTCTTTGCAGTGAGGGTGGTGAGATACTGGAAGAGGTTGCACAGGGAGCCCTGGAGGTGTTCAAGGCCAGGTTGGATGAGGCCTTGAGTGAGCTGTACTAGTGGGAGGTGTCCCTGCCTATGGCAGGGGCTTGGAACTGGATGATCCTTGAGGTCCCTTCCAACCTTACCATTCTATAATTCTACGATTCCGAAGCAAGGCTGTCTGTGTACCAGCACAGGGTACAACACAGTTCCACAAGGCTCTTTATTCCAGAGAAGGAGCTGAAAGTCACCTTGTATATGTGTGTGGTTCTCCATCTGCGGAGCTGGTTGCATTGGGTGGGGTATGAGGTTGGTCATATCACAATGATTTACCAACACAACGATCTCATGATGATAAGGTTCATGGATCACTGGAGATGTAAAAGACTTCCTTTGTCCAAGTGCCCAGAAAGAAGTTGCTGTTTGTCATTTTTATTTTTTATTGAATAAACCATGTGAAACTAGAGCCTTGTCCCCCCACCTCGTGAGTGAAATTTACCTGGGATAAACAGGAGAGCATTAATGATTAAGTAAGCACTGTGTTTCACAAATGGCAGGATCCCTAGTACCCTTGCTTTTGTTAGGTAGCAGATCATAGCCTCCAGAAGTTTTGGATGAAATTACTTCTGATGAATTCAAGGCACCTGGGAAGGGCACACTACGTGTGTGGTGTAGTGATGGTGGGTTCTGTAGCTGCTCCTAAACACAGATTTTTCCTTCTGCAAAGCTGTTTTTTCTGAATAGTAAGCAATGTGAAACCAGGTGATGTGCCTTATGATTGCAGACCTCTCCAATGGTGTGGAGGAACACAGAATCAAGTTGGTCTCAAAAGATGACTGTGTTTTAAAGAAATTTCTGGTTACATTAAGATGATCTAAAAGTGCCATGAAAGTCCATTAATTTTATTGAAGATTCAATGATACTGAATTTGTGTGGGCTTCTGACTTCTGTCATAGAACATAGGAAATATTTTTGAAATGGCATGCAAATAAGAATGGGCAAAGTAATTGCAAAGCACATGTGAAGTTCCCATTCTTCGTCTTGCAGCACTTTCAAGTTTTGTAAATCAAGGACTGTGTGCAGTTCTGGAGCCCCCAGCACAGGAAGGACATGGAAGTGTTGGAGTGGGTCCAGAGGAGGCCACGAAGATGCTCAGAGGGCTGCAGCAGCTCTGTTGTGAGGACAGGTTGAGAGACTTGGGGCTTTTCAGCCTGGAGAAGGGAAGGCTTTGAGGGGACCTGATAGTAGCCTTCCAGTATCTGAAGGGGGCCTACAGGAAGGCTGGGGAGGGACTATTGACAAGGTCTTGCAATGCCAGGACAAGGGGCAATGGGTTTGAACTGGCAGAGGGAAGATTTAGACTGGATGTTAGGAGGAAGTTCTTTCCAGTGAGGGTGGTGAGGCACTGGAACAGGTTGCCCAGGGAGGTTGTGGCTGCTCCCTCCCTGGAGGTGTTCAAGGCCAGGTTGGAGGAGGCCTTGAGTGCCCTGTGCTAGTGGGAGGTGTCCCTGCCTATGGCAGGGGGTTGGAACTGGATGATCCTTGAGGTCCCTTCCAACCTTACCATTCTATTATTCTATGATTCTATGACTTTTAAGCAACAGTTTTTGGTAAGTTAGGTCTTGTAAATGGAAACAAAGCAGCTGACTACCCTGCCACAGGAGCTCAGAACAGCTGAAGTTCAAAGGCATTTCTGGAGGTCAGCTGGTTCAGCTCCTATGCTCAAGCAGGATCACCTACAGCTAGTTACTCTGAACCATGCCCCAAGGATGAGACTCCACAGCCTTTCTGGGCAACCTGCAGCAATGCTTGGTCAACATCACAATGATGTTGACTGGATAATCTTTAAAGGGCCATTTCAACCCAAACCACTCTATGATTCTATGGAAGTGTTCACAGTCAAGTTTGAAAGGGCTTAGGACAACCTTGCCTAGTGAAAGTTGTCCCTATCTATGGCAATGTTCAAACTAGATGAGCTTTCAAGGTCCCTTCCAAATCAAATCATTTCATGATGCAACAAAAGGTGTTTCTTGATGTTCAGATAGTTCCTCTTGTGCTTCAGTTCATGGTTGTTGTCCTGTCCCTGGACACCACTCCATCTTCTGTATACCCTCTGTTCAGATATTTGTGTATGTTGACGGCAACCGCCCCCTGAGCCTTCTCTTCTCCAGGCTGAACAGTGGCAGCCCTTTCAGCCTCTCCTCGTATGTGAGGTGCCCCAGCCCAGGACACTGCTGCATTCTCTCTGCAAGGGCACACTGGTGCCTTAGGTCCAAGTTGCTCTCTCCAGGCCCCCCCTGCAAGTCAGTCTATTTCCACTGCAACTACACAGCTTACAAGGAACATTTCTTAGTTCAGAAAAATTGTGACTAAATAATAGCACGCTAATTTTTAGGGGAATTAGCTGCTTGAAACACAGACAGCAAAGAAGCAGAGGTGTTAATGCAATCACTTCTATTGAGTTTTCTGAATGACGATAAGTCAGAGTTGTGCAGTCCAGGTGGTTCTTGTCTTCATGATAACCAATGTCAACAGTTCAAGTAGCAAGCCACCTACTTTGGGCTCTTCCTTTTACAGCAGAGCATGGTAGTGAAAGCTATGTCATCTACGTTTCAAATAGTTCACCTCTACCCTAAAAAAGAAACATTTTTTTTTTTTAAAAAAGCATAATCCTTAGCGTTTGTTTTGAATGTGTTATTACGGCGATGTTTTGCCTGCGCCCTCCTTGCTCCGCACGCTGCGCTCCGGCACCGATCCTCCTGTGCCACCGGGTGGCGATCGCTTAACAGTTATGAAAGCTCCAAGTACCTTGCCCGACCTTTTGAATTTCGGTATAACTAAAGCAAAACTGAGAGACAAAACTTCAGTTCTTCTCAACGGCAGTGGTAAAGTCAGTCTAAAGGAAAACAATATCCACAAGTCTGCTTTCTAAGCATGAGACATCTCAGCGGATCAGACTACACTGAAAAACAAATGCCATCATTTTATGTCACCTGTGCCAATGCAATCAAATACTACAGGGTTTGTTATGATTTCTCAGAAGAAGAAAAGGGCTTTCTGCACAGGCAAATATAACTCACAGCTTTGGAGAAGTGTTTTAGGTGCAAATCCTGTCTGACTGACATGTATTTTGAAGTGAATTGTAGTTGCTCTTCAATTACTGGCTCAGGTTTTGTCGATCTGGACACATTTGTGCATGAGCAAAATTTTTCTGCTTGCACCTTTAAGGGACTTTGTCATACCAATAGGTCCCAAATGTGTATCGATTTAGTATAAGAACTAATAAAGGTGGCATCTGCATGAAATCAAGCTCTCTAGGACTGCAATGGCACATTAGTTAATAGAACTTTGAATTTGTCTTTCCTTTTGGAGAATTAAAGAAGAATTTCTAATACTGAGAGCCATGACCGTTATCTCACAACACAGTGCTGCTTTCTAAAGTCAAAGCCTTTCTGATTTTTACCATACATTCAGTACATGTAATGCCACTGTGCTGGTCGTCTAGCACCCTTCTGTACTTTTGACAGAGTGGATTAGCTGCTTAAAATGCATTTCTCCTGATTCTTTGGTTACTGGCTGGATTAGGAAGCCATGGGTGATGGCATACCAAGTGCATTTCTGCAGATACACTCATTCCTTTGTTATGTCCTCAGATATGAAAGTGGAGGAGACAATATGAGCAACCAGATGGACAAAGATAGTGATTTCTTTTTCAAGAAACCTGGCAAGTAGGGTTCTCAACAGCCCAAGTGTAAGGATTGTCCACTCATTTCTCAATGAGTTTATTACATAGCCTGAAAATGCTGTGCAGAAATGTCTGTACAGAAACATCAGTGAACACTTCAAGATCTCTTAACTAGTTGAACCAGGATGTTTTTCAAATGAGAGTTAGGTATAGGTTAGGTGCAAAACTGGCAGCCAGTCATGCAAGGCTCTCCCAAGTTTGAGAAGGTAGATGAGTGGATTATTGTACTGCATCTATTTGAAAAGGTACTTGTAGATTAAGGGTAATTTTGACTGATGTTGAAACATGATTGAAGAAGTCCTTTATATATAGCTATATTTCTAACTACTGTTTAAAAACTCCTGTGATAATGAGCTCCAAATTTGGCCTGGATGACACCACAGCCTTGCAGAAAGAAGCTTAGATTTAATATAAGGTGACCACTATCTTTCCCCAACCTGATCAGGAGCTATAAGACATGCCCATTTCCTTCTCACAACAATTAAAAATAGAGATATGGTTTTCAGTGAATAAGATAAATAAGTTGAGCCTGGACCCTGCCAACTGCAAACAAAAGCACATGAGCAAAGGTTGACACCACACCCAGCTACCCTTAGCTCTTTTCTTTTCATTTAGTCAGCTTAGTTAAACCTCAGCAGCTTGTGATACAGCTTCTTGCAGTCACAGGGCATGCTGGAGAAGTCCACAAGACCAAATGGACAGGTCTTTGGATCTCCACAATCTTTCATCTGTTGATAATGAGGTTAAGTGCCATAATATTTGAAGTTCATGAGGCAGTGTTCAAAGTATGACACAATAAAAATGCAGTAAGGCAAGAAAAAGCCCTTCACTTAGCTAGGAGAGCAGCGGAGCACAGCTCCTCTGCCAGAGAACTGTTTGCCCATACCTATTGTAACACACTGTTACAACAGTAGTTACTCCTCACAGATTTACTTCTTCCTTGCTGGCTTTTGGATTTCGTCAGGAAACTTAACCCTCTGGATGCCATGGAAATGCAGAATCTCCCTTATGAGCAATCACTTGGCTTGCCGCCAAGGCATTCTTGCCTTTGCTGAGCAAAATGGAGAGGAATTATGACCACAATAAAGCATTCAGCTTACTAATTGCTCTTTAATTGCTGTTCAGCATTTCCAATGCATTAGCTAGCAATGAGAGTGTTACATAAACACTTGAAAGCAGCAGCCGACTCGCTAGGGCGCAGGGGAGAGCACAGCGCCTCTGTGTGTGTGCACATTGGTGCGTGTGTTTGAAGGCACCAGGCATGAAAAGGCTTCTCCTCTCACCCTGTGCAACATACAGCCACGAAGCTTATGGATGTCTCCACCAAGGGAATAGCCACTGAGACTGGGTGATTCTTCCTACTGATTTAATGTCCCCAAAGGATGCATATACATTCCAATGCCAGCTGTACAAGAGCTCTCTGACAACAGACCTCCATTTTTCAAGTGAAATTCCTAGATTTTTTTATCCCTCTCCCATCCAGAAACACTTCTCTCAAAATGCTGTGATTCAGAAGGACCTGGACAGGTTGGATAGATGGGCACAGTCCAATGCCATGAGATTTAACAAGTCCAAGTGCTGGGTTCTGCATGCAGCGCTGCAGGCTGGGGACAGAGTGGCTGGAGAGCAGCCAGGCAGAGAGGAACCTCGGGGTACTGGTCCACAGGCAACTGAACATGAGCCAGCACTGTGTCCAAGAAGGCCAATGGCATCCATGCCTGTAGCAGGAATAGTGTGGCCAGTAGGACCAGCAAAGTCCTTCTGCCTCTGTACTCAGCACTGGTTAGGCCACACCTTGAGTCCTCCAGTTCTGGGCCCCTCAATTCAAGAGAGATGTTGAGGTGCTGGAAGGTGTCCAGAGAGGGGCACCAAGGCTGGTGAGGGGCCTGGAGCACAGCCCTGTGAGGAGAGGCTGAGAGAGCTGGGGGTGTGCAGCCTGCAGAAGAGGAGGCTCAGGGCAGACCTCATTGCTGTCTACAACTACCTGAAAGGAGGTTGTAGCCAGGTGGGGTTGGGCTCTTCTTCCAAGCACCCAGGGACAGAACAAGAGGACACAGTCTCAAGCTGTGCCAGGGCAGGTCTCAGCTGAACGCTAGGAGGAAGTTCTTGACGGCAAGAGTGATTGGCATTGGAATGGGCTGCCCAGGGAGGTGGTGCAGTCATCATCCCTGGAAGTGTTTAAAAGGAGGCTGGATGAGGTACTTAGTGCCATGGTTTAGTTAATTAGAAAGGTTAGGTGATAGGTTGGACTCGATGATGTCAGAGGTCTTTTCCAACCTGGTTAATTCTGTGATTAGAAATACAGTCTGAAAGTGCAGGATGGAAAAACAAAATTAAAATGAAGGCAGAGAAAAATAATTTCCTCTTCTTCTGTAAATGGGAGGTAGAAGAAGGAAGACAGGCAATGAATTTAACCTAAAGTGATTCCATATTCTTAGCAATAGCTGTCAACAAAACTCAATTGCTTTCAGTTCCTAGAAAATGCTCAGTTTTCCATGAGATATCCCTCCCATTACTGTGCCACTGTCTGCCTGCTTTGTTGAGGGCAGCTGTGTGCCAGGCTGTCCACATGCACAGGGTAAACCTGGAGTGGTTATGATCTCAGGATGAGTTGAATTCAGCTGCAAAGGCCATTTGTGGTTTGGAAATGCATCCATTGTGCTGGACTGGGGGCAAGCTGGTGCAAGGCCTTGCTGTGTACCAGTCCTCACTGCCCGGTCCCCTTGCGCTGCTCTTAATGCTCAGGGAGCAACACAGGTACAGGGAGCTGGGGAAACAAACTGCATTAGGACCACAGGGCACCCTGCACTGTGCATCCACAGCCTGGGTACAGTCAGCCTGCTGCAGTGACTTCTCATAAGCAAAGTGTGGTTGTAGCTATAGTGACCTGAGACAAAGCTTCTGGGCTGCATTTCAGATGCTTTCAGAGCTGTAATAGCCCTGAAAGCATTCTCAGCTTCGTTCACATCAGGAATATGGACCTGCATCTACCTGCTCTATATGTCTGTTTCTGACACTGGCAGGTGTGTGATTCTTAATTCATTGCCCTTTGCAGGGTCTGATAGTAAGAGTGAACACCAATCCAGAAATGCCATCAATACTGCCCTATCAGCAACAACCAATATGCCTTCCCTGTGAACTCTGTGCACATCAATATTCCTCATCCCTTTCCTTCTGCACTCCTCCATCATCATTTTGCAGCACAGGGGGTAAGCCAGCAGCATGTGGGCACTGCAAGGATATTAAGAAGGGCTGGGCTGTATGTGCACTCTGCAAGAACATGACATTGGCAGATGTCCCAGTGAGATATGGTTAAGACAGCACTAAGGAATATGTATATTCAAATCCATTTTCTGCCATGAGATTCCTGTCTGATCGTGGTCAAATTACTTAATTTGCAAAATAAGGCATCATTTTTTTTTTTTTGAAGAAGAAATTATTTTATTTCTGCCCCTTTGGGGCAGAGACTTTTTCTTTCAGATGCATCTGGGTAGTATTGACTATGAAGAACTGTGGATTTTATTGAGAGCCTCTTGACATACTTGTAACACACAGTGAAATAATAGTGCAGTACTTGTGGGAAATCTTCTTAGTAACCCATAGCTTATGTGTCAAGAGATTATTGTGGTTATTGAATCTGACTTTGTATATACCATGCATTGGGAGGTTTTCATGAACAATTTCTTGCTTGAACTAGAGCCTCTTTTCTATAAATCATTCCACTGCTAGTTTAAAATTGCAACAATTTAATAAAAACCAAAAATGACATCTTATTTCTAATCTAGGTTTGCTGCCATCCCATGCCAAATCTTGTTATATCTTTGTCTGCTAGATCAAGGTGCCCGAGATCAAAGTTTTGTCATGCTGTGGCTCCTCTGTTAAGTTGAATAGATTGAAATCCTCTTGTCTTACACTATGAGGTGTTTTTTCCAGTGCTTTAATCATTCTTGTATGATCTTGTATGATCAGTCTTCTCTCTAATCATTCCCAGATAAATGAAGTAGATGTTCTTTTAGAAGCGGCTACAGCAGTAGAATGATGGCGGCAATATGCCTACCGCACTCATCCTTACTATTCTCCTGCTCGCCTGTCAAGGTTTATAGTAGATATTTTGGCCACTGGGGGCTTGCCCTTCGTGGTCTGGTTGCCCTACAGTCTCTGTAAGAATTAATTTTTCATACTACATTTTGCTTGATGTGACCAGAAGACCCAGACTGGTCTCTCTCCGTGATGTGCTGCCTTTAGTTTTTACCCACTAGCTCCAGTCTGCCTCAGCTCAAGCTTTCAGTTATTGTTAAGACTGGGATTTACTTTTTTTATTCCATGTCACTGCTGAAAAAAATTTAAATGACATGAAAATAAGAGCCAATTCATGTGAGATTTTACTGGCAACACAACCGTGCTAATTTCCCACTGACAGTGAGGTTTTGTATCTGTCAAGTCGTAACTATTAAAAGTATGTATAATACTATTTTCTGTTCTTTTGACTTCATAAAGAACGAGTCTCTTTCCATGAATATTTCTGTGCATAAGGGCTTCTCTATGTTACAGGCTGCACTTTATAATCAAGGTATTTGCTTGGTTTTTTTTTTTTACCCCCTTCAGTTTCTCCATCCAGTGCTTAAAATTGAAATCTAAACACCTTTGGAAGGGAGAGAACAGTTCCAGTGTCCCATCTCCATAGCCCTGTGTAGAGACAGAGGGGACTGAGACAGGTTTATAGCTCAGCAAGCACCAGGACAGTGTCCAAATCTTTCTGTTTAGAAGGAAAACCAGGCCAACTCTGCATCAACAACACAGCAGCAGCTGGAAGCAGGCTCTTCTTGCAGTGGCTGTGCTCCCAAAGGAGCACCCAACCATGCCTAAATCTCCTTGCTTCAGGGACGCACTCTTGTGCTGTCTCACTTCTGACAGTTTTGACTTGCTCTTGCACTGGCACTAGTGCTGCAGCTAGCTCCTCTCCTCCCTTTTTGGAAGTCTTACTTGAAGATGCTGGTATTTTGGTATTTGAACAGGATTGCCCAGACAATTTTGTAACCTGCTCTCCTTTTCCCACTAAAAAGTGAGAAGTCTGTGAAACTAGTGTACAAGAAAGCAGTGAGAGCCCCTCCTCTTCTTGCTGTGAGGAGACCCAGCCACATTAGGTGAGCAGATGAACCTCCTGCTGAACTGAATGGGTGGCCAGCAAATGGCAGTTCTTGCTCCACACTCTCAACCTTCTCAGCCAAAGGCTTTTGCTGCAATTTAATGATTGAAATTTTATTGCTAATTGCTAATCTTAGTTGGCAGATTTACTGCTCCTAGGCTATGCTCACTGCTGACAGATGTGATTGGGGGTGTTTACTGTCTCTTTGCACTTGTGCAGCTCCAGGGTGGGCACTGTGTTGCACTCTGAGCTGAGGCATTGCCTCATGTTGATTCACATCTCTTTCAGGGTTCTCTGGCTGAAGACCAAACTATTTGAAAAGCGTTTTCATTTGGTTAGAAAATTATTAGCTTCAGCTCAGACTGGAAAAGGTAAATGCTTGTGGGCACACTACGAGAAGTGGTGAAGTACACACATTGGTGTGAAATTTGGAATCCTCCCATTCTGGTTTGCTGTGGACCCTGGAAACACCTGTGCTCTCTGGTTCTTATGGAGCTATTATCTACTGCTTCTTTAGCAGAGCTAGCAATTCCTTTTAGCATGCACTTTGCAGGAGTCCTTTATGGCTTTCAGCTTCCCCAAGGCCAGATGGCTGCACTCCTCACAGTCATTCTGGAAAAGGCTGAGTTTGGCATCTACAACCCCTTACAAATCTTACTGCTGAGAAAGATCCTACGTAATTCTCAGTGAAGGGCTTGCCTTTATATTACTGTACCTTCCCAGGTATTGTGAAGGTGGCTATGGTCTCTGCTGGTGTCAAAATTATCCCAGGTCCATGCAGCAATTCAATCATTCAGCATGTTTCCCAGGACTGGAAAAAAAAAAAAATGTTCTCAGCAAGATCAGATTAGAGTAAGTTTTGTTTCCTCAGTGGGACTGCTCCTCCTCTGCCCATAAAACAGCAGAGACAGCCAGCCATTATTTCTCCCTTTACAGCCAGTTGCTTGGAAGGCTGGAAGGGATCCAAAGAGATGGCTGGCTCCAGTCTCCTGCCCCAAGGCAGTGTCAGCCATATTTCAGAGGGGCCCTTATTTTAAAGCCATGTATGGCAAAGGCTAAGCCTCCCAAGCTTTGCTTTTTCAAATGTCAAATCTGGGCTTCCTTTCTGTAGTTGAGACTCATTACTCCTTGCATTAGTTACCAAGGACACAGGAAGCAGATTCTGATTCTTTTTTTTTTTTTTTCCCCAGCAATTTTATAGGTGTTTTGAGACCATTATGTTTCCTGCTCTTTCTTTTCATATCTAGATTAAAAGCCTCTAATTTCTTCAGTCTGTCCTCATATATCATGTTTTCTAGGCTTCTGTTCATGCATATTAAGTACCTCCAGTAGCCTCTCTTTACTTACTTTCCCTCTTTCTTAATGCTGGAAGGATTCAAACCTGGATGTGTGCTCCAACTGCAATGTCATTAATGCTGAACAGACTTGAAGCATTGCTTCCCAAGCTGCACTACCCTTGATTTAGCATCTTTTCTGCACCAGTTTAATAGCCTTGTTCGTGGGTGAAAAATGAAACACAGTATTCAAGAGACTCCAAGCATGGCACTCCCGGTCACAGAATGCAGCTTCAGGAAGAAAAGGACTCAAAGACCTGGACACAAGATTTAATCATTAATTTTCTGCAAGTTTTTTGTTGTTGCTGCTGCTGTTCTGCTTTCAAAGAGGCTTCCTGCTGTTTCTGCAATAAACTGGAGAGCAGCACATCAAATGTACTGTCAGTAAAATTACAGGGTTCTTATGTTCATTAGGGATGTAGGCTCTTTGGTAAATGACTGCCATTCCTCACTTTCATTGAGTTACTGCTGTGATGCAGTTCATCCAGGCTGCAGCAATGCTGCCCTGGCTGTTCTGCTGCCACAGCCTGTCATTGTGTATGCAGCCTTTGCACTGCTTTCCTGGTAAGTTCCATACCAAAGCCCTTCCTAGCAGGCATACTCCCATGCTTCTCAATGGTTATTTCCTTCTAAATCAATGACTGTCCTCCTCCCTGTCTTCCTTCAGTTCCTTAAAATCAGCAGACTGCTTTACCTCAGGTCAGCTGGAGGGGTTAGGAGCCTAGAATGGAAATTTCCAGAATGGGAATTTCATGCTACTTTTCCCACCTGCAGGCAGCAGACGTTGTGTGTATAATAGCTATTGAAAACTGAAAGAAAAATCCATGAGAATTTTGCAGAGCTCAGCTGTGAGGCACCCCTTGGCCTCTGAATTATGTAAAAAAGTTTTAAGATAAGTGGTCAGGATATTTAATCCTACAGGGTTCTGTTTGCAACTCCCTGAAAATTACTAATTGTTGAACTCTTTGTACACTTGCTTGAGTAATTCCATGTTACATATTACAGAGAGCACGAAGCAGCCACACCAAGGTGAGAAAAAGATTTTAAAGAGGTTCACACTTTGTCCTACCTCACTCTGAAGATTGCCCTTTTTTTCCTTTTTTCAGTTAGTTTTCTTCACTGAAGTGTTCTTCATTTTAACCAGAAGACACTACAACACATCTTGGTGCTCTGTGGAGAATACTCCACAAAAGCACCAAGGCATTTTAACAGATACCTGAGGATGAACTGATGGCTAAGCAGGAAGCATTCATGAGTTGGGTGCTCAACTTGAGAAGAAATTTAGAGGAGCTGAGTTTTCAAGGAGGAGCTCAGATTTTCCTGAAAATCCAAACTGCTAAAAGAGAGGCAGAATTTAGCACTTTAACCAGCCCTGTGCATGGCAATGTTAAGCTAAAGGGTTGTTTCCAGCTCTTTGAAATATCCCATCCATTTAGTAGCAAGCCACATTTATAGTATCATAGAACAGTAAGGTTGGAAGGGACCACAAAGATCATC
>VWZE01018037.1:163848-197019 GCA_013396675.1 Eubucco bourcierii | reverse complement strand
TCAGTCTGACCTCGGTACCAGGGAAGGTCATGGAGCAAGTCATCTCAAATGCCATCACACATCATACAGACAACAACCAGGGGATCAGGCCAAGTCAGCATGGGTGTATGAGGAGCAGGTCCTGCCTGACCAACCTGATCTTCTATGACAAGATCATCCACCTACTGGATGAGGGAAAGGCTGTCAATGTTCCATTTCTAGACTTTCAAAAGCTTTGATACTGTTCCCCACAAAATTATTGTAGATAAATTGGCTACTTGCAGCTGGGATGAGCACAGTGTCTCCTGGATAAAGCACTGGCAGGACAGAAGGGCCCAGAGATTGGTGGTCAATGGAGTTAAATCCAGTTGGCAGACAGTCACTAGTGGTGTTCCTCAGGAATCTGTGTTGGGACCACTTCTTTTTAACATCTTCATTGACAATCTTGATTCAGGCATAGAGAGTGTCATCAGTTAAGTTTGCAGATGACACCAAGTTAGGTGGCAGTGTTGATCTGAATGAGGGTAGAGAGGGTCTTCAGAGGGACTTGGATAGGCTAGACCAATGGGCCAATGTTAATGGGATGAGTTTCAACAAGGCCAAATGCCAGGTCCTGCACTTGGGTCACAACAACCTCAAGCAACGCTACAGACTTGGGGCAGTGTGGCCAGAGAGCTGCCTGGCAGAAATTGATCCGGAGGTTGTAATAGACAGCTGGATATGAGCTAGCAGTGTGCTAAGGTGGCCAAGAACAATAATGGCATCCTGGCTTGTATTAAAAATGCTGTGGCCAGCAAGAGTAGGGAGTTGATTGTTCCCTTGTACTCAGCTTTAGTGAGGCCACACCTTGAGTACTGTGTTCAGTCTTGGGCACTTCAATACAAGACAGATGTGGAGGTTGTCGTGGTAGCCTTAAACAGGCCAAAATAGGTTTATACATGTCCTGGCTGGCCCAGACATGTTTTTCTGTGCTCCTTCCTTCTGTTGTGTGGAGAAGCAACTGCGGAAAAGATGACAAAGAACCTGGAGCCACTAAGGCCTCTGGCCTGCCCAGAGACCTGCATTCTGTGGTAACCAAGGTACACACAGTCAGCTTGTGCTTGCCTTGTGCAAGACCTGTGTTCTGCCCGAAAAAGAATAAAACAAGCCTATGGCTTCACTTATTATGGCCAAACTTGGCTAACTGCCATTCTGATTGGCTATTTTGTGTCTAAAGGCCCATTAGTCTCAGGCTGTATTGATAAAAAAAAAATGAGCAGGTGACACAGCATGCTCTGCCCTTCTATCCGTGCTTGCTTGCCTGATGCCATTGCTCACTATCTTATTGTATCCTGAACTCTCTGGAAATTGCCTGCCTCAAGTTTACCAGGTACAGGCTCTAAATGCCTCCATGTGATAGGCCTGCATAGCCAGCGTGACATCGTGTTGAGACTGCACATAGCAAGGCACCTGAAAGTCTCCTGCCAAGACGGGAAGTCCTGGAGATACAGAGATCATCCAGAGAGCCAGGACCAGGCCAGAAATACACCAGAAGAGTCAGAGATGCTGCCTCCTTTCCCCAGCAACCTGGGAAGAATCAGAAGTCTCAGCAGCTGACAAGACAGTAACAGAATTCCCTGAAAGCGTTTGGGTACTGTCTGAAGCTGCAGCTAGCCCCACAAGTTGGGAGATATTTTGTGAGTAAATACTTAAAGCCTCTTGCAATTCACCATTGCTTTCTGCCATAAGCAGAAAGGAGCTCCTGAAGTACACCTAGTGGACAAGCAGTAAAATCAACCACAAGCAGTATACTGACTGCAGGAACCTTCTCTTCCAGTTCAATTGTCTTCAATTAATGTTTACATATTTTTTTGCTAGTTATTCCTAGATCCTGTGTTATTATCTGTATAAGGTTTCTGCAACTGTGCGAAGAACCGATCATTATTAAAATTAGTAATCGAGGGGGCGAGACTCCTGAATAATTAATAAACAATATTAAGCTTGGGAAAAAGTCATTTCACATTAATTAATTATCCCTCCTGCTGGAGCAGGTCCAGAGGAGGGCAACAAAGCTGGTGAAGGGCCTAGAGAATAAATCTTATAAGGAATGACAAAGGGAGCTCAGGATGCTTGGTTCGAAAAAGAGGAGGCTGAGGGAAGACCTCATTGCTGTCTACAACTACCTAAAGGGACATTGTGGAAAGGCTGATGATGGTCTCTTCTTAGAGGTAGTTTGAGACAGAACAAGGGGGAATGACCTCAAGCTGAGACTGGGTAGGTTTATATTAGGTATTAGGAAAAAGATTTTTACAGAGTGTGGTCATGGACTGGAATGAACTGCCCAGGGAGGTCACCAACCCTGGTTGTGTTTAAGGGTCGTTTGGATGTGGTGCTTAGGGATGTGGTTTAAGGTGAATCTTGTAGAGTAGGGTTATAGGTTGGATTTGGTGATTCTGAGGGTCTTTTCCAATCTGGATATTTCTGTGATTTTGTGATTCTGTGATTCTGAGGAAAGATGTTTTGTGCTAAATAGCCCCATCCTTTTGCTATCCCTGGGATAAACAGAAGGGTGAGCCTTTAGAACTATCAAGCCTACAATTTTCAACAACTTCACAGACTCATTATTACTCCTGCTCCTGTGCTAAAAGACTTTGCAAGTCCACCACTTTAATCTTAGGGAAACTGTCCCTGCCCACCAAGAGACTTCTGCACAAGGGAAGAGATGGCAGATGTGTTTCTACATCAACCAGACAAAGATGGTAAGCTAAGGAGAAGGTTTTTTTAAATCCATCATTACAGTGCTTTAATATTAAGCTAACAGTTTTATTTTTTAAAAAATTAAACACTAGAGGTTTAAAAATCTCAGAACTGTAACTTTTATATATTTGCATTTGACAAGGGAAACGCAAAAGAAAGAAAGAAATGCAGAAAGAGATGCAACAGGCTTAAGGACACTGCAAATATTCCTTTGGCTAAGTAAGAACAGGACTTGGTTTCATGAGCAGCATGATCATCTTAAATGAATCTTAAATTCTGAGGTTAAAAAAGGTGACATTAATTTGCAGCTGATAAATGAGATCAGATATTTTTAATGAAAAACATAATATTAACTGATTACATCATTACTTAATACTAAAATTATGGTGAGAGGGCAATCTGGTGACTAAGAGAGATTAATATATCCTCTTTTCAGGCCCTGTCTTACAATCCTGCTATGAATCTAATGCATGGCAGTTACTGCAGGAAAATACCCAGACAACTCATGAAAGCTGTTGCCTGTCCACATGTTACTTTACTAGCAGAATTCATCAAATGAGATCCAGGCCTCAGACCATTTATCTTCTTTCACTTACCACACACCTTGTGAAGATTTGCAGGAAAGCATTTCACCAGCAACATACATGGTTGATGGGTGATTTTTAAAAGCCTGTTGGCCCTGAGCTGGGCAAAAGCAGTCTGTTATATAGGGACATAGAGACACCCTAGACTGACTAGATGATCATTGTAGGTCCTTTCCAACTGAAATAGTCTATTGTAAGACATTTTTGCACACACCTGTGACAGAGGTAGCTCATGACCAATGCTGTTCAATAATACTGAACTGCTCAGAAACACTTTTAAAATAAACTTTTTCCAGAAATCTAGGTGAAACATTCTGAAATGGTCTGAAAGCAGTGACCATTTATACATTATTTCTTGAGCCTTTTTTTGTTCTTCCCTTATTGGGAGCTAAGAACAGGACTCTCTTATTTACGCTGGTGTCTATGTTTAATCACTGCTAAGTAGGGCATCTTCCCTGTAGCTGGGATGCCCAAAGGAAAGCTGTGAATGAAAAGGGAAATAAAGCAGGGTGAAAGGAGAGGGTCTGGATTACCTGAGGCATCAGGAGAAAAGGCACACTGAAGCTTGCTTGACAAAGTAATCCCAAAGGACAGGTCAGAATGTGGTGCTGTTAGTACAAGGTCCCTGCATGACCATCCTCCTCATCTTCATCCTCATCCTCACCACCCCAGCTGTGCCAACCACCAGGTTTGAACAGTCACCTGCAGATGGAGACCAACGGAAAAGTTTCCAGAGTAGGTTTCTTTCTTTTTACATGCTACAGAAGGTACAATTTCAAGGCAAATTATAATTTTCCCAAAGCAAAACTGTAGTTAAAGTGGCCATAATAAAATTATTATTTTATGAGAAGATTAAATCAGCCATGAACCTTATGAGATTGTTTCCAATGCCCAAGCTAATAATGCTACAATGACACAGATAGAAGAAAATATATTTGGCTTTTAAAACAGTTATTTATTTGGTATAATTCAAATACTCTTTTTTCAAAGTCTTAAAAGAAAGGTACAATTTTTATAGCCACAATTTTTTTTTTTTTCCAGTAGTGCTGTGCTGGTTTGAGGCTAATTGGAATATTTTAATAGAGAAAATTACACTATAGGCTGTGAAAGGAAAACATCATGATGTCTACTTCACTCATACGCTTGCTGAAAAAAATTGTTTGAGAACAATAACCAAAATATATAGATAAGTCAGTCTCTGTCTGGCTCTTGCTGGGAGAGCAGCTCAAGTGATCTAGCAGCTTCTGGCTCTGGCTCCTCTGCTGATTAATTCTCGCTAACCACTTTTCTTCTAACCCTCCTGGCCGATCCTCCAAATTTACCTTGTGCGTAAGGCAAACCTTGGGGTAAGGTACAGGGGTGGGGAGAAGGTGGAAGGGTGGTTGGGAGCCCCTCCTGGGGACTCTGATTTCTGGGAGGGGAGTTGTGTTGCTGTATTACTTTTAACTTGTATATTTCTGTAAATATTCCTGTATGTAGTGTATATATCTGCTTGTACATTGTGCAAAGCTGTAAAGAGAGCTTCATCACTTAACTTCCACCTGGCTGAGTTCTAGTCTGGGTCATTTTACAAAGTAGGGGGGGGAGGGGGGGGTGGGCAGGGAACTCCCAAACCATCACAAGTGCATAAAATAATCCCTAGTAAATTCCCCATTCTTTACAAGAAAATTCTACTGATAATTGGGTGATCAGATAAAAGTCTTACTCACATTGAGACAACTACAGTTTATTTACAACTGCAGTTACATTAAAACTAAATTCAAACATGAGAGCTGCTTCTTTATGAAGGTCTCAGAATGTCCTTCAAGTTATTAAGTAATAGGTTCTCATGGGACACATGAATTCATGCCCTTAATCCATTCTGACTTTAAAAGTCCAGTTTCTTCTATGGAATGTCTCATTATACAAGCTCTTGCTTCAGCAAATGCATTTCCATCACTTTTCTCTGAAGCCTGTTTAATATAATGTCTTCTGAATTATTTAATGGCCAAATACATAGATTAAACAAAGAAACCACATCTACCAGAGCTTCTACATGCCTGATAAAGTTTTGACCAAAACTTTCCAAACTTTCTGCAACTCACATATAAAATTCCTAAGCCTCAGGCCCGGGCAACACCATGTACCATGGCACATCCATCTCTAAGGCTGTGGCAACAGACACTTAGGGATCCATTCCCATGTTGCAAAAAGGGCAAATCTCATAAAAGAACCAGGTCAAGGGTCAGGCCATGGAAAACTATATTGAGGCTAACAACAGCATCAATTAGAGCACCTTTCAGGTTACCTCATTATGTGATACGAATTGGCCAGGTACACTGAAGTATTAATATCCACTTGTTTTTCCTGCCCCATTGCTCCCTTGTAGCTGATGTCTGATTTCCACCTTCAGTCACAGCTTTTTTTCATACAGTTCAGAATTTGTTCAGTGCTCTGAAATTCAGGTCTAGATTATGTTCCATGTTTTGGATTGATTTACATGTGGTTTAAGGTGATTACCCATCTAAGTGTGCACCAGTCTAGAGTCTGCCTCTGATTAATTTGAATTTAAATCTGCATTTCATTCCTCCTGACCTTTGAAATCTCCCTCGTGGCTACTTATCAGAAAACCTTGATATGATAAATTAGAAATTCTTTTAGATCTTGCATCAGATTGGAATAATAATCACCCTGCTTCCCAAATACCCATCTGCGGCTTTGTTAGTTTTGTTTCCAGAAACTGTGGATAGCCTAAGTCACAGTCATAGCCATAGCAGAAGCGGGGGAGAGCAGAAAAACATGTCTGGGCAAGCCAGGATATGTATAAGCCTATTTTGTCCTGCTTAGGCCTATGACAACAGAGGGGCCAGCTGTGCTGGGTGCTGAACAAGCATCCAAAAAACTGCTTTCAGTCTCAAGAAGCTCACCACCCAAACAACTGTGCTGTGTTTTGGAGATGGGAGCTTTAGCTTATGAGCTGTCTGTAGTTTAGTTTATAGCTGTAAACTCCATTTGAATGATGCACCCTGGTTGCATTATCCATGGTATTCTCTGTCCTTGTTGGGTTATTTTAAACTTTCTTAATTGCCAACTCAGAAGACAAAACACCCAGAATGAAATTCTGGCCCAAATGAAGTTGTGCTGCCATTGATTTACATGGGTGAAGATTTTGGCTACGTGATCAAGACAGGTCTGAATTCTCACAGCTGTATTGATTTTGGATTTGTTTTTCTCATTTTGTGTTAAAATAATGGAATGATACCTGCCTTAAACAAGATGTTGCCAGTCTGTAGGATATGAGTCTGTAGGAGACAGAAAATAATTTTTCCTGCAAGAATCATGAAACATTTTTTTCATAAATGTATTTCATAAGGCACTTGGTTTACGTTTAGCAAGAGTTCATGGACCTCCTTCCTAATGTACTTATACAATACAACTACATTTTATCACATAGAAGACCAGGTCGGCTCCAAAATTTCATCTGATAATATTAAGTACACATAACAACCTTCTTAGGAATACAGCATCCTTTGCCTGATTTACCAATTAGCTTTGCATCTCTGCTCTATGAGTCCAACATCCTATAATAATACAAATAAGAACAATTTAATATGGAAGCTCTTAGAAAAGTAACTTCAGGTGATTTGCATCTGTGCTTGCAGTTAAGTCATTTCCCATTGCTTTTGCAACAGAAGGTTGCTCCTTTCTCACACACAATTTACTATTTTATTTTAATGTTTCAACAGTCATTTATTTGGCTTGGGCATGTCCAGTCCCATCAAAATACAGTGAAAAAGCATATCTGAGATACAGAATTGTGTCTTTGAACTCAGCTGAAGTTTTGCAATAAATGTCATGCATTGGCACTGGAGCCTTCAAGGAAAGAATATTGCAATATTTTGTGTTTACTAATATGCATTTAACCAATTACTCAGAAAGGTAATTTCAATCATTTTATTGCTTTTTTTTTTTTTTTTCCTTCTGCTATTCTATTCTGTTTTTTCCTAACCATTTGTTATCTTTTCAGTGATGTACTGGATTCCTGAACCTTGTTGAGACCTAGTCCCCTGGATGTGACAGATTTTTAACAGGAGTGGAGTGAACTGGGAGATCAACTTTTAGTTTATATCAAGTTCCTACTCCTGGAGATTCCTGATCAGCTATTATAAATGTCATGGAAATGTTATGGAAGTACTGACTGCATCAGAATTGTTATCTGCTGCACTATTTAAATTCAATCCATGAGGCTATGAAGCCTGTGAAATGGCCCTGGGTGATCTAGAATCTTGACTCTGCCAAGGTGGCAGAGCTTGTGTGACCCAGTTTCAAAGGCTTGGTGCTTTGACAAAGCAGGAGGAGACTGGTGGAACTTCCTTTTGCCCAAGCCCAGAAGAATTCCCTTTGCACAGAAGGAGTTTCTCACATACAAAGGGCAACTCAGATGTATGAGTAAGAAATTAATAGGAGGAAATAGGATGTCAGGAAGGGAGCGTGCATCCATGTGCACGCGTGCCTGTGTGCAAGAGGGAGTGTGCTGGCTTTATCTGCAGTTCTTGAGCATTGCTGTAATAGCAACAGACAAATAATCCGAGCATACATTACTGCTCCTCTGCTGTGTTGCTCATTGCACAGACAATGTGGTGATAGGCACAGAAGAATTCCCAGGGAGAGAAATGCAGCAAAACCCCAGTGTCCTTTCCTGCATTCACATCTAATATGCAGTATTAGCCAAAGCAGACAGATGCCCAGACATCATCTTCCATCACCCCATCAGTGATCTCAGAGCAGCACTAACACATGAGTAATTGTAAGGCATGAGGATGTTTTGTTTTGCATGGAGTGTATCTCCATTTGATAGTAACCATTTTAAAGTCTGCCTGAATTTTGCACTCACTAAGCTGATTTTACAAGCAAAGAGAAGTGCTTGTCAGCAAAGGTTAATGTAGCTGTCACTGCAGGAGAACCCTGTGGGTAGAAAGAGTCTCATCTGGCTGTTCTTTAAAGGGCAAGAGTCATCGCTGTGAAGGAGAAATTTTCACATTTCTAGGAACCTTTCATATCATTGTAGTGAAGTGCTCCATAAGTTGCCACTTCCCTACAGCTTCTCTATTTTCATTATTACCAATATTTGTTTCTATGACCTGTATTTTAAAGTCTTATAAGATGTTCTTGTCCAAAATGAATAAAATCTGTATCTGAAAAGATGAAAAGAGAACTTTTGAGTGTTTTTATGGCTTACACTGGCATAATATTAGAGTGTTGTGAGGTGAGCAAGGACTGTCTCCCCATTTTACTGATGGGAACACAGGTAAAAAGAGACTAAACTCTGAAATTAAACTACATACTCTGAGCTTCTGTCTTGTATGTCACAAGAACCTTTAATACATGGTGGTCTCATTATAATGCAGTTCAATCAAATCTTCAATGTCCAGTCTACCCCTTCACCACTGGCTGGACTCAACCTTCCTTAAAACATCAAGGGTGAGATCTGTGAGATGGGTTAAATATCCCTAATTTGTATACAGGAGCTGTAATAAAGAGAGGTTTAGCCATGTCAAGTTGGCCTGACCACAGAAGGGTCTCACACTAGAGTCATCCAATCCCTGTGGTGACCTCCCACTTATATTTACAGATGTCACTAGCACAGCCAGGGGGGACACAGTAACAGGAAAAACACAAGAGGGATCTTGAGACTCCCAAATAGCATCTGGCTTTATTTACTCCTGGTTGCCAGGAGATGGAGTCATGCAACGTGAAGTGTAGAAACAGACAATATTCAGCTTCTTAGACAGGATTTCTAGTTGAGATACTCAGGAAATCTTTTCTCAGAGATTCTGGAGAAGAAAGCTGGCAATGCTGCACGCTAACCATGGGTGCTGTCTTGTGAGGACAGTGCTGAGGAAAAGACAGTTTCCCATCTGCAGCAAACTGGAATAGAGTCTAACAAAGATACACTGGATGCAGCTCACATGGCAGCTCTTTGTCTGGTAACAACTCTTAAGTGTTACTGAACTAGATTTGAGGTAATGCCTCTGAGGTGAAACTTGGATTTAGATCTACCAGAGACCAAAACTACATACATGTTTCATATGGGAAAAAAACCAAACCAACCAAAACAAAACCCCAAAACAAATCAAAACCCCACAAACAAACGACAACAAAAAATACCAGTACAAACCCCAAAGCCCAAAAAAAATCTGCTAATACTTGACTTGAATCCATCCTATTAGCTCTCCCATGTCAGATACAGAAAATGATAGTGGGTTGTGCATTGTTGGACATCTTCACAACCTGACTGAGACTCTACTGACAGAAGTGGCTGTACCCTGGGGAAGCTTCATGCAGGAAAGCTCAGTCTGTCTACTAGATCTGCATTATCTTAATAGGCCAACCATCTCCTCTAGTGCAGTCTAGAGACAATCCATCCTGGAGTACCTGAAGACCTGCCTTGGGATTGGAGTGACCCTGCAAGGCCACCTTCTCTGCTCCCTGCATGAAAGCATTTGGAGGTAGTAAAGAACAGAGAATCCCTGAGAAACTGTCCTCAATCAAGGGATAAGTGGTAGCTATTTCTTACAGCATTTCCCAGGTCCCATGAAACAGGATCAAGGTTTACAAATGGCACAGACTCTGTAGCTGACGAAGAACCAAAGCACCAGAAGCAGTGACACTTTTTTCACTGTTGATGCTTACTTAGAGGGGGATTTCCTCCTGCTTCTGATTCACATGGTGGCACAGTGAACAAGGTTCTCCTCAATCTATCTTGGGTTACTGCAGCGCACCGCAGAGGCATCCAGAAATAGCAATGCTGTGTGATCTCCAGTGACCACAAAGTTACCTCTGTGTGTAATTCAGGCTGTTAATTTTGACATACATTAGCTGTAGTTAGTTTGAGGTTTCCTTACTTGACCTCTCCTTTGCTTGGCCATTGAGTATGTGGGAGGTGATCAGATCATCACTTGCAAACTATGACCTGCTCAGAGATTGTGGAAGGTCACTACTGGAGAAAATTCCTTTATTCCTGAGCTTTGGTCCTTTGGGCCTGCAACAACCAAAGCTGCTGATCCCCACTGAAATTGATGCAGCCAAGAAGGAGGTCGGGAAAGAGCCAAAGGTAGAAACTGCTTTAAATACGTGTTTGCCTACAGCAACAGATGCTATTGCTCATGAATGAAACATCAAATAAATTCAGATCTCAATTCACAGTTATTTCCAACAGATCTCAAAAAACTGCAGAAATAAAAATCCTGTACAATACCTAGAGTTCATACCTGAACCTCGGACTGTCAACGCAGTCCTGCACTTTTGGCTTTTGCTGCTATGTTGCTGCATTGTTTTGAAAGTGTCACATCTGTTTTAGAACTTTGACCTACGTCAGGCTGAACCATAAACTGATATACAGAATATGAGACTTTCTGATTATGGCAAATTAACTCTGAAAATGTAATTCTTTTAAAACTTCAGAGTTAATCTCATTATTTAAACCCATGAGCATTTAGAGTTGCACTTGCAAAGGTCTAGAGGCACATTCAGACAATGGGAGTGCCAAAGATGCCAAAGCACATCAAACACTGAGCCCGTATGGGCACTAGTGAAAGAAAGACACCTAACCCAGCTGCGACTCTATGTAAGAGACTTTTATTGATCAACTTCCACCCAAGCTAGGCTATGAGATAATTCAGCGGTCTACAGTACTGTTGCAGCCCTTTCTGCAATGTAAAACTGCCAACTGAGAGAGAATCAACCTGTTTAGAACTTCCTTCAAGCTGCTATTCATTGCATCTAAAACAGGTTTCATGTGAGGCTACACACCTCTCTGAAGCCAATCAGAGCAGTTCTGCGATGTCCCCAGACCACTGTCACACTTGCTGTTACCAGGAGAGATGTCTGAGGATACTCCACAGTGGCAGAGGGAAGTTCTGCTTCCAAAATCCTCCTCACCTTTGGGGAGGAAAACAATCAGACATATTTCTTCTTGACTTTGTCCAGAGAATGTGAAAGAAAGGACACAAAGTCAGTGGATTCAGGAGCAGGTTCCTCTTGGCCTTCTTTAAATAAACAGAAAATGTGAATGTTCCTTTTAGCAGAAAGTGTCTTTCCTTGCATATTTCATGAAGACAGTGCATTTGATTGGAAACCAGAGGCAACCTGCTTACCAGTTGCCTGACAGGACTGGGACAGTTAAACAAGGAACATAACTACCCCAGAAGTGTCAATTTGGATCAGGATTCTTTGGGGGGTCCTATGCTATGCCTACTCTGCACTTCCATGGTCCTTGCCCCTCTAGAAGAGTGGCTGCTAGGTTGTCTACATGGATTTGTGTAACTTCTTTTTTCCTTACTCTTTTGTCCTTCATGAAAGATTGTTTGGTCTCCAGATATGTCTTTTATCAAACACGTTTCAGAGCTTGATAGAGCTGCCAATGTTAAGCAGTTCAGTCAGAAAGGTTTCAGAAATAATCATATTTGCAACCTCTGCTTCTAGACTGGCATCTATTCTCTTTTGCTGAAAGACCTGATTGCTTTGGGGAATAATTTGTTAAGTTATAGCTTGCTTTTATGGGCTATGACTTTCATTTTTCAGCTATTAGAAAATACAAAAAAACCCCAAACTATTTATTAGCTCTTCGTCCCTCACCAGGGTTGGAGTAATGGCAGAACTGGCTGCTGCTAGCTAGCTTCATTCCACAGAAGTAGCATTTTACAGTTGTTAATAAAAAACCCTTATTCTCTCCAAAGTAGAGATGGGACTGAATGATTTTTCCTAATGCCCAACCTAAACCTCCCCTGATGAAAACTGAGGCTGTTTTCTCTCATTCTGTCACTTCTTCCTCAGAAGAAGGGAGCAAACCCCACCTGGCTCCCACCTCCTTTCAAGGAGTTGTAGCATATCAGAAGTTCTTCCCTCAGACTCCTTTTCTCTAGGCTGAACAACCCCAGTTCCCTCAGCTGCTCCTCACCAAACCTGTTCTCCAGCCCCTTCAGCAGCTTCCTTGCCCTTCTCTGGATACACTCTAGAACCTCAACACCCTTTTTGAAGCGAGGAGCCCAAAAATGAGCCTAGCATTTGAGGTGCAGCCTCACTAGCATCAAGCTGCGAGGGAAAATCCCTTACCTAGTCCTGCAGCTTGAGCCTGCATCTACAGTATAGCATGTGATGTCACCTGTACTGGGTTGGCTTCTTGTGCTTCTTGCATTAAATGCTTCTTTAATACCAAAATGTGTTGGTAGGCCCATTGCAGCCAGTGTGATTTCAGATACTTCTCAGTATATACCTGTGTTCCTTGATAAATCACTTTAAATTAGGAGATGCCTCTTTGTTTTTGGTTGTGTTACAAAAGCATTCCTGCATCCTTCCAAAGGTTTAATATACTTTTTTTTCTATTGTTCCTGTAGAATACCAAAATCTGTGCAAATGAGCAGTCTCTATGCCCGCAAATCACACCACCACTCCTGGTGTGAACCCTGTTCTCTGAAAGCCAGGCATTAACTTGCTTGCACCTGAGAGTTTGTATGTATGTGCTGTGTATATGCCCATGCAAATCTTCTTAATTTTGTTCTCATAACAATAAACTGTTCTCAGTATCTTGCCCAGCTGTGGTGGAATTGGCGGGAAATATCACGTTGGGGGTGACCAGAATGCCTGGGATCATCAGAAGCTGTGGAATCACACAACGTTGGGGATCACTAGGTGTGTGGTATGGATGACACAAGACAGGGATGACCACAACACTAATTTGGTGCATCCAAGATTGCCCCTTTAATGCAGAAAGTCAGCATATACTTATACAGGATAGACCCTGGTCACACACACTATGCACTCTCTCCCTTCGGTTACAGGTAGCTCTTCCTGAGCTGTTCCCACACACACTGATAGAGCTTCTTCAACAAGGTCGCCGTCAGGCATCCTGCTTTGCCATGCCACATCCATGTTTACATAACTACCTCCGTATCTTGAATGATTCCCAGCACAGAGTACTGCTGCAGTTGGCAGTCTGCTGAGATCCAACACCCAGTAAAGGAAATAAAACGCTTAGATGACAAATGCAGAACAGAAGAGTTTTGCCATCAGGTGTGCAAAGAGAAAGCAAAGCCCAATTTCCTATACAAAACATTACAGCACTGGATAGTATTATGTTGTTAGAGATGGTTGGCCTAGGTAGGAGCAGTATGTCCTTAAAGCTTATTAAAGCTTAGAGCACTCAAGCTGTGCTTGAGGATGGAGTTTCAGACACTGGCTGAAATGTTGATCATTTGATCAGCTGTGATTTGATCACATTTCTGAGCACTGTGCCCATACTCCCTCTGTCCCATGAACACTAATGATTTCTAACATAAGAAGAAAGAGTAGAAAAATCTGGATGTCACTCCTCATCAAGGAGCTTATCTTGAAGCTTCTTGACTGCCTTTTTGAGTTACAGAGTAACTAAGTTATTTTGTCTTAAGGATTTCAGGTTTGGTACCCCAAATCAACTGACATTTTTTGAATATAGGCTTTTTTCTCCTTAATGTTGTGTTGTTTTCAAGTATATACTGAAAAGTTACACTTGGTTTTTTCAATTTAATCCTTCAATATAAATTCTGATTTTGAGAATTAATGGAAGTCAACTAGTAAAACTGCTATGGGCTTGGGTGGGAATAGGCACAATCCAATATCTTTACCAAAAAAGCCCAAAAACAAAACCAGAAAGAAATGTTTTCAATAGTACAAAACATTCAATTGATTCAGGTCATTAAGGAAAGAATGAGCACTCAAATTACCTAAATTAAGAATGAGTTATTTTAATATAAATCTTCTGAGAGGCAAGGTCTAAAACCACCATGTGATCTTAGTGAATATTGCCTACATCAAATGCCATCCCCATTCTGTAATGGCTCCACAGATGCATGTTATTCCCCTCAGGTAGTAACAAGGACAACTTTAAATTTAGCACTTCAGGTTAAGGGCAACAGCTACTCTCCTGAGCTTAGTCTCCAGCAATGGCTCAGCAGAGAACTCATAAAAGAATAGCAAAATAATGATTTAAAATATCAGTAACCTACACCTTGAAAGATTGACATGGAGTGGATGAGCATGGACTATCCTAATTTTATAAATAGGAGTCTTCAGATAAGGCCAGAATGAAAAGGCCAAGCTGTATGCTCCTGTTCTCCACAGCACAGGTCCCTCAAACAATCCATGAGCTTGGGAAGCCTCAAAATACAGCTCACAAAAAGAGGTGAAATAAGCCACCTTTCACAGAAGTAGCTCATTACTGAGGTCAAGGCAGCTACAGTCTGTGTTTCAACAGTGTCTTGCCCATGCATTGTTGTGCAGTCCCCAGCTGGAGAGGTAAAGTAAAAAAGTAAAAAAGCCTGAACAAACCACTGGGAGCTCTGCCACAGGGGCAGGTACTGCAAATGCACACAGAAGACATATCAAAGATATTTTATGCTGTTATGCAGCAATGGGCAAATCAAATCTATAGTTCTTGTTCTGCAACTCACTACTAAATATGCACAGCATCTAATTTTCCTTTCATTTCTGAAATGTTGCATGACTGCCAAACCATGAGCTGCAACAGCAAATCAAGAGGCTATAGGATAAATCTCATTATCACAGAATATTTTTGGTAACTGTGATCCATTTTTCATATATTAAGTATTGTTGAATGTTAATTAACAATGGTTAAAAAACATTACAAACATTGAGACAATAGCTAGGGTTAACCATGGGAATAATACATTAACTGAGATGAAGAGGGAGATGCACTTACATCAGTGTTTTTTACATAAATATAGGACTGCACAACTGCGTATTCATTTTCTGCATGACATGAAAAGTTTTTGAGGCAGCAGCCAGATCATGTGCTTTCCAATGTGCTCAACAAGGTCATCCTCGAAAAAGTGTTTTTAAATGACCAAAAATAGAAGGGCAGAAAAATTCTCAAATGAGATTCAGGTATTCCGGTTGCCAGCACATACACAAAGTTTTAATGACCTTAGCAGCAGTTACATAAGCATATGGAGAGAAAAACAAACTCATATTAAATGCTGTAACACATATGGTCTCCTGACAGGATGTTCCAAGCCGTGCAGTGATTTTACAGTCCATATGCACTGTACAGCAGTTCTTCGGTCTCAAAACAGGAATCAAAAATAGCGTATCACCATGAGCTCCAGATCCTTTGTCTTGTATTGGCAGTCTGTCTGTTAATATTGAACCACATATTGCACTGTGGCTAGCTACCTTCAACCTCATCTACTTGGGACATCATCTTACCACCCAGTACTACCGTGTATGATACACAATTTGAAAAAAATCCAGCATTTCAAGTATGTATTTTCCTAGGGTATGTCATGAAGCACTTCAGGAAAGTATCATCAGCCATTTTTATTTTGTTTGAGCAGGGAATATCCGGAACGCATGGAGGTAGCACCATCATGAGTGGAAGGAATATCTTCATAGAAGGGAATATGCCTCCTGGTGGCATATTCTTGGTGGAAACGTTGCACCAGGCTTCTCCGTTCCAGCCTCAAAAATTACTCTCATCAGAATCTCATCCCAGGATTAGATTTCCAAAGGATGCCAATGGATGTAGAAGCACTGGCTGTACCAACGCGAAATTTCCCTGGTTTTGAATACATCCATCAGTTGTATAAACTGAGAGTGCTATTATAGCCCGTATTTTGGTCATATAAAAGATTCAAAGACAGAACAGAGCCCAGTAGTCAACGCTTTGAGGAGTCAACCTAAGGAACTTGTCTCTAGCGTGTCGCATTCTGGAGCCACATACTCCAGTATAACCCCTCACACACCCCGTCCTGGTTTAAGAGACAGGCACTTGCCAGATTGCGATCTGGGTGGTATCAAACTCCAAGCGCCTCTCCAAAATGTAAACGTGTTCTGAACGAGCCGAGTACCTCAGATCAGACACGACGAGCCAGAGCCCACAGCCGCCTGCCCCCGGCGCTGACCCTAGGGCGCGGCGCAGTGGAGCAGCCGCTCTCCGCGCCCCTTCTGCCGCGGGGGGAGCAGGGCGGAGGGGCCGGCCGGGCCTCGGCGCAGGCGGGCCGGCTGCAGCCCCCGCTATACCCGCCGCCGGCCTGCCTAGGGAGCTGCGCCGTGCGGTGCCTCTGCCGCCGCGGGGTCGCCGTGTGGGGGCTGCGCGGGACGCGGGCGGCCCTGGCGCTGCTGCTGGCGGCGGCACTGGCCCCGAGNGCGGCGGCACTGGCCCCGAGACCGGCCCGGACGCATCCGCAGTGCCTGGACTTTAAGCCGCCGTTCCGGCCGCCGCGGGGCCTCGCCTTCTGTCGGCGCTACGCCGACTTCGGGTGCTGCGACCCCCAGCGCGACCGCGCCTTGCTCCAGCGCTTCTACCGCCTCAGCGCCCGCCTGGACGGGCCCACCTACGCCGCTTGCGCCGGGCACCTCCAGGACCTGCTTTGCCAGGTGAGGCGTGTCGGCACGCCGCGCCCGCCCGTCTCGTGGCTTCTGCTGCTCGGGGGGCTGCCGCTGCACGGAATACTCCAGCCGCGCAGCCGACCTGCCACACGGGCAGCTTTGGGCGCCCGGCAAGCGTCCACCGCACTGGGGTACTCGGCTGCGCCGGAGGTACCAACCACGAAGAGGGCTTTAGGCGCAGCAATCTTACGGTGACTTCCACTGAACGATTGTCATCAGCCGCACAGGCAGATTCCGCTGTACAGGGGCGCTTCGGCCATATGGGTTACTCTGGCCCAGGCATGAGTGCCTCAGCCCCACCACAGTGCTTTGGCCCAGGAGTGGGTGCATCAATCCATGCAGGGCTGCATCAGGTATGAATGTTGCACTCCATGGGTACATTGTTCCAGGGAGGGTTCACTGGTCCAGGCATAGGTACTTTGGACCTGACAGGTGTACCATGAACCACGATATGATGTGAGTACATTCAGCCCAGGAATGATGGCATCCAGCCATGCAAGGGGTGCATCACCACAGACACAGGTAATAAGCTGTGGTGTTACTGCCCAGCCCAGGCAGGGGGATGTGGACAACCCCACAGGTGCATCAGCTGTGGCATTAGTGCCCAGGCATAGGTGCATTGGTTCCTATCTGGGTGCATCGAGGATTAGCCCAGCAGCCTAGATGTATGCTCTCAGGCACTGTCATGAGCCACTGTCCAGGTGTCCCAGTGGACTTTTTGTCCTTTGGCAGATGTCTGAACAAGAAATAGGGATATCGCTCTGCTTTAATTTATGAGCTCTAGATGGGTATGTGGGCAGTTACAATTTGCAGACTCCACTCAGCCTCTCAGGTTTAGATTGGTGGACCTGGGGAAGACACTCAGGAGAGGACCTGCCTGCACAAAACATGCTCCTTGTTATACCCAACTCATGAGATCAAATGTCTTTTTGTACTGGGTTGCAGCATCTTGAGATGCTTGTAGTATGTGCCAGTTGTTAACAGTCCTGGTGACAGTTGCAGACTAATGCCTGAGGATGTGGCCTGGAAACCTCTGCGGTGGCCATGCTACACGAGGGAAATTTTCACTCAGGGTTGATGTTCTGTGGCCAGATATGATCAGAGTGTGTGCAGAGTAAAGCATCTGACCCTATCATCAGCAGTGTCCTCGTACGTATGAAAACGCCCCTGAGACAGAGCAGTGGCAGCTCCATGCTGTGCAAGTGTAAATCTTAAATTAATTCAGACAGTGGAGTCTTGTCTGCTGTGCTCGGATGGGATCAAAGTGGCTTTTCAGAAATACTGCTCTTAGCATTTTACAGGGTACTTCCTGAAAGTGTGAAGAGAAAGACAACCCTTTTCCACGTCAGCTTCTGGAGATTTGACTTTTAGTTCATCTCATTGTACTGGAAACAGTAACTCCTTTGAATATGTTCCTGAAACAAATGCTGTCCAAAAGCCCATTTGCAGATAGGAAAGCAGCTAGCAGTGCCTGTTAAGCAGTCCTTCTGCCCTTGGAAGTGATAAGAAAGTCATCTGCATGTGTCAGACACACAACTGTTGAAAATTTGTTCAGAAGCAGTGAAATATTTCAGTGTGGGAATAATTGATTCACTGAGATGTTCTGATGAGCTCAGTGCATCACCAGCCCAGACATGGCTACAAACCACCACCTCTGGCTGGGCAAGCACAAAATGGAAATTCAGGCATTGCAGCCCTCCAGAACACTGATTCCATCCGTTTGTTATGTATACACTTTATATCCTAGAGTTGAATTAATAAGTGCGTTTCTGCGACTTACTCAGCACACTTCTGTCTCTTTCTGCTTGCAATTCATGATTTCTCTCAAATGTGATCAAATTATTTTGACAAGTGTCTCAGTTTGTATTTGTGTTAAGGATTCCTATATTGTCTTAAATTCTGATTTGCTATGTGGTGCTGTTTCTGTTCCTTGTGGAAGAGCAGAAAACCCCTTCCCTCAGTGCTGCCTATTGTCCCTGAGCCTCAAAGCAGGGCTCCAGAAGGAGGCCAGGAGAATGCCTTTAGCTGTGGGGCTATGTTAGGATATCCTCCTGCCTGCCTCAACATTCAGGGGTGATCTGATTTGGGCAGCAGATCTCAGGGGACGTGTGAATGTGGATTATTGTGCATTGGAATACAAAACTTCAAACTGCAGGTGAACAGATGCCTTGTTCTGCTTCTTGGGGAGTAGCTTGCTTAAGGGCTTGAGTTTCCAGATGGAGGTAGACAGGGAATGTCAGGGATTACGTCAAAGTTAGACACTTTGCTGAAGAGTCCCATTGCTTTCTGCAGGCTGATAGCAGCAGTAAACCATTGTTTGATGTCGGCGTATGTTCACTTTTAGACTGTTGCAGATAAATAGCTGCCTCTGAATTTCTGTAACAGGTAGGGTGGATTTGGCTAACTTGTCTTAATGTTTATTGGTTTATATTCTGATAAGATATTTTCACAGTGTGAGCTTATCCCAACATGCCTGAAGTTACTGATCATCTGCCCATTAGCTTCCTTGGTCTTTGGACTACATCATAGTTTAAAATGAATGAGCAGATCATGTTGTTTGAAAATAATGATTTGGACCTAATAATGATATTGGGCTGTAACCAAGGTAGACTTTCATAGTGTTTTGAGTTAGTCCATGTGACAAGATGATATGAAGGGTGGGGGACCACAGCATTTGATTCAGAAGGAGGAAGTTCAGGATCAGACAAATCAGACATCAGGTTCCATCTCCTGTGGAATAAAAGTTGGAAAATATTCCACATGTCTCAGAAATACCCTAGACAGATTCTTGGGTACTATCAATCTCCAAACTTCACTGCCGGTGTAATGCTGCTGTAGATAGCCATATGCCACTAGGAACATGGTAAGGAGTGAAGAAGTCATTCATGGCTGCTATTCAAAGACACACGAGGTGGACAGGCCCCAGTGGCAAAGGGATAGGGAAACCAAACGTCTGTGCTACTTTTTATTCTGATGCTGAAGCTGGGACATTGCTTTGCAATGCATAAAATCACTGCTTGTTTTGAAAGAGGCTTTCAGAGAACCAGATACACCTCATGCACAAGCAGGAGGCCTCTTTCTGAATGTGAAATCTCTGTCGGTAGCAACAGACTGAGCTCCCATCCAGCTCAGCCTCCAAATTTGCTTTATCTTGTTTGGGTTTATTTTCTAAGACCAAATTTTCAGTCATGACAACCACATCAGCAAACACTTAGACTCTCTGTCCCTGGCACACCTCATGTAACCAAGCCCAGTGCTGTTACCAAATCTGCCTGTGTAGTTTCAGTGTTTTGTGTCACGCGCAGTCTTCTTTTTACCACATTAATTGCTGCTCACTGGAAGGCATAATAACCTCAATTTTGCAATGAATGGCTTGACATTCCAGGAGGAAAGCTTATTGTACACTAATGATCTGTTACAGGGCCTCTTGGTTTATTATTATGCATAATGGAAAATAAAACTAAATAATGTGTACATACCAGCTAATTTAAATACTTCAGCATCTTAGATACTTTATCTTTTCAGCTACTTAACAGTTCTGTAATCTGCATTAAGAAATAGTTCCCTATACATTTAGAAACAGCTTACTATACATATTTTTTTTTACATAAGCTAGTTTTACTTGGAAGAAATGCCACCTGGAAATTTTAAAAATGCACAATTTATTTAAGAAGGATAGTTTCTTTTCCTGCTTTTCTTGCCTCAGTTATTTATTTGTCCTATGAAAATAACTGCATCATGTGATGATGCATTACAACTGGAAAATACTGTGTTTATTACATGGAAAAGTGCTTGCAAAGCAATGCTGAGTTACTTTGGTCAGTTCATAAGGTATAGACAGTTGTACTGGGTTACACTGGCGTTTCACATAAGGAAAATGTGCCTGTAGGAATTCTCATAGTGGAGAGTACAATGTGAACTTCATTCAGTCTTTAGGTTGGTTGTCAAAGGTGCATCTTCCATGAATGAGGTTTGAGCTGTGGCTACTGCCAATGGACCATGCCTGGATTATGACCATTTGGTTCTCATTGTCAGAGCTTGGTGATGGATGTCATGATTATGAGATTAATTTCACCACTTCTAGTCAGGTATATAAACTATTTTCAGGTGAAGATCCACAATCAAAGGCAGCTGGACCTGAGCAAAGATGGTGTGTGCACTTGCAGCGCTGGGTGCAGTGTGTAGTATGAAGGATGGGTGTTCTTCTCTCCTTCCATTCTTTCTTGTCCTGCTCCTTCCCAACTGTAGATCAAGTCTGTGTTGAAGTCCATGCCTAGATTGTCAGATAACGGGGTATGGAAGTCACAGGTTTTCCTGTCCCCTCCTCATCCTGGAGATGCAAGACCTGATTCTTTTTAGCTAACTCTTTGGTTGCACTGCCATGCTGTGGTGAGTCTACTTTATCAAAGCATCCAAGAGAGAAAGTCCCTGTTTTCCTCATACAGTCTGCTAAGATAACAAGATAGGTGTTATCACTGGGTTTCTTGAGTTAGTTCTATGGTTGAAATAAATGACTAACAGCATAAGGAAGACAGCCTTCACCAGGAATATTGAATGTTGTTTCTGTGAATGCTAAGGTAACCTCCCTTTCTAAGGTCTTTTCCTCCGTTAATATGTATTCAGAACGAACCTCAACGTATGTTGTTATTAAGGTGAAATTTCTCCCATTTGTATTGCTGTCATCTGTTTTAAATCTGGTCCAATAAATGGTTAAGGCTTTTTCTCTCCCTCTAGGAATGCTCTCCATATGCAGCTCACTTGTATGATGCTGAGGATCCCTCCACCCCTGTGCGGACCATACCAGGGCTTTGCCAAGACTATTGCCTGCAAGTGTGGCAAAAGTGCCGCTCCATTTTTCGCTCTCTCTCTGCAGACAAAGAGTTAATTGCACTAGAGAACAACATGGCAAAATTCTGCCACTACCTAGCCTTGGAGGACACAGACTACTGCTTTCCACATCTGCTGGCTAACCAGAACCTTAACCAAAACCTTGGGCTAGTGACAGCCAATGCAGAGGGCTGTCTCCAGCTCTGCCTCATGGAGATTGCCAACGGGCTGCGCAATCCTGTTGCAATGGTGCATGCCAATGATGGCACCCACAGGTTCTTCATTGCAGAGCAGGTTGGCCTAGTGTGGACCTACCTCCCCGATCGATCCAGGCTCAAAAAACCATTTCTGAACATCAGTGAAGCTGTACTTACCTCACCTTGGGAAGGAGATGAGAGAGGTTTTCTAGGTATTGTCTTCCATCCTAAATTCAAATTCAATGGTAAAGTCTATGTCTACTATTCAGTTCAAGTTCATTATGAAGAGAGAATCCGAATCAGTGAGTTCAGAATTTCTCCTGCTGACATGAATACTTTGGACCATGGTTCTGAAAGGTATTGTACACACACATACCTCTGACAAATGTATTTAAGATCTCAGAGACCAGTTTGAACATTTTAAAGGCTATTAACAAACGAGGCTTAATTAACTTAATGCATTCCAGTGTGGTAGCAAGTTAGTCCATGTCCATGCCTAACATACTGAGATGAGTATCCCAGTCCTCTGTGGGTGAACTGCAAGTGCTCAGGGGTAAAAGATCTATATTTCTCAATTCTCCTATGTCAGAAGATTTCACTTAACATTATTTACAGTTAGTATTTTTAGTTTAGTTTTGGGTTTTTTTGCTTGTTTGTTTTGTATCGTTATCATTACCCTTTAAAATAAACTTCTGCAAAGCAGGAGTGAAATTCATTCTGAAGCCAAAGGTTTCCAAAACTAGTATAAAGAAACTGTGTGATACTGGACCAAAGATAGATTTGGTCCCACATTTCTGTTCCTAAATGACAGGTCACCCCTTCAATATTACAAATTTAATATAAAATTAAATAAAATGCAAACCACTGTGCTATTACTGAGTGCACCTTGGAAATGTCTTTTTTTTTTTTTTTTAGTCTGTGCCTGCAGTTGATCCACATTAATATGCACAGATAATGTGAGGTTTGTTTGTGAAGAGACTCTGTAGATTTATGACCTGGTGCAGAACCATGTAATAGAACCACTGTTTCAAGAAACCTTTTAATATTATTAATTTTAAGGTTTACTTTGTTACATGGGTTATGTTAGGGCTTTCCAAATAGTCATCAGTGGATGGTTCTAGCTCAGAAATGCATGTAGGCTAATGATAGAAAAGGGATACTGGTTTATAAAGCACTTACAACAATTCAGCAGATCTGTAGATTACGGGAAAATATAACTGAAATGTGGTCTTCAGAAAAGAAAGTCAGAAGCTTAAACCTGCAGATGTCAGGGCCCATGAGCTCTCTTGTCTAAAAATCCTCAGAGTGTATATTTGTAACATTTTCTGTGCTTATTTTGCTGATGGGTAGTACAGCAAAAGCTTAAGAAAACAAATTTGTGGTCCCGTTGTGCTTGTATAGGCATGGATCCCACTGACTTCATCCTGAGATGCTGCCGAAGAGGGAGCTGAGGCTGACACATGGTGTGCATTGCTTTAGCAGGAAGGCATATGTCTATTTGTCTGCAGATTTTGGCTCAGTGTGGTTTGCTTTTTTTCTATCATCTTTGGGAGGTTGAGGAGGGTTTGCATTTGAGTCTGTACAGAATGCTTCCTCGCTCCTGCTGCCATTTAGAGTCTGTGCACTTGTGCACAATTATCTTATCTCAGAGGTGATGACATTTAGTAGCAAGTGTCAGGATAATGACATAGCCGAGTTCCTTCCCACAGTTTACAAAATGATCACAAACTTATCAGTACTTTCAGAAGGGTAAAAAGCTCACGAAAAATGAAGTACTGTAAGTGATTATTGTAATTTGATGTTGCAGCTATTTAGAGGTACTGTCAGTATGAAATCTGAACTTATTTACAACCGGGAGTAAAATAAACTTTAATTATTACACCTGTGAACCTCCACTGCATGTATTCGTTCAATCAAATTATACTTTGATATTTCACTTTTTTTAACTAAAAAAGGGATGCCAGGTGCATAAAACACACAGATACAAGTAAGAGTCAGGTTTTAAAACGGAGGTAAAGGTTGTTGATACTGCTTTGAATAACTTTGTCAAAATGTTAATTTGTTGTTGGGGCTGCTGGTAACCACTCTTTACACTTACGAAGTCCAGTGTATGTAATTATCATTTAAGGCTTCTTTGTTTAAGAATTTAACTGTTCCTTAATCTTTGAAGAGTTGTAAGATGGTTATGAAAGCACCTGTCAGGATTGTGCCAAATGCACAGATGGACTGTAGTCCTTTCTCTTGCAGTTTTCACTAGGATTTAAGATGTGATGCTTTTTCTTTAAAAAAGGAGGAAGAAGGAACTAGAGGAATAGTACAGTTCATTAAAAGTACATTCTGTCATGTGATTTCCCAGGTTTTCCTTATTACACAAGGTTTATTTTTGTTTCTGTCATCTGGAAAATATGTTGGAATTTTTTAAGGTTAGGAAATCAGCTGAGCCCAAGCAAAATTCAGTGATGTGGAGGAGCTTGCATCAAACCTGATCTGTAGCTGTTTCCGTGTGTCAAGGGCAGCTGGAGTGATGTTGCTCTGCTTATTGCTTAGGACTTGTGCAGTAGGTAATGCCTTCTCCCTGTTTTCAATTAGGATAATTCTCGAGATAGAAGAACCTGCTTCCAACCATAATGGAGGACAGTTGCTCTTTGGAGATGATGAATATCTCTACATATTTACTGGAGACGGAGGCATGGCTGGGGATCCTTTTGGAACCTTTGGAAATGCCCAGAACAAGTAAGAGTGAACCCATCCCTATGGCAGCCCCAAGGCACCGTCAAGCTTCTGTGGGGCAGTGGGTTGTGGGAAGTCAGAGCCACCTGAAAGCTGTTTGGTGGCCCAAGGCAAGTAAGAAGGGCAATGAAGCTGGTGAAAGGCCTGGAGAGCAAGTGTTCAGAAGAACAGTTGAGGGAACTGGGATTGTTTAGTTTGGAGAAGGCTGAGGGGAGACCTCATTGCTCTCTACAACTACCTGAAAGAAAGTTGTAGTGAGGTGGGGGTTGGTCTCTTCCCCCAAGTACCAAGTGATAGAATGAGAAGAAGTGACCTTAAATTATTCCAGGGGAGGTTTATACTGGATATTAGGAAAAATTTCTTTACTGAAAAGGGCAGTCAGGCACTGGAACAGGCTGCCCAGGGAGGTAGTGGAGTCATTGTTCCTTGAAGAGTTCGAAAAAACATGTAGACATGGCACTTCAGGCTGTGGTTTAATGGCCGTGGTGGTATTAGGTCCACGGTTGGACTCCACGATCTTAGAGTTCTTTTCCAACTGAAACAAGTCTGTGATTCTGTGAAATTGTCTTCAAATTGGCTTTTTCAGAGATATTGAAAGACGCAAGTGTTTTCCAAACCAGAATCATAGAATCATAGAATGGTAAGGTTGGAAGGGACCTCAAGGATCATCTAGTTCCAACCCCTGCCATAGGCAGGGACACCTCCCACTAGTACAGGTTACTCAAGGCCTCATCCAACCTGGACTTGAACACCTTCAGGGAGGGAGCATCCACAACCTCCCTGGGCAACCTGTTCCAGCGCCTCACCACCCTCACTGGAAAGAACTTCCTCCTGACATCTAGTCTAAATCTTCCCTCTACCAGTTTAAACCCATTGCCCCTTGTCCTGTCATTGCAAGACCTTATAAATAGTCCCTCCCCAACCTTCCTGTAGGCCCCCTTCAGATTCTGGAAGGCTAGAATTTTCTAAAAGTCCTCATTTCTGATGTTTAACCAAGATCTAGTTTAATTTCTTTTTTTTTTTTTCCTTTTCTTTTTCTTATTTTTTCTTTTTTTCTCATTTTCCCCTTTTTTTCTCCCAATGCAGATCAGCCCTGCTGGGCAAAGTGCTGCGTATTGATGTGAACAACAATGACCATGGACCTCTGTACCGAATCCCTCCTGACAACCCTTTTCTTAATGACCCCAAGGCTCGCCCCGAAGTTTATGCATATGGAGTGAGAAATATGTGGCGCTGCTCTTTTGACAGGGGCGAACCTGACACCAAGGAAGGGAAAGGACGCCTCTTCTGTGGAGATGTGGGGCAGAATAAATACGAAGAAATCGACATCGTGGAGAAAGGGAAAAACTACGGCTGGAGGGCAAGGGAAGGGTTCAGCTGTTACGACAAAAAACTTTGTGCCAATTCTTCAATGGGTAAAACAGATGTGCTCTTTAAATTACCTGTGCCTCCCACTGCGTGGTTTTCTGCATGGTCATTTTTAATTCCTGCCTACAAAGCCTGGTTGCCTAGTGGAAAACATAGGTTTTTGAGATGTAAATCTGTACTGTCTCGGTCTAGAAGGGAACTGACTTGGGGATAAATATTGAAAGTCCAAATGTTACCAGTTTTGAGTTAGGAGGCAAATGAAAGGTGCTAGCAGATTTTTTTTTCTAGGCAACCTCTGTTGTTAGTCTAATTGCTTGGTGATTCTGTGATTTAGGGGGAAAATTCTGCCCCTGTACTCAGCGCTGGTTAGGCCACACCTTTGAGTACTGTGTCCAGTTCTGGGCCCCTCAATTTAAGAAGGCCACTGAGGTGCTTGAACGTGTCCAGAGAAGGGTAACAAGGCTGGTGAGGGGGCTGGAGCACAGCCCTATGAGGAGGGGCTGAGTGAGCTGGGATTGTTCAGCCTGGAAAAGAGGAGGCTCAGGGGAGACCTTACTGCTCTCTACAACTACCTAAAAGGAGGTTGTAGCCAGGAGGGGGTTGGTCTCTTCACCCAGGCACCCAGTGACAGAAAAGCGGATGCAGTCTCAAACTGTGACAGGGCAGGTTTTGGCTGGGCATTGGGAAGAAGTTCTTCACAGAAAGAGTGATTTGCATTAGAATGGGCTGCCTTGGGAAGTGGTGAGGTCACCGTCCCTGGAGGTGTTTAAGAGGAGGCTGGATGAGGCACTGAGTGCAATGGTTTAGTTAATTAGAAGGGCTAGGTGATAGGTTGGACTCAATGATCTTAGAAGACTTTTCCAACCTGGTAAATTCTGTGATTCTGTGAATCCATCTTTTCCACATAAAATAAGATTTCCTGCAGAAGTGAGAGAATTTGGGAGAAATTGTATTTTTCTCTTTAGTTCAAAACCAGTGCCCTTATTTAAGAAAAAAGGAACATACTGTGTCAGTTGGCCAACTGGTATACGTTCTGCCTGCTTTGCAGGTAACTGAATGTACCATATATTTTTGTTTCTTTTAGCTATGCCAAAATAGAAAATGTTTGGGATTTGGGTTTTTTTAACGTTTCAAAACTGGATATGAGATGTTTGCTGCCCGCTTAAGTTCCAGTGCACGTGCAAAGTTAGAGTGTGTTGTGTTGCAAGGTCTGATGCAGAGCACATCTTGTGCTGTAGCATCTCCCCAGAGATCCAGGAGGGCAGTGGCCTGGCACTGATTTGTACTAGCTGAGATTCTGATTTTTTTTTCCTCATCTATGTTCCATGTGTTGTTATGTAACTTCCTTCCTTTTATTAACTTAGATTAACTTCCTTCCTTTTATTAACTTAGCTACAAGTACAGTCAGAGAGATTAAGTGTTTTTTATAAAAATTTCTGGAGAAGGGAGCAGATTTTTTGCACTTCTTTTGCTGAAGCAGTTGTCAGAGAGCCAGTTTAGTGCTTTCCTGTGTGACAGCACCTGCTTGAGCATTCATGGAAGGCACTCTGCTGAGGTCTGCAGGGATTTGGAACAATTCCTGATGCTTTTAGAGATTCTTTTGTTAGAACAGTGAAATGTCGCAGCCCCTTTAAAATGGTAAGTGCAGCAGAATTGTAGAAAACATTTGCTTTAGATGAAATGCTCTTGGTGCAAGTTTGTCAGAGTTACTGGCTTTGCTACTTGCAGCATCTGCTACATGGGCAGAGAGAAAGGCTGTGAGGAAGTGCAGGGGTGAGTACCATGAAGAGATACCTGTAGCATCTCAAAAGAAAGAGGTGGAAGCATCCAGTGCAGATTCTAAAAATCAGGGCATTTCACTGTTTTGATCCGATCTTGTGTTTTAACTTGCATTTTACAATGAATGTGGCAGAACTACATCTTGCCAGTGCCATATTGTAAATGTTTAATGGCCCCTTCAGGTGAAACTCCTCTGTCTTCAGAAAGACAGAAGCGATTTGCACTGACATCTGACATAGATTTTCAGCAGTGAGTGCAGTCTGGAGTTACCTGCCTCTTTTTTCCCTTTCACCACCAAAACAAAGCTGCATTCGGCAAACATCTCCTGCACAGGTGCAGTGACTCTAGGAATAACCCTCAAATTCATAACAAAACCATCCAAGCTGTGTAGAAATGATCGAGAAGCAGCTCTAACAGAGCTGAGCTGAAGCAAAAAGAGAAGGGCTCAAGAGAACAGTGAGGTCTCTGGATGATAGAGAGCAGTCAGGTTCATCAGGGATTTGGCTCGTACAGCAAGTGAACACTGATCTAGCTTGGCCTTGGTTAGCACAGCGAGCCAGGCAGGGTACCAAATGTGCTTCTGAGAAGGTGAAAATCAAACTAAATATGACTTAATCAGCATTCCATTTAATTAGAAGATGCTCAGGTGAATCTAGTTGTATCGTGATAGTCTCAGAACCATCTAGATAAACAGGTATTCTGCATTGTGTAAAACAAAGTAAGTCACAGATCTTTGCTCCTCCACAGATGATGTACTTCCCATTTATGCATATCCACACAAAATGGGGAAATCTGTTACTGGAGGCTATGTCTATCGGGGTTGTGAGTCTCCAAACTTGAATGGCCTGTACATATTTGGTGATTTTATGAGTGGGTAAGTAAATGCTACAGATGCTTACTAAGCTGCTCCCCCAGCTGAAGTCCTGCAGCAGTATTACACCTGCCTGCTCATGCAGTCTGAAAACTGAGGACACAGTGCTACTTTCTGGTTGCAAGCACTGGATGAAGCCTGGTTGCTCATTACAGAGGGCTCATATGGTATATTTTATATAACCTTTATTTCTTGGTCCTGTGCAGGGATGCAGTCTTCAAGCAGCTCTCAATGTCACTGATTCACAAACAAAGCCTTGGAAGTGCTGTACAAAAGCATATAAATGCACCCATAAAAGAACCACCCACTCTGATGCAGTGTTTCCAGACACTGAAAATACAGAAAGAAAAAAATCCAAATATTGTCCATTAGTGACAATATTTGGATTTTTGAGCATCAGTGACAGCTGAAAACCTGTGATGAGGCATGGATGGGACTACCTTGGTTTTCCTCCACCTCCTCTTCCTTTGCTTTGCATCTCCCAGGCCTCTCATGCAGCCTCCACACCACCTGCCCCAGCTGATGGGTTCTGGGTGCCAGACAGAGGCCTCAGAGCTGCTGTGAAGTCAGGCATTCTGTGTCTCTGTCTGTGTCTGATATCCCTTAAACCATCCCTTCTTCCTTTTATTTTTTTCACGGGCTTGTGTTGCCCTTGAAAGACAGGCTGTTGTGGGGGCATAAAAAATATTTGCTTTAATATTAACGATCCTTTGTTTTTCAGAGGAGCTGCAGTTCCTATTGCAGGTAAGGTGTAGGAAGCATTAAACATCCTTTCAAGTGTCCTCCTTAAAGTTCAGAAATTATGTTCAATGCGTTGTGGAATTGTTCTTTTGTGTTGCAGACGCCTGATGTCTTTGAAAGAAGATCCTGCTACTGGAGAGTGGCAGTACAGTGAAATCTGCATGGGGACAGGACAAACGTGCATGTTCCCTGGGCTCATCAATAACTATTACCAATACATCATCTCTTTTGCCGAAGATGAAGCAGGTAGTCTTTCAGTTTTATGTCACACTGAGTGTCATGCTTATGATTTCTTTTTGGAGTAAAGCACCAGAGAAGGTGTCATAGAGGGCTTCTGGGAGGCAAGGGGTGGTGAGGAGGCAGAGCATGAGTCTGTTAGTCTTTAAAATGCCAGTGTGTGAGATTCCCAGTGTCTCTCAAAAACCAGAGCTACAATCCCAATGTTGACAATCCCAAAGTTGAGGGTCAGCTTACCACACAGTGCCTGCAGGGAGAATTGGGGAGGCATTTCCTCTCCAATTCAGAACTGAGGCTGGGTGTGCTGGGTGTGCTGCTGCCTGCACAACTGTCCTCTGGAGGGACTGGAAGCAGCAGGAGGAAAGTACAACAAAGCACAGCTTAAAAAAGAAGCCTCATTCTTCAGTGTTCCATACTGTGGTGAAGGCAGGCCCTGAGGGGCTGAGTAGCTCATACCAAGTGAGAACAAGTCTGTGCTCTTGGCTAGTCAGCAAGGCTTTTGGTGTAGTTAATAGATAAAGGGAAGCAGGCCTAATGAACAATAATTATGAACTTACTCTGGCCTCGAGTATTTGCACTTCTCAAGGTGAAGCAGAATGAAAGCCCTGTGTTATATCTTGAGTGAGGCATCAGCAAAAGGCTGCTTAAGTCCATATTTTCTTAGTGACAGCTGGAATTTTATTTTGCATAGGACAGAAGGAGGTATTCTCAGTGGAACTTTGCACAACTGTGTTTTAAGACAAGGCATTTTGTTTTTTAAAAGAGAGATGCTGCAATTTGAAAAGGAGGAAATAAAGAGTCTTGGGATGAAATGGTTGGACTTAGTGATCTTAAGGGTCTTTTCCATCTTTCATCATTCTGTGATTCTGTGTAAGCTGGTGGTCACTCCTGTTTTCTGTACAAGGGTATGTGTAATGCCCCAGTCCTGCAACTCGGCAATGCAAGTTTGTGTTCTGCCCTATTGCTGGGAGCTCTTGGCTCATGTGGTCTCAAGCACCTGCTTCCAGAACAGACAAGTTTTTAAACATCTGTTTTTCCTGCAGATTATGTCAGACACGGATGTTGCACAAATGCAACGTGCATTTGATATCACATAAATGCAGACATTCTAATGTAATCCCAATTAAGTATGAATTCAAAAGTTCAATTTCCAAATTATTTCTTTTCTGCAGTTAAGAATCTGTTTTCTTTAATGGTTATTGTTATGGAAGGTAGAGCTGTTTTGCAGTGCTTTTTGCATGAAGGATCTCTTACCCTAAAATCAGAATAAGTTAGTTTAAATCAGCTTTATGCCAGTCAAAGGGCTGCCAAGTGCAGTATCAGACTGATAATTGCAGTCCTTGCTGATGGACCTGAGGAGTAGTGTCTGCCTCGTCCTGTGCTTGTGGACAGGGTCTGCACAAAGGGGAGTGAAATGCTGCTGCCCTCCTTCTCCCCTGCTCTTTTCATGTGTGCTTAGCATAAGTATGATAGAGTTGGGCTGAAATCTGGGCTGGGGTCTGGACCATAGTCTCAGAGGTAGTTATTTGCCTTGTGTTTGCTTTGTTATAATGGAAAGAAACCCGTTGTTAACAGTGTCACAAGTGTTACTTTATCTGCAGTGAATAGACTCCTCTCACACCTTTTTGGTGCGCTGGGAATCTGTTTTTTACAAGTTTGTCACACAGTTTATTTTAACAAACTTTTCTTCATGGGAACATTTGGGTTTTGGCATTTTTTGCTCTGCTGAATGTTAATCTGGCTGGTGCAGTGGATGTGTTTATGCAGTGGGAACACTTATGGGTTTTGGCTCATTGTGCAGCCATTATAAAGCCAGCAGTCCTGTCCCCTGGCAGCTGAGCATGTTGGGGACACCTAGGCACTGTACTATGTGTGATAGCCTGAGCATCCACATTTCTGCCTGAATCTCCAGGAAAGAGGTGGGATGTGGAGCACAGTTCACTCCACTGCAGTACACAGCACCAGGTGTTTCCCATCCCTGTTCAGATCAAGGCTGCTTCTGGCTTGTGGTTAATGGAGTCCACCAGAAAAGGGAAGAAACCAGACAGGGGTGGCCAGAAGCAGCTGTTTTTTGCTCCATGAATATGCAGAGTATCTTGAGCTGTGACAATGCAGGAGAAGGAGGAGGATAGGGGCTCAGTAGCCAGCTGGAGCTGCCACCAACACCCTACATCTTGCTTTGCCCACTCTGCTCTGCTCCTTTCCCTCCTTCCCTTGGGAAACACATAGGATACTCAAAGAAATCTTCCTTAGTCACTAAAATGATCTCCATTACTTCTTTTTTTTTTTTTTTTTTTTTTTTTTTTTTTTTTTAATACTGCAAATATGTTTTTTAATCCAGATGAGCTCTCCAATCCTTTCCATTGCACTATTCAACCCCTCGAGCTCGTAAAAAGAGAGCGCTGGAGGGACCACTTATCCCAGCTTCCCCTGCACAACAGGAAGAGAGAGATGGAAATGCAGTTTACACAAAAATACATCAAATACATAGTGATGGAAACTGTTTGGCTGAAGGTCAAACCCTCTCCCATGTGGCCTGACAGAGCTGTGACGAAGCTAAATGCCTTTCTCGTGAGCCATCCCTCACTTCATGAGTGTGCTAGAGAAAACAAAACCCAAAATTTGTGTTCTGTGATTCAACTCAAAGGAGTGTCTTGTCCAAAAATTAGAAGACTTTGTGAACAGCCTTACTTTCCTCCCACTTCTTTTTGATGGAGGGAATTCAGAGTTGGACTGGTTTACATCAGTGAAGTTAAAGGACACAGACCAAGACTTTGATGACAGTCAGAGACTGGGTTGCTGAACATGCAGTGGGAATTTATCAAAGCGTTTTACAACAATGTGCTCCTTACAAACCCAAACTTGTGTTTTTCCCGCCCATAACTAGCTCTCTATGATCCTGGGTTTTCTGATGTTCTCTGGCTTGTTATGCAAAGTTAATGTCTCTGTGTTTTACAGAACAGAAGCTCCATGTTTTTATGGCTGTGTTGTTTTTTTTAACCAGGTGAGCTTTACTTCATGTCTACTGGCATACCAAGCGCCACGGCTCCCCATGGAGTTGTGTACAAATTGGTGGACACCTCTAGGTATGAGACATTCTTGTTAAGCACTGTGCAATGTGCCTAGGTGTAGATGTGATGAATGATGCTGACTAACTAGTTCTTCTCCTATGCTGAGCTCTTCTGTGGAGCTTGATCAGGGAATGTCTGGAGCAACCCATTTTGAGTCTACTTTGCTCCTGCGGTTACAGGAGTCTATGCTGCCTGGTGATCATCAGCTTGTTAAGGGATCTGTTAGTTTCATGTGAGCTAGGAGGTCTGTTCCTGAGAGCTAAAGGAGTATTTTATGGGTGGCTTGTCTTTCTCAGGCAAAGACTATCTAAATGCTTGCCCACAAGGAGGCAATTTTCATAGTATCACAGTATCACCAGGGTTGGAAGAGACCTCAAAGATCATCAAGTCCAACCCATCACCACAGACCTCAAGACTAGACCATGGCACCAAGTGCCACGTCCAAACCCGCCTTGAACACCTCCAGGGACGCTGACTCCACCACCTCCCTGGGCAGCCCATTCCAGTAGCCAATGACTCTCTCAGTGAAGAACTTTCTCCTCACCTCCAGCCTAAACTTCCCCTGGCACAACTTGAGACTGTGTCCTCTTGTTCTGGTGCTGGTTGCCTGAGAGAAGAAGGTAACCTCC
>VWZE01018037.1:148818-163488 GCA_013396675.1 Eubucco bourcierii | reverse complement strand
TTCTGCCCTCCAACCCAGCAACATCAGCCCCCAGCTTGGTGTCAACTGCAAACTTGCTGGTGACTGACTCTATGCCCTTGTCCAGATCATCAATGAAGATGTTAAAGAGGATGGGGCCCAGTACTGATCCCTGGGGCACACCGCTAGTGCCCGGCCTCCAGCTGGATGTGGCACCATTCACCACCACTCTCTGGGCTCAGCCCTCCAGCCAGTTCCTAACCCAGCACAGAGTGTTGGCATCCAAGCCATGAGCTGACAGTTTAGTCAGCAGTTTACTGTGGGGGACAGTGTCAAAGGCCTTGCTGAAGTCCAGGTAGACCACATCCACAGGCCTCCCCACATCCACCAGTCGGGTCACCTGATCATAGAAGGAGATCAGGTTGGAGAGGCAGGATCTGCCCTTCCTAAATCCATGTTGGCTGGACCTGAGCCCTTGGCCATCCCTCAGGTGCGCAGTTATTGCCCCCAAATATTGAGGCATTTTCCTCAAGGTGTTTATTCTCAGTTCCTCACTTTCTTCTGTAGTCAGCTTCATCTCCCATAAAAGTCCTGTAGTCAAGCAGCTGCAGCTGAAGTTGACCCGGTGTGACTTGCTGTGTTTTCATGGGCAAATCAGAAACAAATGACGAAAAGTACATTCTGTTTTGTGTTTCAAAGAGTGAAATGGCTTAGACAAGGAAGTTAAAACCCTTCTTAACACCCTCTGCATCCCACTTGCCTGTACCTGAGACTTGGCTTGGCAAGGGTTAGCTGTGTTTTATGGGAAGACTTAGAGTCTTTTTTTCCATCTTCCTGTTTTTTAAGCATTTCTGTTATTGGCTAAACACAAGACAAGACTACTTTCAGCCAGACATGTAGAGTGAGACATTTGTAGGATTTGGTTTGGTTTTGGGGGTTGGGGTGTTTGGGTTTTTTTATTGTTGATTGGTTGGTTGTGTTTTCTGGGGGATAGGGAACCCAAAAAAACCAAAACAAGCAAAAAATTACCCCAGAAAGCCATGGATTAAATTTGCAGCTTTAGCAATAAGAGCATTTTGAACCAGACACTTGTCTGGTCTTATGTTGGAAACAGGTCACAGAGTTGCCACGTGTTTTCCTCCAACCCTTCTCTGTCAGGAGCATTTTCCATTATCTAACACAGTGGAAGAGTTCCTGTAAACTGTGTATTAAGAGGCTAGTATTACACAACCTTTGCAAAAATAAAGGAAGCAGAAGTCAGAAGAAAGTGGTAAGTTTTAAGTTTAAAAAGAAGTTTCTTTCCTGTGTGGAGCACAGAAAAATTCACAGGAAAACCCAGAAAAGTAGGGAACAACTTTATGCCAGTTGAGAAAAAAGCTCTTTTCCTTCCACAAAAATGCAGATGCAAACAATCCTAATTATGAAGGAGTTACACCCTCCAAATGCAAACATCATGCATATTTGAACCAGTTTAAAAATACCTGAAGAAGTCTGTGGATTAACAAGACAGCCATCATTAGGTAAAAATTATGATGAGCTGAATGTAACTTCTCAGAAGTCAGATATACCTCCATGGCAAACAAGTTTGTATCAAAATAATACACCATGCTAAGAGCCTTTGTAGTGGACTCTTAGAGCTATTGTTTGGTTTGAAATGAAACTATTCTTAGCACTATTTTTGTAGTGGTTAGTCGAGGAGGGGGGGGGAAGGGCAGGGCTTTATGTTTGAATAATACTGTGTTGTTTTGGTTCTTTGAAGACAGCCTGAAAACCTGCATACAAATGGCCTTTATGTCCTTTACATCAGATGTTCAGCATATAGTCTAGTTTAGCAATTTTTATTTTCAGTTTGATTAATCTCTTTCTGTAATGCTTGAACCTGAATGCTTGAACCAATGTTTTATTTCCTGAATAGATTCATCAATGGCAAGTGAAAACACAACCAGAGGACTTGTGAATATTTGGACTTTGATATGTGATTGTTTAATTATGATTTCTACTTTAAGAGAGTATTTGGATCATTTAAACGGACCTTTTTTTCTTTTCCTTTTTTTTTTTTCCCCAACAAGTATTACATTCATAGAAAAATGGGAAGCAAAGGCTTACAATGCCAGGGGAAAGGAATTAATTGTGCACTGTGTCTCTTTTTTTGCAGGAGAGCACCACCAGGAAAATGCCAAGTTGAGCCATTGCCAGTGAGAGTAAAAAGCAAGCGCATCCAGTTTGTGCCAAAGGAAAGTAAGTGTCACTGCTGCTGTTTATTATTGGTGCATGTTATCTGTCAGTAAATGCAAACCCTAGGCTTGCACCATCACTGTATGAGTGGAGACCTCCCAGAACTTCACTCTTCAGAGTATCCTCAAAATTAATTCTTGCCAGCTGTTCTGGAACTGAAGAGTTCGTTCAGATAAAGGCGGTGTGAAATCTTCTCTGTAGTTTCTGCCCTCATTCATTTTCCCTTCTCCGTGCTACATTGTACCTGTTTCATTGTCACCAACTCGGTTTCCCTGTAACTCTTTCTGTACTGAGATCCTATCCTCAACGGTGCTTTTCAGTGATGAGATTTTTTTGTAGTGCCTTCAGATTGGAAGCAGCACTTTGAGATCTGAGGAGTATGATCGCTCATTGAGCAAGATGAGAGCTTAGTCATTGTTAGAATTATGTGACACAATACGAGGTGAGAAAATACTCACAAAGAATCAGCTTGATTTGCCATGCAGGTGAACTTTTGGCTTTCTCAAACCCTCCAGGGGTATTTGATTGTTTCATACTTGATAAAGTATTGTACTGCTAAAGCTGGAGTAGCCGATGGCTAGCTGAATCTGCAAGCCAAGTAGTATTTATGTTGAGTGAAGAAACTACATAGATTAATAGGATGTCAAAGTTAGATTTCCAGTATGCATTTTGTTTACATATGTAAGCACCTAGGCAGTACTCTAATTTATCGTGAAGTTAATATTGCTGTAGAATTTCTAATGTCAAAATGGTTTTATTTAGCTTTTAATGACATGAATCATTTTACACTGCATTTGAGTAATTGACACTTCCTACAGCTTTGGCTTCAGAGAGGAATGAGGGCACTCAGAACCTTTAAGACTGAGTCTTTAAGATGGAACGAGGTCTGAGGTTGATTATTAACTGTTGAGGCGTCTAAGCATTCAGCACCTCTTCAGAAACATTCTGCTTTGAAAGGCGTGCACACAGTTTCCAAACACAAGTAACTTGGTTTGTGTTTAATCAGTTGTATTTTTGTTTCTGTTTATGCATTCTTGTCTACGTGAGTCCAAAGTTCAGATTTTTAAACTATACATAGAACTAAATTTTTGGGGATTATTCACATGATAGTTTTCATCATAAATTACGTCTTAGAAAAGGTGGAATTCTGCTCAGTGTCTCAAGAACTGAATTCACTTTTAACTGAAAACAAAATGTGAATATTCTGATTCAGAAGCATGCAAACAAGGATGTGTAGCTGTAAATATTTTGCTGTTTTGGTTAGTGTTTAGCATGAATGTAACAGAACTGCCAAGGCATGTGGCCAGCATTAGCTGGATGAGTGGGTTTGCTGGAAGTGTATTTAATAAATAGCTTGACAAAGAGTAATATACAATAACAACTCGGTTCAGTGGGGTAAAAAGCACTCCAGGTGACTGCTAGCTTTCATGTACTCCTGCATATCATTATATGTATTCTAGGATTTTAATGTGCTTTGCCAAATTGGGTTCCAGCAACAGCTCATTGCAGGTAAGGCTTTTGTATCTGTTTCTTGCCTTTAGAAACTCAGCTTCCAAAGAAAGAAAATACTTTCATACCACTAAAAAAAATTCCTCTCCAGAAAGCATTACTTAGAAAAACTGTATCACTAGGAGGTTTTGTCTTTTGGGGACAAGAGATAGTAAGAAAAAATGAGACAATCATATTTTTTTTCAGTCTCTGTACTACAAAGCAAGTGATGAATGAGAACAAATAGTCCAGGGTATAATTCAGTAAGTTGTGATGTCTTTGCAAATGTCTGTGAGACTGTTCCAGCTCAGTTGGTTGTAGTTCAGAGCAATTCTGAATTGCTTCCTTCTGACAAGCCAAAACTTACTTTTAAACTAAAAGTAGAGCACGTGTGAATAAAGTATGTCCAGTAATGCCTAGAAACTGTGACAGTAAAGAATTTTCAGCTCTTTTGGGTTCAAGGCTCTTTTTCTTTTTTTTTGTAGCAAAGAAAAAAATTAGGAAAACCAACCCAAAATCCTGTTTTATGTGTTGTCCTGGCAACTCTGTTCCTTTTGCACATTCCATTTACCAGAGTGAATTGATTTTGAATGTTCCTGGTTTTTACTCCTCTGAATAAAGCATCTGTCCCAGTAGGGTGGCTGACACTCTCTGTCCGGTAATAATCCAGTCCTTGGTAATGAAGAGAAGAGCAGAAATAGTGCCTGTCTTTAAAATGCTTTCAACAGAGGAGAATGGTATGGTAGGGAACTCCTCTTTTGACTGGGAAACTCTAGTGCACACCCATTAATGCCAGGTTGAGGTTTTGCCAGTAAATTGCTTGGAGTTTCCTTCTTGGGAGAGACTTACTTGTTGGCATTAAGCCCTGCAGTCCTCTCTTCTAACTAAAAGCATCCAGTGTCTTTCACTGGGTAAATATTGGCTTACTGGGAGCACTGTCACTTCTCAACAGGATCAAGTAAGTAAATTCCCAGAAAGAACTTAAATAACTAAGAAACTCAGCACTGGACTTGTATAGTTGTCTACGTATTGTCCATGGAGTGACAGATTCATGTTTTCCTGGTGTTTTCCCCAAACAGAGTTTATTATGAAAACACCAACGCCACGTCCCCGGCTGAAGGCCATGACTGAGGCCCCACAGAGAGGCAGGTCAGACCCTGGAACCCCCCCAACATCATCTGTGGATTGGGTGGGTCAAGCCCCACCACTGCCAGGGAACCGAAGCCAGTTGTCCACCACACTAGCACCAAGCAGCAGGACCCCCAAGCCCAGGAAAGGAGGACAGAGGAGGGGGCAGCGCAGAAAGAAGAAACCCCCAAGTACAGCCCTGCCACTGCGAAATGGCTCCGTGCGGCTGATGGAGCAGCAGGGCCGTGGCCGGAGCCAGGGCCGAGTGGAGGTTTACATTGACGGTGAGTGGGGGACAGTGTGCGATGATGGCTGGAGCTCAGCGGCTGCCACTGTGGTATGCCGCCAGCTGGGCTTCCCCTATGTGGTGCGAGCCACCAAGAAGGCAGAATTTGGGGAAGGGGCCTCCCTTCGCATTCTCCTGGATGATGTCCAGTGCTCCGGGCAGGAGGAGACCCTGCTGGAGTGTGCCCATGCTGATGTTGGCACGCACAACTGCTCCCACGAGGAGGATGCTGGTGTGGTGTGCAGCCGAGAGGAGGTGGCAGACTGGTGACAAAGGAGCTGGGGAAGGCAGCTGAAGGAACTCAGAGCATGTTCCATTCCTGCCTGACCCTCTAAATCAGCCTCAGTGTCAAGGAGGGTGTGCTCTGCCTTGAGGATGCTGCATCTGTTCAAAGTATAATTTTGCTGCTTTCTTCATACCCATCCCCAATGATTTGCCTCGGAGGGAAAGAAAAAGTAAAATGAAGCAATGAGTTGAGTATATCATGGGCAAGGATTGCATTTGAGTGTTTGTTGATTTTTTTTTTTTTCTTTTGGTTTATAAGAAGAAAATCCCAAACATCAGATCAGGAAAGAGGTACATCCTGTTGCCCTTTCCCCTTTCGAAATACAGCATTTCTCAGCTGTGCTTCACGATGTTTTACAGAAAAACAAACTACCACACGATTGCGTTTTGCTCTTATGGAAGTGTCTGCACTGCACAAAGTTGTGGCAGCCCTGAGCTGAGATTTCTAAGTACATTCAGAATACAAAAGTAGATTTTTGGTTTTTTTAAGCATTCTGTGCACTACTTTAAACATGAATGATTCTTTTATAATGCTTTTTATTGGCACAAGCTTACTGTCTACCAAAGATAACTGTGTCTAAGCAAAATCGGTCACGGTATACTGCCCAGTCAGTGTTTCCGCAGCTTACATTAACCTTAGTGAAACCAAAATCTGTACTTTTTCACATGAACAGGACTGTTCTGCAGTTTAACCCTGAAGATCCTCTGTACATGTTTCTCCACTTTCCAAGACATTGTAAAGATTTGTACTTTTGCATTTCGTTTTCACAGGTGTGAATGACTAAACGAGATAACATGGTGAGGTAATCATCCTGTAATAGTTACCTTTTTAAAAAAAGGATATTAAAAAAAGAAGCAAAGTAATTTTCTCCAAAAGGTGGCTTTTTTTTTTTTTTTCCCCTGAGTGGTGATTGGAGACACGTGTTCTTATTTGTGGTGTCTGTGTACTTGATGGAGACACCATCAAGCGAGTACTTGCTGGAGAGCAGCCCTGAGGAAAAGGACCTTGGAATCTGGGTTGATGAAAAGCTCAACATGAGCCTGCAGTGTGCACATGCAGCCCAGACAGCAACCGAGTCCTGGGCTGCATCAAGAGAAGAGTGGCCAGCAGGGCAAGGGAGGGGATTCTGCCCCTTTACTCTGCTCTCCTCAGACCCCACCTGGAGTACTGTGTGCAGTTCTGGAGCCCTCAGCACAGGAAGGACATGGAAGTGTTGGAGCGGGTCCAGAGGAGGACCACAAAGATGATCAGAGGGCTGGAGCAGCTCTGCTATGAGGACAGGCTGAGAGAGTTGGGACTTTCCAGCCTGGAGAAGAGAAGGCTTTGAGGAGACCTGGTAGTAGCCTTCCAGTATCTGAAGGTGTCCTAAAGGAAGACTGGGGAGGGGCTATTTACAAGGTCTTGCAATGACAGGACAAGGGGCAATGGGTTTAAACTGGCAGAGGGGAGATTTAGACTAGATGTTAGGAGGAGTTCTTTCCAGTGAGGGTGGTGAGGCACTGCAACAGGTTGCCCAGGGAGGTTGTGGCTGCTCCCTCCCTGGAGGTGTTCAAGGCCAGGTTGGACGAGGCCTTGAGTGAGCTGTACTAGTGGGAGGTGTTGCTGCCTATGGCAGGGGGTTGGAACTAGATGATCCTTGAGGTCCCTTCCAACCTTACCATTCTAGGATTCTATGATAGCATTTTGCCTGGTGAAGTTTTTCCTGATGTCACTAGGGTAGATTTTATCTTCCTGCTTACACAAGAAGGTGAGAAAGACAAAACAAATGTAAAATGATGAGTGCATCCACAAAGCCTTGTGTCTAAAGCTTTTACTGTGGGTGTTTATTTTAATTCTCCAATACTTGACAGTGTTCCCTTAAGCTGTAAAATATAGCTTTGTCTTACCTCCAAACCTTCGGAGCTAGTCTCCTGATTTCAGTTTTATTTGGGGGGTAATTTCTCAACCCATCACAAATTTGCTTTAAATATTTTTCCCAAACTTTCTGATATCTCCATTTAGTATTGTTTTATATTAAAGAGTGCCTTCACTATACAAAAGCAGATGATAGGGAAAACAGCGCTGCCTCCCTAGTCCTTGTTAAGTATAAAGGAGAGAACAGACCTATAAAATGTCTTCTCCAAAGCACTAACTCCTATTTCTTTGGACAATCTACAAATGCCGTCGGGAACAAGACTGTCATTAGGCTTTTCCCACTCCAGTGGAAGTGGAAATGCATTTGTTTAAAGTGCAGAAATTCACTTCAGGGAACAAGACAATTCTTTGCAAATTCTTCTGTTGAAAGAGTTGACACCTGTTGAGCTGATGGGACTAGAGAGCTGTAAAAAACCAAAAAGTGGCGTTACAAACTTTCTTCTTCCAAATTCCTCTTCTACTTCTTTTGGCTTCTTAGCCAAGTTTCAGATAGCTACAGCTGTGAGATTTTAAAAACAAATCTTGGTCACAGTTATGCTCAAAAACTTCTGGGAGGAAACAGAGCTGCACAGCAAAAGCTACTTCAAAGGAATTAACATGATCCATGGATGTCTGCCATAGACCAACTAGACAGGAATTTTACCATAATTTTTCCAGGTACTTAAATTTTCTTTTTCAGTTTAAGTGTTAGTTGCCCTACAGCTGCTATATCACTTTTGAACCACATGAGAATAATCAGAATGAGAGGACACCTACATCTTTCCTGTCATGGATGGTGACTGCCAGCAACTTCTGGCTGGCAGTCACTTGGTGGCATTCAGTCTCTGGTGACAGCTAAAGGTATATGGAGGCCAGCCCAAGGGGAGCAGCAGTCAGAAAGAGCAAGCTGTGCTGTGGCTCATCTGACAGCAAACGCACTCTGGTGTTTGCTGCTGGTGCTGTATGGATGCCAGCGGCTTTAAGGAAGTACCAGCAGAGGAAAAGAAAGACTTGCAAATAAGGGGCATTCCTCCTTCTCCTTTCTCACAGCTTTGAGTGGGGAAGGCATTCCAGCAGTGCACACCAGCTCAGGATGCATGGATACATGTGCATAGCTGTGCCCATCAGCTCAGTACATTGTTACAATGCTGGGAAGATATTTCTGACCATCATGGTCCCTTCTAAGCTTAAAACACATCTGTTCTAAATCCTGGTATTTTGTCAGTCTAATTCCCTGGTATTCAAATAATTCACCTGTACTATCTGAAGCACAGAAGTATATGTGCATTTAAATACCTGATATGTCACCTCCTTTTTAATAAGATTCTTATTGATTTTTTTCCCCCTTCATTTTAAAATGCACTTATATACCAGGACATCACACAAATTAAGCTTTAGGTAAACAAATGAACCCTGCTGCTACATTTCAACATGCCAGTATACTACCTGAATGCTGATTAAGGAAAAGGTCTTAAAATAGCCTAGAATAATACTGGTTACCACAGTGCAGCTGCTCTTCTGCATGTGTCTTGTGGCAGTCCCAGACTTTGACTAGTAGCAATATGGTTTATTGTCTTCTCTCCTGATTCACCTCTCTGACTGAAACTGGAACATCTGCATTTTTACTTAAACATTTTAATTTTTCTTATGTCAGCACAGCTGTACCACATGGAGGACCCAGCAACATATCTCCTAAGGAACTGTGTACACTTATCCTTGCTACCTCTTTTTCTCTACTTCCAAGGCAGAGTAGCTATGTACAGAGCTCGGGGAGAGATGGAAAGAGGGGTGTTCACTTACACTGCTTCTGGTACCCAGCAGCCATTGGAAGCACTGCCATGCTGTGTTGTGGTCTGTAATATAGATGTTATCTTCAGGCCAAAATTATTTGAATTTATTGTATTCTTCCCAAGGCATCTAACAGGCAAATCCAGCCACAACTCTCTGGGAAAACAACAACCAAAAAACACAAACAAACAAACTTTAGAGCTGGCTGCCAAAGCAATGGAGAGATAATGAAATAGGCAGGGTGTTGCAGTGGGGATGCTCACTCAAATGCTGGCTAAACTCTTGGGTGCTGAGCCCTGGATAGAGTATGCTGTGAGGACTTCCCCCACATCATGGTAGTTTAGGCTCTGCCCATCTTCTCTGTGTCAGGTTGCAAGGCATGATCAGCACAAGGCACATACCTCACATTACTGAGCATGACAGCCTGAAGCTGTGACTGAAGCTCAGAAATCTCAGCAGTGACACAGTGGGTGACATTGGGTGCAAAGATGAGCCTAGGGGTCCAATTTCACATGCTGCCATGGTGTTCCTCCTGCCATCATCTGCCCAACCAGTATCTCCCCCACCTCCCACCAGTCATACCTCAGCATGGCCAAAGCAGCTCGTATACCACTGAGCCACAGCCCCAAACCAGCAAAAGACCCACAGGAATGTACCAAGCAGAGCCTGCCTCTTCCTTAACCTGTTAGTGACAATATGGAGGAGAGGTTCTTGGAGCAAGTCCATCCCACTGTGCTCATGCTCAGCCCCACAGTGTTTCCTTATGCTCAATACAGAAATTCAGAAGTGCAGAGGAGAAAAACAGTCACAGCATATCAATATCTAAGCATGCTATTCCTCTTGGAGAGGTGCCAAGAGATGTCTTTAAAAGGTCAGTTTGGCTTGTAACATGCTCTGTCCCCCTCTCAAGCATATTTTTTCTATCTGTAAAGAGATGTGAGCTCTTAACTGCATTCTGAAGTTAAAGTTTTAAGAATTCATAGTTCTCCCTCTGTTAAATGAAAAAGATCTCAAACATGTGATGTGTATCAATACCTTGCTGGGGTGTACATGCCTTTCCCAAGGTTTCCATGTCTAGATTTTACTCTGGGGCACAGGCACAGCTGTAGAGCTACCTTGAGCAATGTAGTCAGAAAAGTGGCTACAATGGAAATGGCAATCATTCCTTAACAACAATGTGGTAAATAAGATGCTGTTTTTAACGGGTGGAAAAAAAGGTCTCTAGTGATCAGCCAGTTGTAAGCACTGACATCAAGTGAGTTGTTCCTCAAGGGCATTAGCTGTTGAAAATGACTAAACCCTTGGACTGCTTTCATTAATTTAACCATCTTGCCAATTTCTTGCCTACTCAACCCTGGAAACTTTTATTGACTGAGAAGGATCAGGACCATCTAAGATTTTGTTTTGCAAATGTATAGTTAACTTATGTATCCAGCATAGATTCATCTGGCAGAGTTGTGGGGGTTTTATGTTTGGTTTTTTTTTTTTTTTTTTTTTTTTTTTTTTTTTTTTTTTTTTTTTTTGATTGGTTGGTTGGGTTGGGGTTTTTGTGGGTTTTTTTGATTGACTGGTTGGTTTGGGGCTGTTTTGTTTTGTTGAGAGTTTTCCTGTCTATATTTGCCAGTCATGAACAGGAGATAGCAGTGCAGCAGTGCATCTCAGGATTGTGCAAGGTGGCTCTGATGGCCTTGAAAGGTGCCAAGGCTCAGCACTGCCCATGAAAGTTTTTTATTTCCACTCACCCCTGCAGAATAAAACAGCAAAAGGTTTTATTCTGATCAAGCACCTCAAAGCCAGAAAAGACCAGAACACATTTGGTTGTTGGTAGCACCAAATGAAGGATTAATTTTGCCTGGTAAATGAAGGGCCCTAGGAGACATTTTTTTGGCACTGGAAGGCCATGTGCTGTGTTGTAAAATCTTCAGAACAGCCTACCCTATCCTGGCCTGTGCACCCCTCCAGACTGCACTGGGCTGCACTCCTGAGTCAGTACTGATAACCAAGGAATGACTACTTAATTTAGACAAAACTTTTGTGAAACCTAAGCACACCTAAACCCACCTAATGTTCTTCCTAGAGGACAGAACTTGCCATTGCCATGTAGCCTTTTTGATAATTTGCTTTCTGAATGATAAAAACAAAAAAAACCAAAAACAACAAAAAAAAAAAAAAAAAAAAAAAACAAAAAAAAAAAAAAAAAAACCAAAAAACAAAAAACTCTTTGGGGCTGATTAGAAGGATAAGGAAACATTTTTGCACCTGCTTTTGAATGTGGTGAGTCTAACAGTATTTGGATGCTCCCTTTTTTCCCCTTGCAAGGTATTCATGTAGCAATTTCTTAGAACAAGATTTTAGACCATTTCTGCTGTGCCCACCTTTCCACTATGGTGTTTAAAGACACTTTAGAGGGAAAAGAGCTTCTGGAGGAAGCAGCAAGGGGCTGTTTCAGGATGCGTGGTCCCAGTGGCTCTTGCCATGCACAAGGCAATGGGAAAAATCCCGAACGGCATAGATCTTCCAGGCTGTCTGCAGTTCTGCATAGGCAGTCTGAGAAGTTTACATTAAATTATGCATTTTATTTTTTACTTTGAGCTGGTGTATGAATGAATGCAACTGTAAGCACTTAGCAACAAACATAGAATCATAGAATGGTAGGGTTGGAAGGGATATCTCCCCATACTTTGCAAATGACCAGCAACAGAGAAGCAATCACTGACTGTTTAAGGAAAAGGAGGTTAAGCTAGAAGTCTCTGCTCTATTTGGTAAAGAATGCACAGTCTTATTTTAAGTGAGTTCAGCTGCCTTACTGCTTTTCACATCATCTGTCATAGTACTAGAGAAAAATCAGGGAAATCATATTATTACATGGACATTAGAGTTTGGAGGTGTACTTCTATGAATATTTTGAAATACGATTGCATTTCTCCCCCAGTGTTGCACTTAGCCAGATAATGCTCTGCTGGCATCATGGTGTTGGTATCCTGGGTTCAAAGACAGGCAAGTATGAATTTGTCTGAACTCTAAGGCTATGGCAGATTCAATGATAAGCTGAGATGCAGTCATGCAGCACGAAAACTTGAGAAGATGGATTTTTCTGTCCTGATTTTTCCAGTCCTTGGAGCAGAGTTTTTTTTCACTATTCAAAGCAAGTTAGGATTTCCACGATATAGCAACTATGTGGGAAGATCAAACAGAGGAAGATGAAGGCACACTGCACACAAACACAAGGAACACGTCAGGGACAGAGCTTTGTGTAAGATTGTCCACATGTGCCAGAACTGCTGGAGTCATGCAGAAGGATCAAAATCCCTCAAAAACATTCACTCCTTGGATTCCACCTGGTCACTGTTTCCGCTTAGTATCATGGATTGTGTTGAACCTGCTGCTGTTATTCATACTATGATGCAATCATGCCAGCTTCCGAAAATGAATGTGCTGACTGAAACAAAGTATTATGGGGCTTGAAGTTCAGACTGCAACATGGGAAGATTCCAGTTTTGGTTGCTGGTTCTGGGTTCTGTGGTTTTTGGGTGTTGTTTTTTTCCACTGGGATGGTGGTAGGACAAAGAGGGATGGGGGAGTAGTTTTCCAGCCTGGGCTTTTGGCTCGCTTGGTTCTCCTTGCTACTGCTTTGCGACGTGCTTTCTATGCAAATAGGCTAAGGTAATTCTGCATTTTGTACTATGTTTTTCTGGGTTTGATCAGTAAACTCTATTCTTATCTCACTTTTTTTTTTTTTTTTGGTCTCAATCCTGAGTTTTTGTGTGTTACTTCTCCCTCACTTCTGTGTTGGGAAAATAAGTTAACCTGCTGGTTCTATCTGGTTTGTTCTGATTCAAACCACTACACTTAGGAAAGGAAGAGACGCCTAGTAAAACCAGTCCTGAAGTTTGCATTTCTGCTGGATATGGAAGAAGTGCACTGCTCATGCAAGCCTCCCACTAGCTCCATATGGACCTTTAGGCAGGAGGTGAGGTTTTAGACTGTAATTTCTCCAGAAGAGTTACTAATTTAATCACCATCTGCACTTAACCAATACCACTCAGCAGATGGAAATGTATAACAATAACATTAAAAGCTCTTTATTTAGAAATGTATTTCATTTGTAAATCAAACTGCCCATACACCTAGCCCTCTGATTAACTGTGTGCTGCAAAGAGCATTTTCCAGCACAAGACATGTCTGTGCTTTGCCTTCTCCTTGCTGTCCTCACTTATGCTGGACATGTCCTCACAATGCTGGGCTTCTCAAGAGTAAGCAGTAAATGTTTTCAAACCCAAACAGCTATGAAAAGACAAGCAAAAGAGGGCAGGAGTTTGGACTAACTGTATGTCCCATCAAATATTCAAATTCACCTTGTAACTTCACATCACTTACTGGTTTCCCAGTTCTCTGCTCTTCAGTTCCAAAGTCTCTCCTGGTGTTTGCATTTATGGGAATGTGCAAGCTGACAAAATGTCCATGCATTGGCACTTCATTTTCCAGCAGAAAGGTGACAGAAAGACAGCATGCCCAAGCCTGCATTTTTTCTTTCTGAGTGCAGCCTTTGGCTCCCAGGCAGATAATAAACAGAAAAGTGTGGTCCCTTGGTATCATGCAATTCACTGAAGGGTACAGAAACACATCAGAATACAAACAAAAGTTGTTATTAAAGCTCGTTAGAATATAAATGAAAAACTTTATTAAAGCTTATCTTAAAACCTGAAATACAAGATAATTTCTGCAATCTACCCAGGCTAAATACCTTGGGAAGGGGCATTGTTAGCCGGTAATTGCAGCTGCATGAGGAAATTCATACTGAGAGTTTGTGTGTTCTAGACGGGGATCAGAACTATATTACACAGCCTGTCTATCCCATCAACATGTATGAAATGCCAAATGTTTTATCATCTCCCTGTGAGCTACTCACAAGCAAGACACAGACAGGAGTTTTCCACAGGAATCACTCAGAGTGATTTTGAGTGGAAGAACACTTTACAGGTTGTTGGTTATGATCTATTCTTGAAGTACACTGAAAAATCAAATTCAAAAAATCAAGTGTTTCATCAGGAAGTTCATGGAGTGGCTTTAAGGATGTGGTTTTGTTAGGTAGCTTCGAGTTTTATGCACTTTTTCTCTGTGAAGCTGTTCTCATGATTAGCTATATCTTCCCTATTGATGGGTGTATATACCATGAGATCATGATATAGACATGGACTTGATGGGTGGAGCACTCACTGGATAAGGAATTGGCTGGATGGTCACACACAGAGAGCGGTGATCAATTGCACAATGTCCACCTGGAAACCAGTGACAAGTGGTGTCCCTCAGGGGTCAGTGCTGGGACAGTGCTGTTTAACATCTTTGTCAGTGACATGGACAGAGGAATGGAGTGCACCCTCAGCAAGTTTGCAGATGACACCAAGCTGTGTGGCACAGTCGACTTGCTAGAGGGCAGGGATGCCATCCAGAGGGACCTGGACAGGCTGGAGAGGTGGGCCTAGGCCAACCTCATGAAATTCAACAAGGCCAAGTGTAAGGTCCTGCAGCTGGGTAGGCACAATCCCAAGCACAAATACAGGCTGGATGGTGAATGGCTGGAGAGCAGCCCTGAGGAAAAGGACCTTGG
>VWZE01018037.1:129698-141881 GCA_013396675.1 Eubucco bourcierii | reverse complement strand
AGCGAGGGGGTCAGGCAGCCTGTCTGGCATGGGCTGCCGGGGTAGGACGTGCTGCCCGGCGTCTCTTCAGCTGGGCACTCCAGGTAGACACAGCAGCATGAAGTTTAGAGTTGCCCATCTGAGCTCTGTGTTTGCTCTGTGTTTGCTCACCATGCCAAGGAATGAGGTGATAGGCACCACTGACTGTGCAGGACGGGCTTTCTGCACTGGACAGGCACAGCCAGATGTCTTGAACAGCTCCAAAAACTATATTGATGCTAACTCTACCAGGCACCTTCCCTGCTGTCCCTCATGAGCTGGGTGTTTGGTTTCTGCTAAAAAAAATAATAAAATTTTTAGATATATATATATATATATATATATATATATATATTTAAAAGTGTATATATATAATTTATATATATATTATATGTAAAGATATATATATATGTGTGTGTGATAAGTGATAAAGAGCAGTGAGAAAGCTGCCAGCAAGGCAGTGGCATCAGTGTTACAAGGAGACATGTTTTTTCCAGGAGTGTGTGGGCTTCCCATTCCACCTTTGGCTGCACATGCCCTTCCTAACTTGCTGTAGGAAGAGAAACCACACCAGCACTCTATTACACAAACAGTCCTACAGGAACACTGAAGTTGGCTGCCCAACACACAGGTTTCAGTCTGTGTAATCAAGGTGAGGTACTAAGAATAAAGAGAGGACGGATCTTGTCACACTCAAACCTACTTGTACTTGGGATTGTTTTAGGGTGTTAAGTAACTCCATAGAGTAACAACAACTTGAGGAGCCCTGTGGTTGCTTTACTGTCTCTTCAAGGTTTGAGGCTTAGTGTTGGGTGACCAGCCTAGAGTCTTTCCCAGGAAAGTTTCTGGTATTGGTATGTTCAGGTGGAAGCTCACATGTCACACAAACCCACAGGACCTTATGTAAATTGTCAGGGACAGTCCAAAATTCCTGTGTTGCACATTTCCAAGATAAGGAAAATCAAGTAATTAACAGCTCTGAGAAGTTATACATAAAACCCCTAAAAAGGTAAAGCCTAGTGCTGTGTGTGGTGGTGACCTCCCTGTCACAAGAAAGAGACTGACAGACTGGGATAAGTCCACCAGAGGGTACCCAGGAGGCTGATAGCTGGGCTTGTTTTAGATGGACAAGTGGCTGCTGAGAGGTGGAGGGGGATCCAGTGGCTGCTTTCAGCTGCCTGATGGGTGGTTGTGAGAAGGTCGAGCCAGACTCTCCTTGGAGTTGCAAAGTGAAGGACAAAGGGCAGTGTGTCTCAAGGGAAGTACTAGTTAGGTGTGGAGCAAAAAAGTTTCATTGTGAGAGTACCCAAACACTGCCGTAGGTGACCAGGTGAACCCCTGAACCATGTACCATAGATCTGATGTTGACTGTCTTGGGGCAGGGGACTGGACTGGTGGCCTCCAGAAGTTCTTGCCAACCCAAGGTACTCTGAAATGGGATTTATCTAAATCTAAGTACTTCTCAGGTCAAAATGTAGGTGGTAAAGTGGAGAAGAACACCACTAGAAGACAAGGCTGTGTCCAACTTGCTGCTCACCAGGACTAGTCCCCATATTGTGATCAGATCTGTTGTCCAGACAGTCAGTCCACAGCCTGCATCCTTTAAGGGTGTTATTCTGCCCCAGATGGATGACTTTTCATTTGCCCTTGATAAAAGCTTAAGGAAACCTTATTTTAGGATCCAAGTACAACAAGTTGTTGTTAAAACCTCAGTCTTCATCTAATGTCTTATGGCTGCCTGATAACAACGTGGCAATGCCCTTGATTTAATGGGCTGGTTTGTTTTATCAGAACTAACACAGCACACCTCTAAAAGAGGCTCATCAAGGACAGGCTGGGGAAGTGAGTCCCGGTGGTTTTGTGTCATTCTAGCTGGTGAATGTGTCACATGTGAAGAGAGAAGGTTGTTCCTTCAAAGGTTTGCGACATATTACAGATCTAATAGCAAAAAAAGTAGGGAAAATGTACCTCCCTCCAAATACATGTTTACAGAGAGCATCGCATAGTTGCATACGCCAAACCAAGCCCTTGTTTTTTTTCATGGCATGTAGAAAGTAATTGGGACTTCTCATTAGCAAATGAATGTTTTTGACCTGTTGCAGTATCTGGCTTGAGTGGTGATGGGATGGGGGATGGAGAATGTCTCTGAGGATTTGTGTGTCACGCAAGAGGACACATGAGTGGGACCTATCTTTGTGTGGTTTCTGGATCTTTCACTACCAAATGACTCATCTGTTATATTTGTGACTTTTGCATCTTTGTGGAGTACAGTTACAATGGAGTCAAGTGAAGGCCTAAAAGTTTCTGTAGATGTTGGATAACTGTGTGAAGTGCTTATTTTAAGTGTTTCCCAGTTCCAACAGAAATAAAATAAGAGCCTGGGGTGGTTTTTTTTCCCTATAGCTTGTTTATATTGAAAAGGATGATAGCATGGCTGGCTGTCTCTCAAATGGAAAACAGATCTCAAGTGTAACTCCTGTCATTTAGAGAGGAGGTTGGCCAGATCTCCTTCAGGTATATACAGAACTGGTGGGAACTTGTCACTTGCAGCCAAAGGAAGTAATTGATCTCTAAATTCTAATACAAGTATCGTGTTTGAAGAACTAACAGTCAAGATTCAGGTAGGCAAAGAACAAAGCAGTTTGCTGGGAGCTTCCACCCAGATCAAAACATGTTATGTAATACAGCAGCCAAAAAAGACATTGTCCTAAGTCTCTGCACAGGTCTTCCTGGCTGCAGGAGTGCACTAGTCTGACCGTGGTTCCCAGTTTACCCACATGAGGGCTGGACATTGGCATAGCTAGGTGGAGGTGTTCTTTTTCCTTCCAAACAGGGAAAAAAAAACATGACCAAAACTCAAATTTGCATCACTAAGCAACAAGGATTGCAGTTTATACAATACCTTTGTGTTGACATTCTCATGACACTCTTAACCTTCGTTTTCTGCAGCTTTTTATTTGGACATATGCCGATCTTGTGGAGAATGCTGAGGAAACAGGAGTTTATCCATGATCTCTTTCTGCAGTGGTAAGTTGAGACATGTAACAACGGTAGCCTTGTGGCACAAATTGGGAAATCAAGACACGGAGGCCCTGAATTACATACATAGCATCATTCAGATGAGCTAGAGACAAATAACTGATCTTTCTCTTAATGGCTTTATTCACCGAAGGCTGCAGTAGTTCCCAGTACATCCTGCTTTGGTCCTTAGGGTTTATTGTTTTGGTGGTTTGTATGACATTTCACTTTTTTTTTCTTTTTTCTTTTCTCTTTTTCCCTTTTCTTCTTGTAGGGCAGAGAAATACGGACCTATTGTACGGCTTAATGCCTTTCACAGAGTCTCAGTAATGATTCTGAGTCCTGAAGGAGTGAAGGTATTGCAAAATAAAGCAGGATCGACAGTGGGGATCGGCCCATCCTTCCAGAAAGAGAGAGGTAGTGCCTGATGTTCAGGGCAGTGTGGTGCAGCCAGTCTGTGCCTGAAGAGCAGCTCACCTGATTTATTTTCTTTCTTGATCAGTTGATTTACTTTGTTACCTTTGTTTAAAGAGCAGATACAGCAAGCGTCCATCGCTTCTGGAAAGCAGATTCTCTGCAAGAGCTTAATATCTCAAATGAGCAAGGCACAAGGGACTGAATGTCTTTCTCTAAATCTTTGCAACAACCACAGAGTGAGATTTCAGGTCATTGGGCAAGAAGTGCTAGAGGCATGCAAAACAAGCTAGCAGACGGGAACTGGGGAATCAGGGCACACCAAATAATTCATCTAGTGTTCAGACTTGCTACAAGAGGAAAAGAGTGAACGTGGGAGAGTCTTTTTATGTTTTCTGTGAAACAGATTGCGGTCAGTATTCACTGACCTGAAATTTGATTTTAGGAGTTCTTGATGTCACCACAGTACCCAAAGGACCGGCTGGTGTACAGTCGTATCTTCAACATATTTGGTGAGAGGTAGGTAAAACCCATCTGAAGTCACTGGAATTGAAAAGATGAATCGTGACACTTATTTTGACTCAGATGATTTACCTTAGTGTGGGAATTAATGGTTAATTCTGGACATCTGTGAACAGCAAATACCTATGAAATTGTGTCAAGTCAAATGTCATCCCAGTCAGGTTTTGAGTTGGGTTTGGTTTTTTGCCTTGACTAGCTTTTTTTCCCCCCCAGCTGTGGATGCTTAGTTAGTCTCAACTTAGTTTGCTCAAGACCATCATGAAACTTCTCCCTTAGATTTTAGAGCACTGAACTACTCCTCAATGCATGAGTGTTTCAAACTCCTAAGTTCAATAACAAAAAGGAGGATTATTCTCAGTTAGCCTGGAGCTTTAAAAAATATAATAGTCAAGTTATTGTATTATTTGCATAACAGCTGTAATGAGCCATCATCTTACTGGACTCAGCAGTCCACATCTATCAGCCAAAACATTTGCAATTCAATCATTGTCCACAGTGGTGCAGCAGCTGTTAAATCAAAGCCGCACAGTGCTTCCTATGTGTGGGGGAAAAGACAAGAAAGTAGATTTGGAAGAGTTATCTTCTGATTATGCATGGTTCAGCTGACTCCCTTGCTAAAAATCTTTCCTTTCTTTGTTTTCCTAAATGCTAGGTTTCTAGGGAATGGTTTGGTAACTGTTTGCAACCATGAGCATTGGCACAAGCAGCGGAAGATAATGGATCCAGCTTTCAGCCGAATGTAAGACAAATGATTGACATGCCATAGCTGTTATTCCTACTGTATTTTCATTAGCTCTCCCTCACGGAGATGTTATTTGATACCGAGAAAGAGAAAAATCCCATTTAGTGTCAATACCACATTTTTACTTGGTGTCCAAAGCTTGGTTTCCATGTCAGGTATAGTTTGACCAGACTTCCTGTGGGGCAGTGACACCCATCAGTGACGGCAGGAAGGTCCCAAGATTGTGAATCTGGGAGTGTGGTGATGGGTGCCTTATGCTGTCAGAAAGCAGACCTCAGGGATTTGGCACGGGCAACCCTTATCATTCACCTGAGTGATTCCCTGTGGGAGATAACGCCGTGATTCATAAGCAGGAGGTTGGTCTGCTTTGCTTGTGTATGCCTTTATGTGTTGCAGTTGGGGTCTGAAGATAAACTGAATTTGCTTAGGCATGCACAGGCCCAAGCCTTTCATCTCCACAGCCATTGCTTACATGACGGAATAGAGCAGGGCTGCTATAAGAACAATTTGGCTCATTTTATCTGATCACTTTTTAAAGTATTAAGGCAAATTTATTGTAAATAAAATTTTTAAAAATGAAATATATACAATTTTCTATGCAAAATAATGAAGGTAATTTAGCCTGAGCAAAGATGCCCTCTCCTGAGCCCCCATTGTGCATTTTTATTGATTGTTCAGCTACCTGATTGGTCTGATGGAAACTTTTAATGAAAAAGCAGAGGAGCTGATGGAGAAGCTAGAGGAAAAGGCTGATGGAAAAACAGAGTTTAGCATGCTGACGATGATGAACCGAGTGACTATGGATATCATTGCAAAGGTACCAGCTGTCTGCTTTCTTGTTTCCTCTGCAAATGGCAGGAAGGAGTGGTACCAGCGGCATCAGGACGTGGAGCTAGGGAACCATTGCCCCAGTAGTGTCAGAAGAGATGAAGGACTTACTGTGCCATTTCCATTTGGGTTGAGCCATAGGAAGGAGCAGTTAGGGAAGGGTCTGCACAGCTCAGATGTGGCCTGCAGGATGGCAACCCATTGCAAAAGTCCATAAAACCTCATACCTCTCACCCCTCCATACTAAAATGGGCATACCAGTGCTCATTCATGTGTGGATGTTGTATTACTAGCATTATATGTGAGCATGAAGTCTGCCTTATGCTTGATTTTCCCTTCTCTATGCAAAACAGTTTGGGATAAGTGGAGAGTAATAGTAAACTATTAATCCCCAACAAGTAAGAAAGAAGCATAATGTAGCTATTACCCTCACAGCCTCCTGCAAGGCAGGATCTAGCTTGAGGTATTTTTTAGGGGATGTCAGTGGTGTGAGGCTGTCCTCCTTAACCTCAGATCCAGGCAACCAGGAGGATGCAGCAAGTTGCCTTTTTTTTTCTCCCACTCCTCAGGTAGCCTTTGGCTTGGAATTGCATGCACTGAGCGATGATCAGACGCCTTTCCCACGTGCTGTGACTCTGGCTTTGGAGGGAATGACCAAGGCACGCATCCCCTTCATACGGGTCTGTATGCACCTCACTTCAGTTCTCTCAACTTGGCATCCAGCTAGAGCAGCTGCTCGTGTACAAGTTAGTGTGCTGGAACTCAGCAAGGCCCATATGTGATGGGGAAACAGTCATCAGTAGCTCTTTCCCCACGGTATTCGTCAAGATAAAGTTCATTAGTAATTGAAACCACTTGCAAAATTAACATCTAATGTTTGCTCCATGTCTTTCTTCACCTCTTTCCCTCTGCATCTGTCTTCTCATATGGTTTTACACTTTCCCACCCATCACTGAGGAAATTAGAGGAAATCACTTGAGCTGAAAGAAATGTGAGCATTCTTACCGTTACAAAAAAAAAAAAATTAAAAAAAAAAAAATTGACCCAAACTCATATACTAGGAAATTTTGGCTGTAGTGTGAAATATTTAACTTTAAAAATCATTCCACAGTTTCTCACGGAAGACTTTAAGAGCTCCTGTTTCCATTTTGGGCCCAGGGTTGAGTTTCTGTATTGCAAGCTGCAGATTGTTGTGGAGAAGTGAGGAATTTTGCTCGCAGTGCCCAAAACATCACTTCTGACAAAGCAGGATGTCATTATGCACAGGTTGAAACGCTTTTGTGACAAATGGCATTTAGCAGTAAACAAGGGACTCAACTGACAAATAACACTGCAATGCTTTTTACCAGCAAAAGAAATAAAAAGAAATAAAATGACTAAAGAAATTCTGTATTCAGTACATGCCAGGGAAACAGAAACTGGTAAAGGAGGTCAAGGAGAGCGTGAGGCTTCTGCGGCGTGTTGGGAAGGAATGCATTGACCAGAGGAGAGAGGCCATCCAAAATGGGAAGGAAGCCACGCTGGATATTCTTACACAGATACTAAAAGGAGATGGTAGGGATGCACTGGGGTTTGAATGAATTTCCCTATTGCATGTTTTGCCATGAGATTCAGGAGAGGGTTGTTTTGGGCATCTGAACTTTTCATCCTCCTTTGACTTTATTTTTCACATCGAAGATAGTACAAATTGCTTTGAAAATTCTCTGTTTATGTTGCATCAAATACTGGTCACAGGTCACTGCTGAGTTGGTGGCCCAGCATTCTCTCTTGGTGCCATCTGGGAGAAAATATCAAAATAATGCAGAGTATTCTGGCTGTTCCGACCAGGGCATGGTGGTGTTTTCTAATCTCATCTTCTCCTTTGACAGCTCTCGAGGAAACTAGAGATGATGAAAACATTGTGGATAACTTCATCACTTTCTTTGTTGCAGGTTGGTAGTGATTTTAATGCTCAGATATGTCATGTGGGAAGCTGTACTCGGACCATCCATACAATCATGATTAATGTCCTTGCTCACTCTGTGTGATGTCATTTGGTTGAAGACAGCAGTATTACATTGGTGTACGACCAGCTGGGCAATGTCTGAACAGTTCTCTTAGTGTTCTCCTAGATTAATTATATGGTACACTTGTTCAGGCATATCAACAGCCAGTGATTTCCAACCTGCAGTGCAGTGCGGAGCACTGCCCACTGGGGTGAATGGCCATTACTCATGGGGTTTTGGCCCTTCCTCCTAGAGCCTGCTAAACCCCAATGGAAACATCTTTAATATAGTCCTTGGGTCTTCATGTCACCTCACCCACATGATTAAATGTCGTTACTGACTTAAGAGTGTTTGTCAACATATGATAGAAGAGGGACATTGTCAAGCCTATTAGAAAAAGCAGGAGCTGAGCTGAGTGAGGTAAGTAACATGGAAAGATAGATCTTGTTAGTCAGTGTGATTTAGATTGCTAAGAAGGTGAGGTTGAAACACTTTTTTTTGCAAGAAAGATGTTATTGCAGAAGTCTGTGTTCTGCCATGCTAAAAAGGTAATACAGAAGTGTATCAGTGAACAAAAATAAACTATCCACATAGATAATTTCAAATGATTATTAGAAGCTCTGTTTTCCCTCAAACCCAGTAAATACTCACTTCTCAGAAAAACTCTGTGTTACATAATACTACTAAGCAAATGTTGAACCTCACTGGCCTTTCTGTTGAGGAGCTCATAACCAGTAGGCACTGTATGCAGTCACTGAAGCTTTGAACTGAGCCAGACAACTTATATCTTTGCCAGCTATGTCTTGTTCTTGTCAGTCTTGAAAGTTCCTCATGTAGAAATCGCATCCCTTTTAGTATTTTCCTTGTAATTTCTAGCATACATTAAATACTCAGGGCCGTATCACAGTATCACCAAGGTTGGAAGAGACCTCAAAGATCATCAAGTCTAACCTGTTACCACAGACCTCAAGACTAGACCATGGCACCAAGTGCCACATCCAAACCTGCCTTGAACACCTCCAGGGATGGTGACTCCACCACCTCCCTGGGCAGCCCATTCCAGTAGCCAATGACTCTCTCAGTGAAGAACTTTCTCCTCACCTCCAGCCTAAACTTTCCCTGAGACTGTGTCCTCTTGTTCTGGTGCTGGTTGCCTGAGAGAAGAAAGTAACCTCCTCCTGGCCACAACCACCCTTCAGGGAGTTGTAGATGGCAAGAAGGTCTCCCCTGTACCTCCTCTTCTGCAGGCTAAACAATCCCAGCTCCCTCAGCCTCTCTTCATAGGGCTTGTGCTCGAGGCCTCTCACCAGCCTCGTTGCCCTTTTCTGGACATGCTCAAGTACCTCAATGTCCTTCTTAAACTGAGAGGCCCAGAACTTGACACAGTACTCAAGGTGTGGCCTAACCAGTGCAGAGTACAGGGGGAGAATGACCTCCCTTCTCCTGCTGGCCACACTATTCCTGATGCAGGCCAGGATGCCATTGGCCTTCTTGGCCACCTGGGCACACTGCTGGCTCATGTTCAGGCAGGTGTCAATCAGCACTCCCAGATCCCTTTCTGTTTGGCTGCTCTCCAGCCACTCCCACCCCAGCCTGTAGCTCTGCATGGGGTTGTTGTGGCCAAAGTGCAGCACCTGGCACTTGGATTTGTTGAATGCCATCCCCTTGGACTCTGCCCATCTGTCCAGGCAATCACAGTCACACCTGTATCATGTTATTTCATACTAATACTAATTTCATACTATTTTTTTTTTTATGGTGGTAGGTCATGAAACCACTGCTAATCAGTTGTCATTTACTGTAATGGCACTGGCTCAACATCCTGAAATACTGGAAAGGTATGTGCACTGCAATTTGTAATTTCATGGTGAACTTAATAATGAGGATTAATGAAATTAATAAAAATTCCCAGGATAAATTCCCAGTAAGTTCTATCCTTCCTTCCAAAGTAAAGAGTTCCATAGTCAAAATATATTCAGATTTTTAAAAAAGCTTAAGATTAATTAATTCCATCTAAGTGATTTTTTTTTTTCCCCCCAAAGCCTTTATACAAAACTGGTCCTGAGTCCTGTCTAAATTAGCTGCACTATATGCACATTGTTTCATCCTGATAAAAAAGCAAAAGTTTAGGCAGGCTGTCTGGGAATCAGTAGGCATTTTGCCTGAGAATGGGAGTCAAAGTCCAACTCGGTGTCTGAAAAGTAAAAAACTGAATTTGTCAACTTGTCTAGCAACTAATATTTTTAAACTGCAGGCTTCAGGCTGAAGTAGATGAAGTTCTTGGTGCCAAAAGAGACATTGACTATGAGGATCTTGGCAAGCTCACCTACTTATCACAGGTACTGTCAGTGTGAGGTAAAATAAGAGTCAGAGCTGTTTGGTAGCACTCCTGCCATCTTACGGGGCTGCCAATTGGGACCCCACGTTTCTAACATTGTAAAAGTTATTTAACAGGTATTTGGTCATGATGGCATCTGTCCCCAGAGAGTCAGTAAGCAGGTGGTGTGACCTGTTTGCAGCAGCCCAGCCTTATTGGGAGGGATGCTTCTTGAATTTCTTTCTAAAATCCTACATGATTCTTTCACTGCTTGCTTTTATTACCAAACAGGGAGCTAGAGCAGAGTTGCTTAACTCCCACCTGTTTGCGCTAAAACTGTAGCCGTATTTTAAGAAGGGTTTGCAACTTCAAGCCAAACCCATGTGTGAATCCTACACACTTCCCAAAGTCACATCTCTATATTTGTTTCATTATCACTAAAGCATTTCCAACTATGATCTCACCATGCACCATAAACTCATCAGAGTTTGAGGACTTCCAAAAGTAATGGGAAAGTTTTGTAATTTCTGTTTTTTATTATTTAGTCTTGAAATGCTCTTGAGTCACTTTGGGGGCAGGAGGAGAAGGAGAGTTTGGTCTTAAAGATCTTGGGTATAGAGGTGCCAGTTGATAATGAACTGCAAAGCCAGGGCTTGGCTGCTCGCCAGCATTTGTGGTATGTATCCTTTTTTACAAGATGGGATACAGCAACAGCCCTCAGGAGAGGTTGGGTCACAGTCCTGGCTTAAATGTCTTCTGCTTAGATTACCCTTTGATTTTAGTAGTCTATTGTGATTGCTTTTTTCTTAAACTGCCCTGCCAAGGTTGATTTTACCATTTGCTGTATCCCATCCCACAAATCACTGTGCTTTGATAGTGGATTGATTTTAAAGGCATATTTCCTATATGGAGAATGCATCTCTCTGTAATTACAAAGACAGCAGGTTTCCTTAGGCTTCTACAAATGCTATCACAGTTATACCTGTCCAATTAGGATGAGGTATCTGAGCCTTTCAGTTTTAAGACAAATCACATGACAGCTTGTCAAAGCAGACCATTTCTTTAACAGAACAAGCTCATACAACCAAAAAGAAAAGTAACCTTTGGTCAGAACTGTTTGATCACTGAAGTATGAGACCACAGGACTCCTCTCCTGTCACTCTGTCAATTTTGAATACCTTTGTCTTTGCTTCTTTTACATTCATCCACTTGTGCATACACACTGTTAATTGCATTTGCAGTGCAATGCTAATGTGCACTGTTCATTAGGTTTCACTTTGATAAAATAAACCATTCTTACAGCTCACTGCCGCTGAAAGAAATGGTCTGATTTCATTTTTTCTCACTATTCCCTATTCATTTTCCTTTGCCAGGTTGCTTTTTCTCATTTTGGTCTTCTGACCTGGCTCAGTTCCCCAAGCAGCAGAAGCAGGACAAAGGCAGGTGTGGGAGCACAGTAGTGAGAGTGGGAAGGAGGTGGGAGCAACCACTCATCCTCATGACATCTCTCACCAAGGAGAGCTCATCGGGGCATGAGACTTCACTCTTAGATATTCCCTTGGAATTTGCCTCCCAGAACTTTTTCACTTAGTTGTTGACCTGCCTCGAAGTGTTAAATCTGTTCAGTGCCTACAGTCTCTTGTGGTTTTTGCTTCTTACTTTCTGCATCTTAGCAGTTGTAAAAGAGAGCCAAACCTGAAGGAGCTGACTTGGACTTATATTTTGTCCACAGGAATCCCAGGCAGATACACAAGCATCTGTTCCACAAGTCAAAAGCTACCATTTAGCGCCAGCGAAAGGCCATATGGGGGGGCAGTGAAGTTTATTTCTGCTTCCTACATTCTATTAACTAACTAACCTTTTGTGCTTTTTGTGGATGCAGGTTTTGAAAGAATCTCTGCGGCTGTACCCGCCCGTCCCAGGGACCCTTCGCTGGCTGGAGAAGGAGCACGTTGTCAACGGCATCACAATTCCCGCAAAGACAGCTCTTGTGGTGAGTCCCATTCACCATCAGCAGTTTTTAGCTGCTGCAGTGTGCTGGTTTGAGGCTAATTAGAATATTTTAATGGAGAAAATTACACTATAGGCTGTGAAAGGAAAACATCATGATGTCTACTTCACTCATACGCTTGCTGGAGAATTGTTTGGGAACAGTAACCAAAACAATAGATAAGTGAGTCTCCCTCTGGCTCTTGCTTGAACAGCAGCTGCTGGGGCGATCTAGCAGCTTCTGGGCTCTGGCTCCTCTGCTGATTAATCCTCACTAACCACTTTTCTTCTAACCCTCCTGGCCGATCCTAATTTACCTTGCACGTAAGGCAAATCTTGGGGTAAGGTAC
>VWZE01018037.1:118020-129279 GCA_013396675.1 Eubucco bourcierii | reverse complement strand
GCTACTATCAGGTCCCCTCGAAATCTTCTCTTCTCCAGGCTGAAGAGCCCCAATTCTCTCAGCCTGTCCTCATAGGAGAGCTGCTCCAGCCCTCTGATCATCTTTGTGGCCCTCCTCTGGACCTGCTCCAACAGTTCCATGTCCTTCCTGTGCTGAGGGTTCCAGAACTGCACACAGTACTCCAGGTGGGGTCTGACAAGAGCAGAGTAAAGTGGCAGAATCACCTCCCTTGCCCTGCTGGCCACGCTGCTCTTGATGCAGCCTAGGACTCGGTTGGCTGTCTGGGCTGCATGTGCACACTGCAGGCTCATGTTGAGCTTTTCATCAACCCAGACTCCAAGGTCCTTTTCCTCAGGGCTGCTCTCCAACCATTCATCACCCAGCCTGGATTTGTGCTTGGGATTGTGCCTACCCAGGTGCAGGACCTTACACTTGGCCTTATTGAATTTCATGAGGTTGGCCTGGGCCTCTGTGGATCTGTGTATCAGAGGGCCAGAATTCTCTGTGGCCATATTTCTATTGAACTGTCTGAAATTTCAGTATGAAATTGGGACTCTGGATGAATTTTGCCTGGGGAGTGAAAGGTGGTTATGGTTTTGTACCTGTGGCAGTGAAGAGGCATTTCCAGTGTGTTGCTCCTGACTAACACAAATAAAACTCTTTTCTTGACAGTTCAGCACTTATATAATGGGAAGAATGGAAAAGTTTTTCAAGGATCCCCTCACTTTCAATCCAGACCGATTTAGCAAAGATGCACCTAAGTGAGTTTCTTCTTACTCTCAAGTTATTAAATATGTAACAAGGAACCATTACAGGAAGAGATTTCAAAAGGGAAAAAAAGTAGATTAAAATTGATTTTCGACTTTGGTATGCATAACACTTTATTCATAGAATCACAGAATGGTAAGGTTGGAAGGGACCTCAAAGATCATCCAGTTCCAACCCCCTGCCATAGGCAGGGACACCTCCCACTAGTACAGCTCACTCAAGACCTAGTCCAACCTGGCCTTGAACACCTCCAGCGAGGGAGCATCCACAACCTCCCAGGGCAACCTGTTCCAGTGCCTCACCACCCTCACTGCAAAGAACTTCCTCCTAACCTCCGCCAGTTTAAACCCATTGCCCCTTGTCCTGTCATTACAAGACCTTGTAAATAGTCCCTCCCCAGCCTTCCTGCAGGCCCCTTTCAGGTACTGGAAGGCTACTCTAAGATCTTCTTGAAGCGTTCTCTTCTCTAGGCTGAAGAGCCCCAACTCTTGTAGCCTGTCCTCATAGGAGAGCTGCTCCAGCCCTCTGAGCATCTTCATGGCCCTCCTCTGGACCTACTCCAACACTTCCATGTCCTTCCTGTGCTGAGGGCTCCAGAACTGCACACAGTACTCCAGAGGGGGTCTGAGGAGAGCAGAGTAAAGGGGCAGAATCCCCTCCCTTGCCCTGCTTGCCACGCTGCTCTTGATGCAGCCCAGGACTCAGTTGGCTGGCTGAGCTGTGCACACACACTGCAAATTCAAATGCAAATAGAGTGCAACTTTTGTTCAGAAGTTTTTTAGTCCACGTNAAAAAAAAAAAAAAAAAAAAAAAAAAAAAAGACCAATATAGTAATGTTATTTAATGTTGATATTGAGGCAAAAGTTTTGTACCAAAACAAAAAGCTGAATATTTTCCTTAGTGCAGTACAAACATTTAATCCATGGCAGCCCTGACCCCAGGATGCTTGAAGTGTCTCCACATTAAGAGATGGGATGAGTCTGAGGGACAGAAGATGCTGTTTAGACATGTGGGTAGGCAGCAGGCAGCCTGAGTCTAATCAGTAGATGGAAGTACAATAGAAAGGACCAGTGACCTAAACAGTTGGTGCTGAACTCTGCATCTAACTGTTTTGTGAGTCAGGGGTTTTAACTTCAGCCAGGATTAGTGTGATCTCCTAAACTAAATGCTCCTTGTTTACGTGGTGCAGAGCTGCCCAAGGGAGCAATAACTGGGTGAATTGCTACATCCTCATGATGAGCTGAAGAGAATCAAGAGTATGCTTGACATTCAGCTTTGAAGTAAAGTGTGCTTGCATCAGAACTGCTCTTTGAGTAGAGCCATATAAAAAAGTTAAAGATTGTCTTAAAAAGTTAGCTAGGTAAGGTGGCATTTACACCATTTTTGTGCTGCCATGATGAAATATTTCCTTGTTTCCTTACAATCAACCTGTCAGAATGACAGTTTTGAATGCTTTTCTTTGCAGGCCATACTACTGCTATTTTCCATTCTCCCTGGGCCCCCGATCCTGCATTGGGCAGATGTTTGCACAGGTAAGCAGAGGCCTGGAACAATGCTTCATTAGTGAGTGTTATGCCAGCTCAATGTATATTGGCCACGGCTGGTTGGGGTGGGGACCAGAGGCCACACTGATAGTGCACTGACCCTCTTCCCCTCTAAAGGGAAAATTCCTACCATGCCCACAACAAAGTATATGTCCCAAATGAGCAGATGGCAGATCGGTCCCATGTCACCCATGCACACATGCAGCCCAGGTGTCTGCAGGGGAGGGAGCAGCATGTTTGCTCTTTCTGTGACATGTTCTGGGTCACCCTGCTTGAATCCAAACCCCCTGATGGCAATCATAGTCAACATTCCTCTGCCAGCCAAGGTCAAACACACAGGGGGTATGCAGGGGCTCTTAGGGACCATCACATGTCTGCAGCTGGCAGAGTCAGGGCAAGAAAAACATCAGCTGGCGGAAGCCAAAGTGCACACTGAGAAGGCAAGGAGGGGACTGTGGATGTGAGGAACACTTTAATGAAGTATATGAGCATGACAAAAAACATTTCAGAACAGTAGGAGGCCAGTTCTTTGGGTCTGTGGTATGAATCATGTAAGCAGCAGTGCTCAAAATCATGGGTTAGAGTGCTGAATTTTACACACTGATTTCCAAAACGTTAAAGCATAAACACAAGACCTATTTAAATACATGCCAATTGTTTTCAAATCCAGAAAGCCACAGACAACTCTTTTCTTGCTGCCCAAACTCAGATAGCTGCACTGAGAGGAACTTTGAACTTCTAAATCGCTATAGTGACAAAGCAGCACGATGTAATGCATTGACTTTAAGTAACTGCAGTCCAAGCTGTATTTGCTGTCACTAACGATGAGTTTGCTTTTCTTCTTAACAGATGGAGGCAAAAGTGGTGATGGCAAAACTATTGCAGAGGTTTGAATTCCAGCTGGTACCAGGGCAGAGCTTTAAGCTCTTGGATGCTGGAACCATTAGGCCACTAGATGGAGTAATGTGTAAATTAAAGCCAAGGAGCCCTGCAAGAGGCTGCCAGGCATGACTGTTTAGGAGAGGAGCATGACATGGTAGTGGTGGTGTTTCTTCTGTTAAGAGCTTCACACTAATCAAAGATTAGATTTTGAAGGCTCCTTTAGAGAATTACCAGATGGAAACTTTTCCTAAGCTTCCTTACCGAAGAAAGCCTTGAGATGTCATTGTAGATATGTTTGAGCATCTTTGATCTGGAAGTGTACCTGGAATTGCAAAGCCTGTTATTTTCCTGGAGGACTATTTGGGTCTGACCAGACTTGGAGAAGAGTATCCTTTCACTGGAGTATTTCTGGAGCTCCACATAAATTTACACTCAAATCTCAGCTAATAGTTTGCACTAACTCCACTTATAACACATGGTCTAAGTAAGCCCTTGTTTGGGGAGTTTCATAGCAGAGCTGTGAAACCATGACTAGACTTGGGAAAAGAAGTTTAGAGCTATTCTTTTGGTCAAAGCAATTTTCCCATTCTTTCTCTAAATGAGAAGAATGATTCATAGGAACAATCTGAAACAAAAGAGGCTACTACTTTCCCCCATTGCTTCTGTCTTGTTTTTCTTCAGTATCTCCTACTTTCAATACTTTTAAGTGTACATTCCCAATCTATGTTGTAGAAACTCTTCTGCTTCCTCCTATCCTCCCCCACAGCCTGTGCTCATTGTTATGCTGTTCCTTTCAGCCCAGTTCATTTTCCCCATCTGGCTCATCATAATGCTACATGAATGCTTGAACCAGATAACCTGGTAGGTTCAGCAGGGTTGGAAGTAAGTGTCTGAAAGTATGGAACCAAAAGCTGGTTTTCAATATTGCTGCTGAAGAAACACCTGCAACTTCAGCCAGAATCAGGAGAAGGTCCTTCAACTGCTTTTTCTGTAGCTGTGCCAAAAATTTCTTGCTGCATGCAACCTGGCTCTACTAATAAAAAAAAATGAGTGTGTGAAAATGCCACCTTCTAGAAATAAATGGGTATGTAATAGCCACGGTTTGGGCCCCAAAATGCAGGAATTTCAAGACATTTGGTGCTGCTTTTTGAACTAAAGTGGCAAATAACCTGGTCTGTACACTGTCAAGTTCCCATGATGGCTTCCACACCAGAAGAGTAATGTCCCAGAGCTTTCTGTGATTCTGCTGCTGTTGTGCACCATCTCAGTGCACCGGTGGGATGACAGACCAATAAGCTGGATGTGGCATTGATAACATAAGCAATAGTATATGGTATATTAATATGACTGATACCTGGAGATAACAATACTGTCATTGCTGAGAAAAATGTCCTTTATCTGTTGGTAGACTAGGTCTGCAGTCTCTTATGCTGGAGATCTGGTTATATCTTCCTAGACATTAATAAAATCTGATTGGGAAAACTGAGGACTCCAGTTGGTTATGTGTTTGTAGGAGTTGATGTGATTTATAGCAGGATAGTTGATGCCAGTCAGGCTAGGTGTGCTGGTGACATAATAAAATGCTGATGCCTGAGAGTATGACAAAGGGAGGGAAGTATCTCAGCAGTGGAGGGAGTGGTGAGGGAAGCTGTGAACACCATACAGCTTGTCAGTCATGCTGGTAAACTTTGCTGCAGAGATGCAAGACATGACCATGCTGGCTCACCACCTTGCTCTACAAATGAATGAGCTGAGATGCATTAGTTGCATAAGCAAGTGTTCCCCTCAGCTACTAAGGATCAAAAGGAGCAGCAGCATGTTAAAATCATGCAGTGAGTTTCATCATAGCTCACTTGACTAAGTCTGGTAGTTACTTCTCTCGGAGGATGCTCTTCCTGCTGTCTTTAAGCTCAAATACCAACCAGGTCTCCAGGGACTGCTGATGGGCTTTTGTCCTGGCCTTAACCTGCACCCCAAAGCTCGTCAGACTCGTCTGTCAGTGCCGATAGTGTGCCAGCAGATGGCAAACTCTCCTTGTCGATGCATCCAGCAGGAGCAGCTTTCCTCAGCTTTGACAGCTCCCTTTTCTCTGGAGACAAGCTGTCTTGGCTTTTCCAAGGCATCACACTGCATGAATAGATGATGCTCTGTGAGGTTGTGCAGAGTTCCTGCAGGGCTCTCACGGTTTCATCCTGNAAAAAAAAAAAAGTCTTGACAAAAAAAAGGAGAAGGTTCAGGAAATCTGAATTCTTGGGGCCCTGGATGCCAACCATGTACCTGCACAGGCTCTGCCAAACCCTCTTGAGAAACATCAGGCCAGAAGTGCTTAAGGAGACACAGCTGTGCCTGCCATGGTCTAGAGACCTGGGAGATGCAGCTTTCTTGGACACCACAGAAAAGGACAGTTTCTCCTTATTCTGGGGAAGAGAAACATTATTTCACGTATGAGGCAAGAGTCATCTGCACCAAGCACTCTGCAAGGAATCATGGCTGGTAAAACAAGAAAGCAGAGCAAGATTAGTGTGTGCTCTTCCCAGCTGCTTATAGGGAAGAGTCATACCTGCAGCTATTTCCTTGTTATCCTTTTCCTGGCTCTTGGGCTATAAAAATTGGGCAAATGAAAATCTGGAAATAGCTGATGGGGTGATTTTTGCCTGGTTGCCACCCAGGCAAGGCTCAACACAGCCTGTGCAGCATGCGTGGAGGCTGAATGCAAAAGGCATTCTCAGTTTGCATGGAACTGCAAAGCCAGGCTGCTCAGGATGGCTCCTGCTTGGGAACCCTGCAGGTAAAAGCCTGCCCTCCATCAGCTCCTCTTGCTTTCACCCTGCCCCAGATGTGCATGCTTGCAGAAACACTCTTTGTAGGCAGTTAGAAGCTCAAGTCGCGTGATTCGAGGTAAGCAGTTGCCCCCAAAGGAGAAGCCACTGGTGGGTGACTCTTATTTTCAGGAGTCTTTATTAGAGGTGTCTGAATCTTCCTCCTGTTCTGACAGATGGCTGCTGCAGGTTTCTTTGATCCCATTTCCAGACCTGTAAACCTTTTGTCTTCCTCTTCTGGACTGATGCCCAGGACTTTCATGTATGTGCTCACAGTCAGGACCTTCCCTCCTGGATTTCTCCCTAGGGCTTTGATGCTAACCCAAGATCTGAATCTTATCCCTTTTAGATCAGTGTTAAAGACAAGAAACAGGGAAAACTTTTCTGCCTAGACATCTTGGGACAGGAAGGAACCAGTTAGGGGGAAATACACCCAGAGAAGTATCTTATCTTCCCAAAATGCTTTGCTGCTGGCATGGGGGAAGGGGATGCTTTCTCACCCCAGCTAGTCTGGAACACAGTTGACTCTCAATTTTACATCTATACCTCATCTACAGACTTCCCTACATTTCCTAAGAGGAGCCCAGCTAGCAGTGCCAGCAGGGAAATCAGAAAAAACAGAATTTAGTGTGACAGGAATCTCCTCCTAGCCCTTGCAGGAAGCCGGGAGAACCTCAGAAGCACGGGATTCAATTGCAGTCATTGCACTTACAGCACAGCCTGATATTTTATGAACAGTGGACAGATTTCTGCTCCATCTATAGCTTCTGAGGGAATGAATGTAGATAAAAAAGTGTAAGATACTGTCCTCTTGGTGGAGCCAGCTATGCAGAGCTTATTTTGTTCCCTTTCAGGCCCATCTATCTAGCCACTACCAGCTCCTAGTGCTTTCTTCACTACAGCAGTTGCAGAGTGCTGTGCTAAGTGTATGTAGCACATCTAATCACCTTGTCTTTAGAAAACCTGGTGGTCCTAGAATGTGGTGACCCTAGTGCAAGCACAGATGCAATTTGCACTTGGTCTGGTTATACAATGAGAGCTGCAACAAGAGATAATCCCTGGATCTAACAATGTCTGCTGTTCGGACAAGATGATCACAAGGTAGGTGTCCATAACATGTACCCAACCCATCTCCACACAGCACTCACATGCTGGCAAAGGCAATAAAGTCAGGTAGAAATTTCCTTCTGCTGTGTTACAAGACAGGGAGGGGAGGGAATGGGATGAGGAGGGATGGGATGTATTTGGTCTGGCACAGCTCTTGTGCCTCCTCACTTTTGCCCCATATTACATCTTGTATTCTGGACTTGGAGACAAAGGAAGCACTTTGAGAAAAAGAATAACAGTTCTCTGAGGCAGTGTGTGTGTTCTTCACTCCTTCAGTGATACAACAGACAAGGGAGGCAAGAGAGGTGTGGGGGAATTGCCTGATCCAGGAATGCTACAATCCTGACAGCATCTCAGTTTCTCCATCTTACTGCCCATGCCATGTCTGCTCTGAAAAATATCCAATGGCATTTTTTGAAATTAATCACTGCCTGCCTGTTTTGTGGTAAAGTTTAAAGGTTGCACTTGGGTGACACTGAAACGTAAGAGAGGTTCTTTAGTCTATTTTGCTCCCTGTGAGGTCAGTGTCATGATGTAGACTTTCAGCCCTGACACAGGTATTTCCCATTCAAGCCTTGAAGTGTCTCCTGACCTTGTCCTGCTCCACTATCTCAGCAGGCTCTGAGGTGTGTGTGTGACCAAAGTACAGATAGCTTTTCATTGCAGTGAGCAGCTGGACTCCCTTGATAGGAATTTGCTCTATGGTTGGCACTTCTTTACTGCCTCCCAGAGCCTACAACATATACAACCTCTGCTCTGAACTTTTCCAATGGGTTTTGTACCTGCAGAACAAACCATCTTTTGATCCTCCTTCTGGTTTACCCAGCATAGGTACCCAATGCTCCCAGGAGTGAAACAGCACTCAGGATCAGGGCCTCCTTCTCTTCTCAAGGACTGGTACTGTTTTCTGTTCTCTCTTCAAAACACCTAGATGGCACCTTTAACAAAGGAAATATGGTTCAGACCTTTTCCCAGCACTGAGGTGGTCCAGCACAGAACAACCACATCTATTGAGCTCTTTTCTCCTCCAAAATACCACAGTCATACGCAACCTGTGTACCAGGAATGGTCTCTGGCATGTCTTGAGTCCAAGATCATACCAAGAACTGAAAGGAGAGTACTAGTGGCCAGGGGCTGCTTTAATGGGAAGGTCAAATGTCAGTGCCTAGGAATATACTCAACAGTTCAACTTCTCCAGCCCATACTAGTCTGAAAGCTGTCTTTAGGCCCAATCCCTACCATCAGGTTTACCCAGCTAGCAGATTGATTTATTCTAATACTGAACTTCTGCCTTTCATCCTACCTCTTCAACTGCATGTTCTCCTTCTCTCATCAATGATGCTTTCCACATATCTCTTCCCTATTGTAATAACATCGTCACACTGATGTCTCACATTCCAGCTGTCTTTCTCTTCTTTGATCCATCTAAAGGATTTGCTTCCTACCTCCATTGCCTTCACACCAAGAGCCAGCTGAAGACCTTGTACTCTCACGTTGTGCTAGTGTCCTTACTGGACTGGTGCAGAAGTTGTTCTTCCAGTACAGACCTGTTACAAAATCATTAAGGAACTGCTTCCTTCTTTTCAAATTATCTTTATCTAATTAGGTTTGCTCTCGCTTCCATTCCTCAGAAGAGTGCAACACTATAAGCTACAAGCAGATACTGGAGCATCTCCAGTGCCTGAGGCATCAGCGGCATCCAGTAAGAGACTATGCTGGATCCAGTCTAAGGATCCTAGTAGAGGATACTGGTGCCAAGCACTGTGAAGACTCCAGCTCTGTAGGGTCTTTTCAGTTCTATTGGCAAGGGTTGATCCTTGTCTTACCCTCACCTTCCATGTCTTCCCTCATTAGCTTCTCTCATTGCACAAGCCCTCCAAGGAACTTTTTAAAAGGACACCACATGCTTTGCTATATACTTGCTGTGCTTCCCATTCAAGGTGTCAGCTCTACCATACAAGGCCACTGCTTGTGCCATTATTTGCAAGAAGCCTTGCATAGTAAAGCCATGATCTCAGTGGGAGTCCTTAAAGGCTACCATAAAGCAAATAAATAACCAATCATTATCATATTTGTGTATTGGTGAGTCTTCTCTGATAGGTCTCAACATTATCAAGGTGCTGAGGGCAGGCCAATATCAGATAGTACTACACTCAGCTGGCATTTATTCCCTTTGAAAGAGGTAAAAATGCACTTAATAGTTCTCTGGTGACAATGAATATTCATTAATATGACACAGACATATACTTGATTTGAGAATAAATACAGTAATTAAAGAGCTATTAAGCTTAAAAAGCAATGAAGGAAATTCAACAACTGTAAGAGCTGTTCTGGGATCACCCGCTAATTAATCCACGCATGGATAAGCACAGGTGGCCTGTTCTACTGTATTTTACATACTGGTGCACTGCAGGGTCTGCCTTCTCTCCCAAACTCTGTCATATGGAAATGTCCTCGTGAATGCAGAGTTCATTTTTCCTCCTGTCTTACAGGGCAGCTGTGTGCCAGTGTGGGGCTGCTGCTCATGCCCTAACTCACAGACTGTCCCAGTGACTTCAAGCCAGGGAGAAGGAGAGGAAATTTTCTGTGGGCTTTTGAGAAGGAAGCTATAAGCAATCTCTTATATTAATCATTTCCATTAAAATAGTATTGAGATCACTGGTTGTGATAGCTGCTCCACTATAATCTCTGAAAACCTCCATTCCAAAGGCCGTGATATCAAAGCTGAACTTCTCAGGGAGGTTTCCACAAAGGTTCCTTTGCAGGCGTGGCTTCAAGCAGCGACCTGAGCAGTGTGTGCGCAGTGTTATGAGCGAGCCAGGGAAGAAGCAACGGTATTGCTGTAGGTGGAGGGACAAAGCAGGGGCGGGTGTGTCCAAAGACAGCCAGCAACACTGCAGGGCCAATTTGCACTGCTTGGCCAAGGTCAGGTCAGACCCTATGAAATTTCATTGTCTCTCATTGGTGTCTTCCTGGTGCAGACAGAAACTGCAAGTTCTCAGCAGAGCTGTGCCCTCCAGGAACAGGACAGCAGTAGAGAACACAACATCCACTCCAGCTGAAATAGGAAAAGTGAAACATGCGTCCTCCAGACCCAGAAGGAGGCTGCCATGCACCAAGCATCATAGTGCTTGGTCTGTGGGGAGGGTCTCCTGGGTTAATTATACCCCCAATGAAATGAGTTAAACCAGGTGACAAGGCAGAGCATTATTTTACCTTTTACTCAGTAGCATGAAGGTAATGAAAAAAGTGAATCAGCCCACTGGGCTGCGGTTCAAGCACACTTGCTGAGGAGAGTTCACTGCATGTCACCTGAAGCAGAAGCAAACTCCAGCTGCCTTTGCCCTGTGCTAACTCAATCAACTGTGCAGTGGTGCCTGGAGCAGGGGCCCATATGAAGCGGGTGATGGAGCTGAGGCATGTTGCCATCGACTCCCTTGCAGTGGTCTTGTCAACACTGTCCCTTGCCTTCGCAGCAACGTGTGTCACAGCACACAGAACCACAGAATGGAAGGGGTTGGAAAGAACTTCCGAAGATCATATAGTCTACCTAAAGCAGTTTTGCCTGGCTGTGCATCACCGGGCCGATCGATTTCTTCACAAATCCATGATAAAGTTGTGGAGGAGGGTTTTCCTGGGTTCTGTTCGTTCGTTTGTTTTCATGAACAATGTCTTGCTCTTTCACCCTAATGGCGTGCACCTTCTGGTAAGGCAGATTGCCTTTCCTTAGAAACCTAATGCGAGGCCTCTAAGAGGCTGCGTTCTGCGGTAGCTTTAGCGGGACTGACGGAATTCACGCCCACCACATCAGCCCGTATTGCTATCAACAGCCGCGCTTGAATAACGGGGCGGGCGTCCTTCGGGACGTGCCGCTCACTCCCGGCAGCTCCGATCCCCACCCCGCGCCCAATTCTGCCGGAACCGCTTCGGCTCCACCGCCGCCCGTCCTGCCGTCACGATGCGCTCGCGCAGGGTCGTCGGGCAGCAGCAGCTGTCCCGCAGAGTCGGGTCGGTGGGTGGGTGCGCCCGGCGGCGGGGATCCCGCCCGCCCGGCCGCCCCGCCCCGGCGGCGGGTCTCGCCTTCTCGACGCTGCGGAGAGCGGGCGGCAGAGCGGCTGGAGTCTGTTGCGGCGTAGTCC
>VWZE01018037.1:71661-101776 GCA_013396675.1 Eubucco bourcierii | reverse complement strand
CTTCCCTTCCCTTCCCTTCCTTTCCCTTCCCTTCCCTTCCCTAGTGTTTAAGAACTGCACCTCCTTACATAGTTGTTTTAGTTTGGTTTTGTTTTGTTTTAATTGAGTAGTTCATCTTTGAAAGAAATCAGTGATGTTATTTCAACAGTGCTTCCCCCATCTTACTAAGATAACATGGGAGCATAAGGATCAGTCTTTCATCCTCACCTTCTTTGTTTTCCTGCTGATAGTGGCTGTCATTCAGCACTAATGAAAAAGCCCACGTGCACATGCCGGGTGATGCTACCATGGTCTGCAAAGTCTCACTGTGAAGGACCCTGCAGGATGTCACCAAGACTGTCAGAGGAGCTGCCAACCCTAGGCAGGGGAGATGGAGATGGCATCCCCCTTGCCACAGGACCTTGCTGTGTCACCCTGACAATGCTGTACCAGGTTGTAAGGTGGTGTCTGTGGCAGTGGCCAGTTTCTGGAGGCCTGTGCAGATCCAGGTGCTGCCAGACTATATCTACCCGTGGGAGGAGGTTTGAGGCACTGGAGAGAGAGTAATTGCCCCTCCTCTGCTGTATCTGACAGTGTCTATGCCCAGAGACAGAGTTCCAGCACCCATAGACCCAAACTGGACCGGTTTCCCATGTTTTGACATCTTTCAGCCATGGTCTGAAATGTTGCCATCCTAGAGATGGATCTGATGGCTATTTGCTAAGAAGAGCAATGGCCAATGTGTGCAGATATCAGGAATTCTTTGTTTGAAGCCATTGTTTAGCAAAGGAGCTTCAGTCCTGCCAGTCTGTACATGAGCTATCTTGGGAAAAGGGAATTGTTCCCATGCCAGGAATCAAATCAAAGTTATGCCTTCATCCTCAGAAATGCAGTTTTACCTTGCTTGACCCTCCCATCCTCCAGAGGACCCTGAACTTGAGAGGATGGGCTTTGCACGTGTATGTACAGGAAGAGAACAGGGAGAACAAATAAAACACCCCACCCTCTTCCACTTATGTAAGATCAGAAAGAGAGTGTAGGCTAAGCCCAGAGGACTGGATTTATGGATTCAGAAGAACCTAGTTATTAAAATGTTATGAAAGTTTCCCTCTCCTTTAAATGCATAAATATGCAGATGAAAGGAGCCATGTGATCTGGCCACTGGCCATGCTGCTGCAGGCTCAGCCTAATTATCAGCTGCCAGCTCTGCTGCTTTTTAAGTGGTGAACATGATTAAAGATGCACAGACAATTGAAGAAAGTTAGATCAGTTCTTACAAGGCCTGCTTCTATTTTATAACCACATGGCAGCTTGGCTTTGAGACTGAATCTGCCCTTACAAGCTGAGAGAGAAACGTTCTGCTGATCAGACGGTTTCTTTTCAACCACAAGCTCCACATGCTCTTGAATTCATCATTTTCATAGCAAGCTATTTACCAAAGCAAACTGATTTCTTTCCCCCTGCAGAGAAAAATGGGGTTCTGAAGGAGGGGGAATGAGGCAGGCAGGACCAGGTGAGGGGTGAGTGTGTGTGTGAAACACTTCAAAAGTGTGGCCTGAATATTCAAATTCTCCCAACCAGAGAGGTGCTAACTTGTTTCAAATGTGTTGTGAAAGCAGCGTTTTGTGGAGCTTCTCCTTTCCCTTGGGATGGAAATATTATCAAGGAACACAGACGGTTTCATGCATTTGAGGGACAGACACAGTCCTGTGGGCAGGACGAAGAACTGGGATTCCTCTTCTAGAGCTGTCAGGTTTCAAGCAGTGTGTCATTGCCGTTGCAGTGACAGCAAGGCCAGTCTGGCAGTGTCTATCCTTTTGTCATCTGTATTTGCCAGAGGATGGAGCCTGGCTCTGTGAAGTGACAGACCCATCAAGTCTCACATGCTGCGTGTGAGTCCCACCCTGGGTTTTTGCCTCAATGCTTCCTACAGCTGCAGCTGAGTCTTGTGCCTTCCTGGAGCCTCTCCCTAGTCCCAGGGCTCAGGACTGCTTGGCTCTGCCTGGAAGCCACTGTTTTAAGATGCACCATGCCTGAGGGCTTGTAAAGTGGCAGTGTTCCAAGTAGCTTGTTTTACTGTTGTTTCATGGCTTTCCAGAAAGATGTGTCTTTCTAAAAGACAAAGATTTGGCTGGATTTAGCACCACTTCAGAGCACGGCAGCTCCCCTGTATTGTCCTGGGAGTGAGTTGGTACCTGCACAGTCAAGAGAGCCTGACCCCAGCCTGCCTGGAGTCACAGCACACCTGCATGTCCCTTGAATGAGCACAACAGCTCCACAGCACCTCAGTCATCTGGGGTTGTTCATGGCAGAGCAGTGGCTGAGCATTCATCACCTACAGAGAAGGCTGTTTCTTAAGCTGGCCAGGTAGCAATTTGTGCTGTGTCTTGCTGCGAGTCAAGAAATCGTGCATGTTCTCCTACTGCTTCATCAGAGCCCCAGTTTCAGCTGGGATTTCAAGATGCCTTGGGTATGTGTCAACCACCTGTACGCTTGAACAACAGGTTCCCTAAAGAAATAACTTTCTCCAAGGCACCAGATATGCCCCAGCTTCTAAGCAGCACATCATGGTGCTCCCACAAGCACTGCTTGGATGACAGGTGTTTGCCGAGGTGCCACTATGCTGTGCCCTGAGGCTGTCCTCTGCTATGGAGATGTGGTTCTCTACAGCCAAGCGGCTGTGGCCCCATACTGCATCAGAGCCAAGCCACCACCAGCAGGTGGTTTGTTGCTGCCAAACACCTCTGCCACAGGGGTGAGGTCTTGTCCAACACTTCATGTCTACAGCAGAGGCAGCAGTCTCAGCGCTCTTTGTAAACAACAGAAATAAGCTCTTTCTAGGGCAATGCACTTGACCTCTTAAATATCTACTTCTACATGGGATAAATTCACAGTATCACAGTATCACAGTATCGCAAGGGTTGGAAGAGACCTCAGAGATCATCAAGTCCAACCCATCACCACAGACCTCAAGACTAGACCATGGCACCAAGTGCCATGTCCAAACGTGCCTTGAACGCCTCCAGGGACGGTGACTCCACCACCTCCCTGGGCAGCCCATTCCAGTGACAAATTACTCTCTCAGTGAAGAACTTCCTCCTCACCTCCAGCCTAAACTTGCCTTGGCGCAGCCTGAGACTGTATCCTCTTGTTCTGTCACTGGTTGCCTGAGAGAAGAAGGTAACCTCCTCCTGGCCACAACCACCCTTCAGGTAGTTGTAGACAGCAATAAGGTCCCCCCTGAGCCTCCTCTTCTCCAGGCTAAACAGTCCCAGCTCCCTCAGCCTCTCCTCATAGGGCTTGTGCTCCAGGCCTCTCACCAGCCTCGTTGCCCTTCTCTGGACACGTTCAAGCACCTCAATGTCCTTCCTAAATTGAGGGGCCCAGAACTGGACACAGTACTCGAGGTGTGGCCTGACCAGTGCAGAGTACAAGGGGAGAATGACCTCCCTGCTCCTGCTGGCCACACTATTCCTGATGCAGGCCAGGATGCCATTGGCCTTCTTGGCCACCTGGGCACACTGCTGGCTCATGTTCAGGCGGGTGTCAATCAGCACCCCCAGATCTCTCTCTGTTTGGCTGCTCTCCAGCCACTCCGACCCCAGCCTGTAGCTCTGCATGGGGTTGTTGTGGCCAAAGTGCAGCACCCGGCACTTGGACTTGTTGAATGCCATCCCGTTGGACTCTGCCCATCTGTCCAGGCGGTCTAGGTCCTGCTGCAGAGCCCTTCTGCCCTCCAACCCAGCAACATCAGCCCCCAGCTTGGTGTCATCTGCGAACTTGCTGATGACTGACTCAATGCCCTCGTCCAGATCATCAATGAAGATGTTAAAGAGGATGGGGCCCAGCACTGATCCCTGGGGCACTCCACTAGTGACTGGCCTCCAGCTGGATGTGGCACCATTCACCACCACTCTCTGGGCTCGGCCCTCCAGCCAGTTCCTAACCCAGCGCAGAGTGTTGGCATCCAAGCCACGAGCTGACAGCTTAGCCAGCAGTTTGCTGTGGGGGACAGTGTCAAAGGCCCTGCTGAAGTCCAGGTAGACCACATCCACAGGCCTCCCCACATCCACCAGGTGGGTCACCCGATCATAGAAGGAGATCAGGTTGGAGAGGCAGGATCTGCCCTGCCTGAATCCATGTTGGCTGGACCTGAGCCCTTGGGCATCCTTCAGGTGTGCAGTTATTGCCCCCAAGATAAACTGCTCCATCATTTTCCCTGGCACTGAGGTCAGACTGACAGGCCTGTAGTTCCCAGGTTCCTCCATCCGTCCCTTCTTGTGGATGGGGATCACATTGGCCAGTTTCCAATCGTCAGGGACCTCTCCTGTGAGCCAGGACTGGTGGAAGATGATGGAGAGTGGCTTGGCCAGCTCATCTGCCAGCTCTCTCAGCACCCTAGGATGGATCCCATCAGGTCCCATGGACTTGTGGGTGTCCAAGTGGCTCAGCAGGTCCTGAACTAATTCCTCATGGATTTCCAGGGGAACACACTGCTCCCCGACCACATCACCCAGCTCAAGAGTCCACTTGTCCTGAACTCTGAAATTGCATCCTCAGAGCACCTATTGACTGTAGAAGGACCCCAGGGTGGCCAGTTCAGATACGGACATATGTAATGAGTCCTACTCAAGAAGCCTGGTGCTGATACTTAGCTGTGTAAGATAAGAGGTATGGCTGGTGCACTCCATGTGCTGCTGGAAATGTGACTCTGTCCTTCTGCCAAGCTGAGCTCTTCATGTCAGGGGTTAGGAAATGGGGACCCAGTGTGTCTCCTTGCTCCTCTGATTTATGAGCTAGATATTCATCACAGGGTCACTTCACCCTTTGAAAATGAGCAGCACACAAATGAATGTAGCTCTATCTTCCCAAAATTAGAAACTCCGCCAATTTATTGCTGATTTAAACATCTTCCAGTGGGTAAATCAATGGGACACAAAACTGGAAGATAAATTTCATTATTATGTCTCATATTCCCCTGCCATACCGTGCTGGCTTTGAGTTTTTAGCCTTATGTCATATGTTTGCAAGACATAGAATCATAGAATCATAAAATCATAGAATCATAGAAGTAAGGTTGGAAGGGACCTCAAGGATCATCTAGTTGAAACCTCCTGCCATAGGCAGGGACACCTCCCACTAGTACAGGTTACTCAAGGCCTCCTCCAACCTGGCCTTCAACACCTCCAGGGAGGGAGCAGCCACAACCTCCCTGGGCAACCTGTTCCAGTGTCTCACCACCCTCACTGGAAAGAACTTCCTCCTAACATCCAGTCTAAATCTCCCCTCTGCCAGTTTAAACCCATTGCCATTAGTCCTGTCATTACAAGACCTTGTAAACAGCCCCTTCCTAGCCTCCCTGTAGGCCCCCTTCAGATACTGGAAGGCTACTATAAGGTCTCCTCAAAGCCCTCTCTTCTCCAGGCTGAAGAGCCCCAACTCTCTTCAGCCTGTCCTCATAGGAGAGCTGCTCCAGCCCTCTGATCATCTTTGTGGCCCTCCTCTGGACCCGCTCCAACACTTCCATGTCCTTCCTGTGCTGAGGGTTCCAGAACTGCACACAGTACTCCAGGTGGGGTCTGATGGAGCAGAGTAAAGTGGCAGAATCACCTTCCTTGCCCTGCTGGCCACGCTGCTCTTGATGCAGCCTAGGACTCGGTTGCTGTCTGGGCTGCATGTTCACACTGCAGGCTCACGTTGAGCTTTTCATCAACCCAGATTCCAAGGTCCTTTTCCTCAGGGCTGCTCTCCAGCAATTCACCACCCAACCTGTGCTTGGGATTGTGCCTACCCAGGTGCAGGACCTTACGCTTGGCCTCGTTGAATTTCATGAGGTTGGCTTGGGCCCACCTCTCCAGTTAAAGAAACACAGCCCATCTATGTCAAAGTTATGCCTTTGAAAACCCCACTGTAATTTTGTGTTTCCCTCAAATGTTGCCTGTTTCACTGGTGAGACTGCAGCACCACGGCTGATCCCTGAAGATCCCCATTCACAATTGCAGATTTGCTAAGTTGGAGATTCACATATTCTCTGTTATATTTGCTGTGCATCCCTTCCCTTTTAAGAGTAGTGTTGGGCACTAGCTGCTATTTCAAAACATAGTCTCTTTCACTGTTTGACAAAACATGCCTCATTCTGGAGATTATTCCATAGCAAAAGATAAGCAAAATGGGCCAGTTATCAGTGCTAATTATCTTATAAAGGCAATCCCATACTGATCCAATATATACACTCAGGCCACAGAAGTCTGCTTTTTGTAAAGCATTAATAATGCATCATCATGCTGCTCTCCCTAGTCTCAGCCAGATGCCTCTGTATTATAAGCCCACTCTCACTAATACATTCTCTGGTAGAGGAAAAGAAGATTAATCATATTCAGGGAACAGCAGGGATAGATATATTTCAGTAATTCTCTGTTTTCTGTTCTCGGCATTTGTTTGCATTTAAGCATGAGGGATGGGATGGGAAAGGGCTGTCTGTCAGCCTGCTGACTCTTCTCTCTGCTCTTGCAGGGTTGCTCCAGAGGTACTGTATAGCTGGGTGATAAGATTTCTGAGATGCTCTTTCCTGCATCTGGCTGCTCTGAAGTCAACTGTTATCTGCTATCAGCTCACTATTTATCCACACTCTAACTATAGAATACCATTCTTTTTGGTCTAGTGATCTGTTAAATGGATTGGTTCAGTGGTTAGGTAAAAAAGGATATGTGATTACATTTAGAAGCCCAGTTCACATAAACTTTTTTTAAAAATCCATTTTTATCAGTAAATTGCAGGAAAGAATGAAAATAATTAAACTGGAGAATGAGAACAAACAGCCAATCCAAAGCAGCATCTCACCATGGCCAAAAGGGTCTCATGATCACCATTCCAGTTCCTTCCTCCATGCTACCTGCTACCTGGAAAGCCAATTAAAATGGCAAAACAACTTCCCAAGCAAAGATATGAAAATAAGTATGTGAGGTTAGAGAGAAAAAGATGGATGGATAAGTGCCAGAGGAAGGGGCAAGTTGCTGAGCAGTTAGCATGCATTAGCAAAGAAAGGCTGGAGAAGGGACAGGGGGACATGGAAGGGACAGGAGAAAGGGCAGGACTGTGGCAAGGATGGCTCAGGGCACCATGGTACGGGATCATTGCCTGTGTGGTTTCATGCTCTGGTAAAGCAAATGCAAATCCGTGTTTCTGGAGAAGCTTTCCCACCACTTCCCTTGCACCATCCCCTACAGCAATGCTGCTTCACAGACAGACAGCCCAACAGGTGCTGGAGAGCCAGAAACCAACCTGAAAAATATATTAGTGTTAAGTCAAGGGAGCTCTGTGGTGTAAAGCATGTGGATGCATGTGGATGTGGTCAGGAGGCCAGAGAGGCAATGAAGAACATGGCTGAGAACCATAAAGGTCCATGGAACCCACTTTTCCCTTAATCACCAGTGCAGAACAAGGCTGACCCATGTTAACTAAGAAATCACATATTGAGGATCCACCCCGTCAGCTGGGGCATCCCACCCTGAGGCCTCTGTGCTTACCGCTGCTTCTGAACTATATTTGATGAGACAGAATCACAGAACCACAGAATGACTGAGGTTGGAAGTGAGCTCTGGAGGTCATTGTGTCTTACACAATGGGTAACTACAGCCAGCTGCACAAGTCTGTGTCTTGATCTCAGAGAAGAGAGACTCCACAACCTCCTCAGACAACTTATGTGCAAATACAATGTGAACAACACAAGTGCACATGCAAGGTCTCTTCTACAAAAGATTTCAGAGAAGACATCAAATTTTGGCGTACGGTATACTCCATTTCATCACGATGTCTGGACGCTATGACAGGGCAACAAAACTTGCTCTGACACATCACTTTAAAATTACTTCACTCAGGTATGGTATGGTATGGTTCCCCTCTCCCCACATGAAGATATCTCTTCCACACCCTGAAGGGCACACCCGTCTCCCTAACTCTGCAATAAACCAGAGCAGGAGCTTACCTCACAGAAAGCAATTCTGGTGTTTTTTTGCCACATCAGTTTTCTCTCAGTTTAGTTTCTTGAGCTGACTTACTCCATGGTCAGATAAGCATCAGTGCCCACAGTCAGGCATTCAGGAGGGACTGGTAGGGCACAGCAGATAAAACACTCAGGTGTCCTTCACTGCTGTGTAACAACAGCTTGCGCTGTTCAGGTGACTACTAGTAAAGCTCTTGGACCGAGAAAATTCAAAATCTCCAGATCAAATACTGCACAAAGGGTTTCCACAGACCCATGAACTTGTATGTTGAAAGCATGGTGAGGAAAGTCAGGGTGATATTTTGTGTGATCCTGTCTATAAGCGATTACATCCGTCTTTTCCATACTGGCTCACAGCTTGGTTAGGAACGACAGCAATCTGCTCTCTCACAACAGCAGCAAAGGCAAACATGCTTTTCCTTAGCTTTCCTGGCTGACCAGGGTCTCTGCCCAACTGAGGTGATGGTTGTTGGGGAAGGGACTGTCATGTGCTGTCCATGGTGAAGCCCCAAAGGAGATCCCATGTGCTCTTGGATGCTTTGTGCACTGGTTATTGTATTGCTCCATGTTGTTGAGAGCTTACTTCTGAAGAAGAGCTGTGCAAACAGCTTAGTGAAAAAAGGCAGGCATATGGCTTCCACAAGCACAAGGCTCCTTTTGACTTGTTTCATCCCTGTTATCTCTGTTGTTGGTGGATGGCAGGCAGTTTTTTCACTATGAAGCTTCTTCCAAAACCTGCTCTCCATAGGACTGTGTGCTCAATGTCCCACACAATAGATTGTGTTTCCTTCCAAGACATTTACAATTTGGCCTGTGTGACACGCAGTAAATTGTAAAGGGATAGATGCATGACCGGTATAAATAATTTTGATCACCCACCCACCCTTCTACCAGAGATGCTTCCCTTCATCTGAGAAGAGAATCTGCAGCCATGACTCAAACATACAACAAAAAACTGTGAATGAAATATTCAGCAGTTTAAACAGGCAAAACTCCAGGTCCTACCTAATGTTTTCTGAAAAAAAAGAAAAGAATTAAGAAAAAAACCCAACAAAACTAGATCACCAGGTGATGCCAGGGCAGCTGTGTTCTAATGCTAGTGGACCAGCTAAGACCTGGCTGGTCAGCAAAGAGCACCTCAAAAAAGTTCTAAAACTGAAAATAATATTCTGTGCAAATGAGGGGAATGGGTGCTGATGGTGTATATATGGCAAAAAGGCACTGGAATTTAGGAAGAGTTTGCCCTGTGTGCCCTGCTTCACAGCCTGCCTCACTAGTAGCGGCAATTGGCTTCCTTTCAGTGACGCTGAAAAATTTTAATGTTCCCTTCATGTTAGCAAGGGACATCTTCCAGAACAACTTGAAGAAGACTTGTTGGAATTTCTTTCCTTCTGGCACTTCTAGTGGAGGCGATGAGCCTGAGCTGCAGCACTGTGGGCCTGAATGGCTCAGCCCCACCTCAGCAGAGCTGGATGGAGCTTTGCTGGCTTTGTGCTCTGCTGTTGTCTACACAAGGAAAACGGTGCCTGGTATGAACTGATTTTAAGCTGATTTAATTAAGCTGATACCAATCTTGCAAATGTAAACACAAAACAAGACAAAAATGCATCCCTGCTTTAAATCCTTAGCCAAGCAGTTAAACAAAAGGCTGAAGGGAAGGTGAGCTGGCTTGTGCCCATTTAAATTTGAAGGCTCCATTTAGTGTTAGAGGTGGGCAATGTGAGCTGCTGCCCAGCACTTACAGAAGGGAGGACAGAAAAAAAAAAGACAGGGAAAAAAAAAAAAAAAGCAACAGTGATAACATTCTTATCATTCTTGTTGAAACTGGCAAAAATTAAATTCTCAGTGACTGTTAGCATGAAATGAAGAAATTACCTGGAGAAGGTGAGTGAAGAAAAGGAGATGGCGTCTACTGATTTGACTGAATTATCCCCAACCTGAGAGCACAGATAGGGTGACTCAGGAAAATGTCTGTGGAGGAAGATTTGCTGCAGAGCAGGAGCTGGGGTTGGAAGAAGGCAGGAGAGGCAAAGGCAGGGCAGCACTGGTAATGCTGTGGGGAGAGGTTAGGCTGCCTCAGCTAGGCCTCAGGTGCTGTATTGACAACTGGAAGGATGTGGTGGGAATTGCTGTTGTAGATCCACCGTGGGGCAGGCCATACTCATAGAGACACTTCTCATCTTGGCCTCAGGTGTTGGACTAGGTGAAATACTTCAAATCTGTAAAGTGTCTTTCTGCAGCTTCCCTGAGACCACAGGGATTCCAGTAAAAATTGTATGCAGAAGTGGAAAGCTGATAGAGATTTTTTCCTGCACTATCTGGAGTGAAGTATTGTGGGAAGTAACCACATCTTGATCCTCAAAGACCATCTGCTGCACTTTCTGATCTCCTCATGCCAAATGTCCCATATGGAAGGTAGATTCATCAACCAGACCTGCTGGGGAGTGGGAGAGGCTGCAGGATGGGTTTCCCTGTAAGCACTGGGGTCAGATTGTGTGAGGTGTGGAAGTATGCAGCAGGTTGAGTCTGCAGGATAAATTGAGATTTTGTTGCTGTTCATCAAACTTAACTAATTCATAGTGATCATTACTTCTTCAGGTACTAAAGATACACTGGCCTTGCATTTGCTGGCCCTTCCATGCCATATCTATAGTGTAGCTCTGCAGGAGGAAGAGGGATTCCCAAGGGGCTATGCTGCAGGCTCCTGGCACTCAACAGCTCCTTCTTTCTGCTACTGAAGGTGATGCTTGCATGATCCACTGCATGGCCATATTATTAATGCCTAAGGTGGAACTACACCTCTCACCATGATAATCCTTCTCTGATTCAGTGGACAAAATGGTGCCTCCTACCTTTATTTTAAAGTCAGATTTGGAAGATATAGCTGCCACATTGCTATCAGCTCATGACATACTCATACAAAAATCCAGAATCAGAAATAAGTCGCTGCATAGTCCAAGGAAGGAGAAAAAGGGGGAGTTTGGGGGCACTTTCTTTAATTGCTGTGATTAATGCAATATTAGGAACTGAAAATTTACTAATTCAGATTATCCTGTCTCGTCTAGCCAGGCAGAAAAACTGAGTCAGCTACCTACCATCATCCACTGAGTTTGTAGCAGAGATAGATATAAACCACTGAATGCCTGAAGGTGTTTTTGCTGGTGTTTCCCAGGCTGACTACGAAAATAGTTTATTAACTTCATCACCGAATGGTGTGGTCAGTGGCTGTTTAGTTCCTGACTTGGACTCACTTTATATCCGTGCAGGTTGAATATATACCTTGTGGCATGGAAAGAACAGATCCACATTTTCAAAAAAAAAAAAAAGAAAAAAAGAAAAAAGAAAAAGATTTCACGTCTTAAACCTTATCTGTTAATTTAGGCTTTATTCCCATTACAGGTGAGGTGTTCAGAGGACCCTGATATCTTTTGGTATGCTAACACTTGAACGTGCACTATTATAAGTGGTTATGATAGAGAAGAATCATAATATCCTGCAGTAAAACATGAAGATGGTATGCATGTTGGGGAAGTCATATGCTTACTTAAAGACTGCATAGAAGCACATCAGAGGAGTCATGCAATTAAATGATTTCACTCTTTCCACCTTCCATTTAGCTATCAATGAAAGCTCTCCCTCCAGGAAAATGCTAGATGAGGGGGTAGTGCTGAGCCCATTGTTTTGCCTGGGGTGACAAAAAGAAATACATCATGATTTATATGTTAATGAGCAATTCTCGTTAGGCAATGCATTCTGCAAGGTGTTGCAATGGGGGACTGGGAGGTTGATCTGTCAGAGGAAATTAATTCATCATCAAAGCCAAACAGGGAGCTCCCTGGTGAGAGCTCTAAATAGGACACTGGGAAAGTGACAGAGTGCTGGGTGGCACGTCCCCCCCATTAGCGTGCCCATTGACAGCCCCAACACTGCCTGCTCTCAGGCTCCAGCTCATGCACATTACTTATAAAGCATTTCACATTCCTGGTCGGTATCCAGTTCATGTTCGTTTCAATTAGAATAAATGCTTATTGATTGAGAGGAGAAGGCTGATTAGCTCCTTGGGAAGTGGAGCACGGTTGGCAGAGAGCAGACTGGCCTCCTGGCACAGGCAAAAGTGCATGGGGCTCTGAAAACCTGTCATGAAGGAAAAGTCTTCTAGATTAAATTAGTTCTTTGAAGAGTCCATCTAATAAAGATAAATGGCTAACTTCATTAGGGAATTCATGATAGACCTGCTTAAACCCTCAACGGGAGTCCTGTACACTTCAGCAAGCCTCGCATCCAGCCCAATATTTGCTTGAACAGTGGTTCCCGACCTTTGTTTAGGCTATTGAAAGATATGTGCCTACAGCCACACAGTAATCAGACACACTATGCCTGTCGTTGAACTATGGGTGGAAAACCAAGCATCGATAAATACCTGCTCCTCCCAAGAAAAGGACGAGCATCTTTATTTACATTAAATAGAAATATTTTCGTAGATACTCTGGAGAAGAATCTTAGCTGGATACATTTTCTAGGAGTATGAGATCACAGCACATTTTTCCTTCCCCAGTCCTGTATCCATTATCATGGGTAGAGGAAGGTCTTGATGCAGTGATTGACTTTGCTGCGTGTTTGGGTACCTGAAACACTTAACTCTCTAAGTGATATGTATGACATACACTGCTGATCTGATTACACACACTTCTCTTTTTCCGAATAATAGTAGCGAGTTGCCTGCATTTATTCAAATAATTTACAGATGATTAAGCTGTTCGGATCGTTACTGCTGTGTTATCAGGGACCTAGAGGTCCGCACCTGGCCAACCCCAGCCGGCGGCTTGCTCTTCCCTGGACCTCCAGTCCCTCGCAGCCTTTCCGGGGACCGGCTATGGGGGTGCAACCGAAGTCTCCTGCCGTGCCCTCGCCGCGGTAAAGGGCTTGGGGATACTCTCTCTGCTTCCTTAAGGAGTAACCGGGAAAAGCGTTTGCTGCGTGCTGCAGCGTTCCCCTCCTGTGGCCGCGACCCGCCGGTGCAGGCAGAGCTGCGGTCACCCGGGGCTGCGCCTGCGGCGGCCACTGCAGCTCAGCGGGCCAGGGAGCACAGGCAGGACAGGTGGGCAGGGGAGCTGCGGGTAGCAGGGGAGGCCAGTTTGGGCCCCGGGGCAGTACTGGGCTGTATGTGCGGGGGATATGAGGTGAAGGTCCTGAGAGGCTAGGGAGCTGCAACCTACTCTGCGAGTGGAGAGGAGGGCTAGGTAACAGAGGGAGGAGGAGACAGGGACTAGGAGGGCAGTAGAGACGCGTGCACTGAGGAGACAATACTGAGAGCTGGTAACGAGGGGAAGTTACAATTTTAGACACGAGCTTTATTTAATTTCTTTTTTTCTTTTCCTCCTTTCACATTTTCTGCTGTTACTTGTAGAGCTCATGTCGATTTGGGTTCACGGACAGTCTGTCCTTTGACCAGTGCTGTGATTTGCAAGCTAAGTCAAGGATGCCAGAATGGCTGTCAAACTTTCCTCTCTGTGATGAAGTCATCCCCATCCCAGGGACAGTGTGACCCTGCTGAGCACAAGATGCAAATGCTCAGTGGAATCAAAAGAGAAAGACTCTAGTGCAAGTCTCTGATACTGATGAATCCACAGGAACAGCAATTCTGTAAATGATTAATGAGCTCCTTCATTATTCATGCTTGTGTCAGGTGCTGCCAGGGGAAGTTCCATTGCAGTGTGCCATTGCCTGTGTGCAGCCTCACCAGAGCTCCTGCTGCCACATGTGCAGGTGCTTGTGGGATGTGGTTTCTGCGCAGCTTCACTTTGCCAACTGCCAGATGAAACCTCAGTGAAACAAAAGTGCCACTGAGATACCACTGCTATTTTATGGTTTGTTTTTTTCTGGCCACCCATTACTTGCCAGTTTTCAAGGTTTAATAGAGTCAAGAAATGTAGTATTAGCCATTTGTGTTTTAAGTCATGCAGCATGTTATGCAGAATAATAGACCAAAAGATGGAGATTATATTGTCTAGTGGCTAAGATCCAACAAAAGTCTCATCTAATATTCTGTCTGCAGCCAGCAATAAGGACGAAAAGTCTCTTGGAGTCCACACACACAGAAGACAGAAGTCAACTCATCTGAGCTTGATTTTCCTTCAATCCCAGGATTTTCACATATGGCCTAAGCCTCTGGAAGTGAAACTGGGCTGCTCTGCCTAGGAAGGACATTCACAGCTGACCTCTGTGGCTGTCATACCCTGCAGCCAGAGCTCTAATTACCCACATCATTATCACAGTCTACCCTGTTGAAAATGTTACCGAAGAGTGTGGGGATTCACTAGGAACACTCCTTCCAATGTAGGACAATGTAATTATTATTGTCATCAGAGAAGGGAGTAACTAATAAGGACCTTCAGAGAGCATTTCGATCATCCTTTGCTCAATGGCTTCAAAGACAACTTTAAAAGGCATAATTAAGTAGCTCAAGTGCTAAATCTGCCTTGGCTCTTTTAGTTAATTTCTTTCCAATATTGAGACATAAAGTGGACAATAATTTCCCAGCAGCCCAGCATCTCCATCTTTAATGAGCTCATGGACCTTACGTCTGTCTACTCTCCCATTTCATTCTTGATGAGCATTTCTATCTGTTGTTCACATTTTTTTTTCCTGCTAATTCCAGTGATACTGCCCAGAACAGGTGACAGCCTCATTTCCACCATACTCCAGCATCTCTTTGCGGAATGCTGTTTTGTGGTGACCATCTGCATGAAAGATTAGCCTGATTTGGTAAGAGACTTGAAAAGGCCATTGTGTTTACCACTCAGCATTGGCTTTTTTCACCAGTCTGGTAGACCATGGGATGTTTTTCAGTCCTCTTTTTTCACCTGCAGAGGGAAAAGAATGGACATCAACTGCGGAAATTGCTGACCAACCATCCTTGATGTGACCCTGCAAGCTCACACATGTTGCACAGGCTCCTTTGCTTACAACATTTCCACACAACAGAGAATTGGATTTTTTTTTTTTTTTTCTGTGAGGGTGACTGAAATAAGGGGAAATCCTATCTAACATATCCATCAGGGCATCAGACCATGATCATGGTGGCCTGTTCCTTCCCAGCTCATCAATGTTCACACCTCAGGTGGCACCAAGAAGCTTTCCCAGCACAGCCATGTGTGGGTGGAAGGAGGGAAAGGGCTACATTTGCTCTCTCATCCCATGGGTTGCAGCATCCCTGATTCAATTGAGGAAGAATAACTGCAGCTCATATCTGCTTCTTCTAGTGCATTTGTCCTTGTTGTAGTCCCTGTAGTATCAATGCTAATTTTTAAAAATCACATTCAAACGCAAAACACAGCCTGGCCTCTAATGCTCATTGAGTTAAGTGCTTCCTAGTGTGAAATTTAAAACATGATACTCTTTTCCATTAAGGAAATCCACTTACTTCATGCTCTTTCTTCTGAAAAAAATGACTTAAAATGAGTTATTGTAAAATAATTTTAGAAGGTTAAAAAAATGAGAATGTCTCAATAAATCCAGAGATGCTTTTCTGACCTTTCTGAATTGAACTCAGCTTCCAAAAATAGCAAAGCAGGTGTCTGGAATTCCTTTTTACCTATGTGTGTTAAGGGTGGCTGTTAAAATTAATGGAGTAATACCAACATAGAAAGAGGGATAATGAATTTGATTACATTTTATTACTTCCGTCGGTGCTACTGAGAGATGCCAACCTGCTTGCTGGAGGTGTTGCAAGACTCTTTCAGGCACATAAAGACCTCAGCAAATGTAATGCTGAATATGGGGCAAACCTAATGAGCTTCCTAAATGATTAACTACACATCCTCTTTCCCACACTGGAGACTAATTATTAGCAGCAGACATTTCTACAGGGTAGTCAAAACTAGGCCAGACATTTCGATCTGAGGCATAAACTCAACCTTTCTGCTCCACAACTGGAAGCAAGTGAGCTGTGTTGCTATAAAATGTTACACTCTGGCTTCTGGCTTGCTCCTCCATGACCCAACAACAGCCATGTTTTAAAGTGGGTATCTGTGATATCTGTTCTTTGATGCTGCAAGGCACAGCTCAGTAGCGGCAGCAGTGGTCAGTGCAATATTGGTCACCAACGAGCAGGAGGTTGAACCCGTGGTGATCCCACCCTGGTGGCGGCAGAAGAATTGCCCAGAAGAAAAGCTTATACATGCAGAAAACAATAATGTTTAGCAATAACAGCATTAAACTTTGCTGCTTCTGGTGTTTTCTTACCATCTGGCTATGAGGAACTCTTTAAAGGTGAATGTAAACAGAAACTAATGCAATTTTCTCCATTCAGTTAACATTTATAAAAACCATTATATTTAATTTTGGTTAAAACCTCCTGTATTAATTACTCAATTCTTTACCGACAGTCAAATTGCATTTATGCTTTGTGATGAAAGTGCTAAAAAATACAGGTGGCAGTTTGCAAAAGCACAAGAAAACTGTGCATGCTCTGTTTAAATCCAGTAGACACTGCTAGGATTAATGTAGAGGTGAGAGAGGGAATGTAACTTAGAGATGAGTGTGTCTGCACTGGTTATGAAAATGTTTGTCAGTAACCCTTATAAGATGATAATATTTATGGAGGAAAAAAAAAGAAAACAAAAAGAAATTAAAAGGGCAGGTGTATCTATAAACTACTGCATGAAGAGTAGGTAAATCAGTTATAACCATGCTCTTAGAACTGCAGAAGGTTCAGGTATAAGTGCCTTTAGCTCATAAATACGCATAGCTGTATACGCTATATACATTGTATATAGATTATATAAGTGTGTAAGGTACGTGTGATATACAAGCTAAAACTCCAATATAGCAAAAGGACTAATTTCCACAGGGCTAAAGCTCAGCCGGTGGGAAGAACTCGCTGGCAACTCCAGCACCTTCCAGGAGAGGGCAGTCAGACATGTCCACAGGGTTTTAAAGCGCCTTACAAACTCGGGGCACCCATAGCGAAACGAGTCACATAAAGAGTAAAAAAAAACCAACTGTTTCTGCTTCGAGGAGCCTACTGGCTGCAGTGCTGCTCTCAAACTAAAACATGACCCTGAACTTTCTGAACCATCAATACGGGGTCAAAAGTACTCTCGCTAATGCTACAGCCAAAGTTTTCACAGACCATCTGAACAAAGTCTTACGAAGCAGCTGACAGCTATTAAAGCGCTGTTTACGGCTCAATATGAATACTCTAGAACAGGTGGTCAGTAGATATTTCTCCTTAGCCTTGCTTCTCCGGAAAGTGTTGTGCTTGTGGAAAAACTGTGTAGCACCTTCCCTGCAACCCAAGCATCCCAGCAGCAAGCCAGTAATAGTCCAAGAGCAGCTACATCACTGGGAATCATCTGAAAGCTCCTATTAGTCTCTTTTGTTATGCTAATGCTAGGTGGAAGTCAACACAAGTATTAATTGCAGACCTGTTCAATAGAAGTGCTTTGAGCTAAGCAGGCATTTAATAGAGCTGAGAAGCTTTGTGTTTTGTTTTAATTAACTCAACAAGAAAGGCAATTGGAATGAAATGTTTTCAGTTGTGTTCTCCTCTGCTAATCAGCAGCTCATTATCTTGAATCACACCTGCTAAGGACCGAGCAGGAGAGTGTGGTAGTGTGTGTTGAAGGTGGGGTGAGTGCAGCGAGAAGAGGGGGAAGAAATGAAGTGCTCCTTTGGAGAGAGTTGAGCAGTGTCATCAGGTCCACTGTGTCTGGTACTCACCAAAAGAGAAGATCCAGCTGTTGTCCTGCCATTTCAGCAGCCTGTGCTGCAGTGGTGTTGGGCTGAAAGTACTCCAGAAGCTTGCATGGGGCTGTGCTGCCACCAGGAAGGTGAATCTTGGCCCTCTTTCTCCCACTTCATCATTACGAGGCTTTGTTGACCTTACTGGTGACACTGCACTCATAGAGAGGGTCAGAACCTAATGCACAGTTGCAAATTGATAATTTGCCTTTGTTTGCCTTGGATTGCCTTCTTAAGGGCCAGTGAAGGCAAAAATCAGTCAACAGTGGTAACCAGGGAGGTGATGGCAGTGCTAGGGCTTTCTTGATGTTGTTCCCTGGTCTAAGTGGCCTCTTTCACTCTGCGCCACACAAGGGATCTCTTTGCCTGTCCAGCTGTAAAGTCGTCACCCTATGGCTGACCAGAGGCAGCACCCACTTATCAATAAAAATGTGAGATTTGGAATTTTTGGGAAAGTATTCACAGCTTGTGACTGCCTCCAGATCATTGTTTCCATATGTCTTCCGTTCTCATCATTACGAGGTGGTTAACTGGGAGAATGGCAACTCTGTTAGTTCTTGCATCTCTTCATAACTTTCGTATCTTGGTTTCTGTAGTTTTGCTTCTCTGTCATCTAAGACCTTCGTGTCCAATACTGATGTGTCTGTCTCCTTTATGAGCGCTTCATTACCAACCTGCGCAACACAGGTTTGTGCTCATGTTTTGGCAACAACAAATATCTATGTGAGTGTCAGAATGTCAAGGTTTGCTAGTTTCCCTCATTCTTCTATATTGCAAATCTTGCAACACTTAATACTGAGAAATTCAATGCTGCTCCTCATGAAATGACTATTTCTAGGCCTGTAAATATAAGCATGAAGCAGTATTTTGCAGTGTTACATAGTGAGAGAGATGTAGGCAGTAGATAACGAGCTCTAGATAAATTACCCAGAAGAATGAAATCCTTGTTTAGGAAATCCAAAAGCCAGATGAAACTCAGATGCAATCTAGAAACAGAGCCAAACAGAAAAATCAGGTTTTGGCTTTGGTTTTATAAAACATTTTCCAGTAGATGAAATTTGCAGAGCCATCCCACCTCTGAGATTTTTATATATCTGAATCACTGATAATAAGAGCTAGCAATGTTAGCTATTGCCAGATTCTAGATGAAATATTCAGTATAGAGTACATACATGTGATGGTTTGGGAGTTCCCCGCCCCCCCCACTTTGTAAAATGACCCAGACTAGAACTCAACCGGCTGGAAGTGAAGTGATGAAGCTCTATTTACAGCTTTGCACAATGTACAGCAGGTATTTACACTATATACAGAATATTTACAGAAATATACAAGTAAAAGGTAATACAGCAACACAACTCCCCTCCCAGAAGTCAGAGACCCCAGAAGGGGCTCCCAACCACCCTTCCACCTTCTCCCCATCCCTGTACCTTACCCCAAGGTTTGCGTTACGCACAAGGTAAATTAAGATCAGCCAGGGGAGGTTAGAAGAAAAGTGGTTAGTGAGGATTAATCATCAGAGGAGCCAGAGCCAGAAACTGCTAGATTGCCCCAGCAGCTGCTGCTCCAACAAGAGTCAGAGAGAGACTGACTTATCTATTGTTTTGGTTATTGTTCCCAAACAATTCTCCAGCAAGCGTATGAGTGAAGTAGACATCATGATGTTTTCCTTTCACAGCCTATAGTGCAATTTTCTCTATTAAAATATTCTAATTAGCCTCAAACCAGCACAATACAGATGATCAACAGGGTAAACCTTTCACTTTTGGGTTTTAAAAGTGCTCAGGAGAATGTACGAGGTCTGTAACCGAGCTGTGAGTATTACATACTGTGGGGTATTGGCCTGCAACCTGGAGGGCTAATGGCAAAGATTCCACTGACTTCAGGACTGCTGAAGCAGGTGCTGTGAACTGCCTGACCCCTGGATGAGCAGGAGCAGAGACTGTGCAAACAGTCTATGCCAAGCCTAGAAACAATCCCTGCCACTGTGGCGTGTGTCTCTGTGGAGGGCTGATGGGACTGCAACACATCATCTCTCCTTGAACAGAGAAACAGGGCTCAGCAGCCTGAGCTTTTACACACTTCAAAGCCTGAGGAAGTAGCAAAACCTAAATTCTATCCTGCTTGCAGCCTAAAATGCATAACTCAGTGTCTGAAAGCCCTTGGGACCCTATGTATCATACCACCTCAGTTCTTCCCAGACATGATGCCTGTGCATTTCTATCCTGCTGCAAGCTGATTTGCTTTGTGATGGATTCAGTACACATTGTATGAGCATGTGCTACATCAAGCAGATCCTACACAAAGGTTACCGCTTATATTTTTCTTCTTTATTTTCCATTTGAATTGGTTAGAAAAAATGCAGCTCATCCAGTGTTTAATTGTTTTATTATTCCTTGTAGTTTTGCAGAGTCTCTCTAATTTTTTCACAAAGATGAAGGACACACACAAAGGTAAATATGAAAAGGATGGAGGTAAATGGTCACCAGAAATACTTGTTGAGGGTGACAAAGAATCAAAAACTAACAACTAGCTAGGTGCATTAGAGCACCAGCCACAACCAAAACACCCATGTTTGGATATGTGTGATATCTTTCATATTTCCTGGATATACTCTTAGATGCCATGTAATTCTGTGGGTGAAGTTCACCCTGGTGTAAATTCAGTTTTTTGGTAATCATCTGCCTTTGGGTTACTGGTGCTGCACCGGGGACTTGTTTGGCCCATGGTGGTTAATTTCAATCACACTCGGTTTGAATTAGCATTGGTTATTTTACGCACAGCAGGCAGGCTTTACAGAGTGGAGTTTTCTTTTCACCTTCTGCTGTGTGTGTCCCAGTGCATCCTCTTCTGTCTTTGAAAAATTATTCTCTTTAGTCCTATTGTATCTAAGGGAAGTTAATCAATGGAGAGAGAAATGTGGACCAGCCCCACGTCTGCTCACCTCTCTGTTGAGGAGCAGGATGAAACTGAGGAGGAGTTTCACCAAGGGAAACAGTAGCAGAGAGCACTGTTAACATAGATAGAAGTAAAAAGTCTGCCCTGAGGACATCTTGTCAAATGAAACCTCCTGTGCCACTAATTACAGTTCTAAGGAGCAGACAAAATATGTATGTGATTGAAGAGGTTTCATTTTTAATGTATGTATTTCAGCTATTTTTTTAAAGAGACAGCATCAAGCCAAGTCTTTAGCTGATACCTAGCAGGCTTTCTTTTCTTCTCGTTTGCTCATTTCACTTCCAAAACACAGACAATAGCTCTGGTTACATTTCCAAAGGCTGACTTTTTCCTAGGGAAGTTAGACTTCCTGGCCTAGAGGTCCCTTCCAGCCCAGAATTAGTGGTGGGTTGGAAGGGACCTCTAGAGGAAATCTAGTCCAACACCCCCTGCAGTAAACAGAGACATCCCAAACTAAGGCAGGTTGCTCAGAGATCCTTGAAAGAATGACTCCAGGTACGGGGCCTCCACCACCTCTCTGGGCAACTTGTTTCAGTGTTTCACCACCCTCACAGTAATGATTGTCAGATCTAAATTTACCCTTCTCCAGTTTAAAACCATTGCCTCTTGTCATAGTGCTAGGTGCATTTGTTAACAGTCCCTCTCTGGCTTTCTTGTAGGCCCCCTTTATGTATTGGAAGGCTGCAATAAGGTGTCCCCAGAACCTTCTCTCCTCCAGGCTAAACAACTCCAACTCTCTAAGCCTCTCTTTGTAGGAGAGGTGCTACAGCTCTCAGATCATTTTTGTGGCCCTCCTCTGGACCCTTTCAATTGCATCCATGTGCTCCTTGTGTTGAGGACTGGACACAGTACCCCATGTAAGTTCTCAGCAGAGCAGAATAGAGTGGCAGAATCACCTCTCTGTCTGTTGGCCACACTTCCAATGCAACCCAGGATGATATTTGCCTTCTGGGCTGCAAGTGTGCATTATTGGCTCATATTCAGCTTTCGCACAACTTAAGACTGACAAAATCTCTGTGACCGCATCAGCTCTCAAAATCAATATCTAGAACTGCAAGAGCATCCCAGAGTCATTTCACTTGTTAGGGAATTGCTATCTAAATGGAACTCCAAAAAAAGAAAAAAAAGGAGAACTTTGATATCTACAGAGGGAAACTGAGGCAGAAAGAAATTTAATCTTTGATTAGTGTCACAGAGACGATCCTTAGCAGAGTCAGAAACTAAACTTAGCCTGCTGAGTCTTGGCGGCAGCAGCCGTTTTCCTGGGACAGGCTGCATTCCTCCCCTGAATACCGCTGAGCAATAAATAGCAGTGAGTGGGGGAAATAGGGAGTGGGGAGAGCTGGGGGCTTTCCGCTGAGGTTGGTGGTGGTGACCTGGCAAAGCAGTGAAGTGGCCAAGGAGGATTTGCAGCTGGTGAACCAGTGACTTTTGTCTCTTGAGTCATGTAGTGGGGAAGTGAGCAGTGAAGACAGCGAGGTCAGGGAGGAAAGTGAAGGTGGTGAAGATGATGGTGATGCAAGTGAATTTTAGAAACAAAAGACTTGTTTTCAGCTTCCTCCTGAAAGGGTTGAGCCCTTTGGGGATGGCTTTGAGGCCAAGCACAGCCCTGCTGGGTGCAAGGAGTCAGCTGGCAGTGGGCCCTGGGCAGGTTGCCTACCAGGATGGGAACAACCCCTGCATCTCTGCATCACTGACAGATGCTGGCCTGCTGTGAAGTTTTTGTCCTCCTTATTTTTTAAGTGATGCCCATTTTCCCTCTGGGTTATCTGTAGCACCTCACCACATCACAGCACTCTCCAGCCTCCCCTTTCAGATCAGTTGGTTTCCTCCTACGTCCCCATAAACCTGCCTGTGCCACTGGACGGAGGTGGCACACTGGGGCCAGCTTTGGGATGTTGTGCGTGCTTCATGGCTGGCCTGGCCAAACACTGACTAGTTCACAGTGCCAGTCTGTCTGTAAGTCACACAGCCTTAAACTAGTACTCTCTCTCCCCCTAGCAGAGTTCCAGATGTTTTCCAGAAGCTGCAGGAACTTCAGTGCCTTTTGGACCTTGTTGTGGCTTGGAACGAACTGATGGATTGAGGATTTATTACTGAAGGTACTGTGCAAACCTTGTTTCTTGAGGAAATAGCAATGAAAAGGAACATTAAACCGGCGAGAGCACCAGGCCAAACTCTGCCTGTTGATGGGTGGATAGGAGTCACCATGACTCCCATCCAAAGTAAGCCTTTCCAAGGGCTTACTTTAATTCCAGGCGCCTCACAGAAGAAAAAGGGAGACCTTAGGAAGGGAGGAAGTAGGTAAAGGTGTGACAGGCCAGCCTGTGCTCATGAGGAAGAACAGGAAAAGGAGTCATAACTTTTTGAAAATGAGCAGCCAAGTTTCTGAGTGTATGTGTGCTGAAAGTATTTTATTTTCTCTTCCTCTCTTCCCCCGCTAAAAGATTTGGCTTGAAGGAAAAAACCTCCTCTCCAAATGGAAATGCGATTGCCACATTGCCCTTTGCAAAAGAAACAACTTGACATTTGGCCATATGTGGAATTTCCTTAGATGTGAGCTCTGCTGTGAGATGCATTTCTCTTAGGTTTCTGCTGCTTTCTAAATCAAAAGAAAAAAATATCAACAGTGGTTTAATTTTCAGCTCTGCAGCCTTTGGGCTTCCTTGGTTTATGCCACACAACTTTAACACCTCATCATTAATAAGATTTTCTAACTTTAAAGTATCACTTTGTGATAAATAGTAACTAGCTATACATTGATAGTGTACTTAAGAATGCCAGGATCCCTGATTACCCCACATTAGCTGTTGCAGTGGTGGTCCAGGGATGACAGTTCAGCACATCTGACTCCATACTGTATAACATAATGGTGATGTTTTTAGAGGCCTTGGTTAGCTGTGTTTCAGAAGAAAGCATTCACCTGCTACTACTAATTCAAGTAATTTCTGTGGATAAGTGATGGGTGAGAAATAGATCCAGGATTCAGAAGGAAAACTAACTTGGATTGGTGCTTGGGTTGTGTAATGGGGAGTAAAAGGCACAGTGTGAACAAGGCAACACTGAGTAAGCAGCGGCCCCAGGGGATGTTGAAAGGTAGCAGCAACACTGGTTCTGCCCTGAGATGGGAGCTCTTGGCTTTAACTACATATGGAAATGCTGCTTCCCTGCTCCACTCAAGTAAGGGTAGGACTTGTGTGCAGAAATGGCAGTGGGAGAAATTCAGTTCACAGATTAGACCTGAGTGAGAACTAGAGAGTGAGAAAGAAGAAGAAGCTTCATGCTTCAAAGTAGAAAATTGGAGGGAATCCTGTACTTACATTTTAGAATCATAAAGTGCAAAGCACTTGTTGCTAGACTATTGAGCATATCAAGAATGGTTGTAAGATATTTCAGTCACAGAAGTGATTGTAGCTTACCAGTTCACCCAGCTAGGCGAACACCAAGCAAGACACAAAGTCAATGCCACTCTGGGGCAATGCAGCTAGGTGCAGCCAAGCTGGTAAGTGTACAAGGCGGTCTCCTGGCCACTTGCATCACTTTAATATGCTGAGGCAACAGTTATGTTTAAGTGAAAGGATGTCACATACTTATAGCCCCTTTTCTGGCAGTTATAGAATCATAGAATGGTAAGGTTGGAGGGGACCTCAAGGATCATCTAGTTCCAAACCCCTGCCATAGGCAGGAACACCTCCCACTAGTACAGGTTACTCAAGGCCTCCTCCAGCCTAGCCTTGAACACCTCCAGGGAGGGAGCAGCCACAACCTCCCTGGGCAACCTGTTCCACTGTTTCACCACCCTCACTGGAAAGAACTTCCTCCTAACATCCAGTTGCAGTCTCACCTCTGCCAGTTTAAACCCATTGCCCCTCATCCTGTCATTACAAGACCTTGTAAATAGTCCCTTCTCAGCCTTCCTGTAGACCCCCTTCAGATACTGGAAGGCTACTATAAGGTCTCCTTGAAGTCTTCTCTTCTCCAGGCTGAAGAGCCCCAACTCTCTCAGCCTGCCCTCATAGCAGAGCTGCTCCAGCCCTCTGATCATCTTCATGGCCCTCCTCTGGACCCGCTCCAACACTTCCATGTCCTTCCTGTGCTGAGGGTTCCAGAACTGCACACAACACTCCAGGTGGGGTCTGAGGAGAGCAGAGTAAAGGGGCAGAATCCCCTCCCTTGCCCTGCTGGCCACGCTTCTCTTGATGCAGCCCAGGACTTGGTTGCTGTCTGGGCTGCATGTGCACACTGCAGGCTCATGTTGAGCTTTTCATCAACCCAGATCTCAAGGTCCGTTTCCTCAGAGCTGCTCTCCAGCCTGCAGCAGCTCTCCAGTTCTGCAGCAGCTGCTCCTAATGAAAACCCCAAAGATCAGTGCCAGGCATATCATCGACTTCCTAGGCAAAAATATTTTTCTATTCAATGAGGCTTAAAAGAAATAAAGGTTCTCATGTTTTTCAGTAATATCTAATGGAAACAGACTTCCGTCCCCTCCCTCCTTTCCCTCCCCTCCCCTTTTTTCTGTTTTCTTTTTTCTTTTTCCTTTTTATTTTTATATTTTATTTTATTTTTTCTTTCGCTGGTTTCCACCCCCACTGGTTTCACCTCCCCCCCTTTTTTCTGAATCCCCTCCCTTTTTTTTTTTTTTTATTGCTAAGAAAACAATATTTATTGAGATTTTCGTGTTTCCAAGCAATCTCTAATTTGACACCTTCATTTACTGAATTCTCATGCTTGCCTTTTGCCCACAGGGGCCAGACTCCCCTGCCACCATGCTGTGGTCTCATGGAGTGATCCTAGGAAAGTCACTTCACCCCTTCTAATTTTGTCTGCTTCATCCTGGCAGGGGGGAACTTTTATTTCCCCCACAAGGTTCTGAGTGCCTGTTACCCTGCATTGCCTGGCTCAGCAACAGGGTGCTACAGCCCTCACTGTCTAAGCCCAGGCTTCCCTCCCCTAGAGCTGAAAGTCTAACCACACCAAGGAAGTCTTGATTTTTTTCTTTGAAGCAGCTGGAAGTGCTTGTAGCAAAACCCACAAACACTGGAGAACCTGAAACAAATCCAGTCTTGTTTTCAGCAAAAACTTCTGTGACTTCTGTGCTATTAAAGCAGTCATAAGCAAGATATGTCACTCCCAATGTAACTTCCAGAAGTCACTTACATGTAATAATCTGCTTTATTCACCTTTCCCAAGGATTTTTGTCCTCTTTGCAGAAACTGCCAACAAAGTCACTGCTTCCGTTAATTGTGCCTGTGTTTATTGTAAGACGGAGGTGGCTCCAAATAAGCAAGAGTGAAAAACTCCTCCCAGATCATTCCCACTGTCAAACACCAGTGACAAACTGTTTGCAAAGAAGCAAATGAAATTGAGTTGTAAAGTGCATCACATTATAAACCTGATAGATATCCTAATGAATAATTTTCCCTGCTGTTCAACTCTGATTCCATTAGCAATTCCTTAATTAATTTTCTCTCCTAGCACATTAAACCACTCAGTTTTGTGGAGACAGCAGTTGTTTTGGTACAGAAGATCAGCTGGAGAGATGATCAGCTGGAGGATTTTATCAAATCTCTCTGCTGCTCTTTTTCTGATGATGTTCCATTTCCAAAAGCATAGTTTGCTCCTGGTCTAAATCTGGGATGAAACTGATATTTTAGTACCCACTGTGGCTAACCCTTGCCAGTGACCATTTTAATGATGCATTTTTAAGCTTGGTGAAAGCATCTTTCTGTGCTCGACAGAACACTGAGCAGAGAGAAAGTATCACAGTATCACCAAGGTTGGAAGAGACCTCAAAGATCATCAAGCCCAACCCATCACCACAGACCTCAAGACTAGATCATGGCACCAAGTGCCACGTCCAAACCCGCCTTGAACACCTCCAGGGACGGTGACTCCACCACCTCCCTGGGTAGCCCATTCCAGTAGCCAATGACTCTCTCAGTCAAGAACTTTCTCCTCACCTCCAGCCTAAACTTCGCCTGGCGCAGCTTGAGACTGTGTCCTCTTGTTCTGGTGCTGGTTGCCTAAGAGAAGAAAGTAACCTCCTCCTGGCTACACCCACCCTTCAGGTAGTTGTAGACAGCAAGAAGGTCTCCCCTGAGCCTCCTCTTCTCCAGGCTAAACAATCCCAGCTCCCTCAGCCTCTCTTCACAGGGCTTGTGCTCGAGGCCTCTCACCAGCCTCGTTGCCCTTCTGTGGACATGCTCAAGCACCTTGGAGTCTTGGAGATGAAAATGGAAATGAGATGTAATTTACCAAAAACTAGGGCTAAGTTTGTCTGTTGTAAACATTTTGCATTGGTAACATGCTGTCTGACCCTGGCTTTAACAAAGACTAAAGACAGATGAAGGCATGGTCTTTCTCTGACCTGCGGTGGAAAGGGGAGGCTTTCACTTTCTCAAAACACGTTTCAGTGTTGTCAGGATGAGCCAATAATTCAGAGTGTCTGGCACCTCACCTTTCTTTATCACCAAACCAGTACCCTTGATCATGGATGGCTGCAATTAGTCCCCAGAGCACTGATAGTATATGACAAATGCTGTGGCTTTTGCCTTTCAAAAAAGACAGTACTGCACCTCTGTAGTTCCTCTTGGGATTTTCAAGCTCTGAAGTTCTTTTTCAGCTAACCTTGGACGTATAAGCTGTCTAGGAAAGTTATTGATTTTTCCCCTCTCCACCTCCCTACCAGTTAAGCTGATTTATAGGAATTTCAGTAGGAATTACTAAAAATCTGGCAGAGCTCATTAATTTGTGAATCTTTTAAAGACTTCCCTCATTTCAGAGATCATCTGTTTGCCTGAGTACTGTTTTTGCAGCTGTCAGATCAGGTCTGCAAGATTCTCACCTTCTCCTCAAACCCATCACTTGACACCAATATTTACCTTCAGGGCTCCACACTCTTTTTTTTCTACCAGATCTGTGCAAAGCACATGCAGCTACACTCAGCTGTGCAAGACTCACTTTTCATCCCAGTGAAATAAAATCAATAATACTAATAAAACCAGAAGCAGCAAATTCAGATTGAAACACATAATTTTTCTTAGCTTTTTATGTTCACTGAAAGACTGTTCAGTAACACCTGGAACATTCGTGGAGGGAATTGCCATTAACACTAATTGCAGCTGCATATGAAAACCTGCCATGTTCCTATGGGAAAATAACCTCAGCCTGTGTCTTCCTGTACTGGGTAACTCCTGTGGAACCCGCCAGCAAAGAGCCACTTGTGTTTATCAGCAGATGCTGAAAGCTAGCCTCACACTGTCGTGCTTACCTTCTCTCCATCCTTGCTTAAATGCATTCCACTTGAGCACAGGGAAGGCTCATTTTGGTACCTGGTGTGTCAGGACACGTCAGCAGCAACTGCACAGCTCAAAAGCCACATTTGGACAGATTTTTTTTTTATTTCCTCATGTAATTTCATTGATCCTTCATAACACCACCCCGGAGAATGCAACCACTTATAAATTAGATAAGACTAAAATACCACTGAGATTGAGACTATCAGCTCATTTCTTCTCTAAGGTAAATCCTCTTCCAAGTCTTTGATCTTCTTATTTATTTACTGTATAGCTGCATGTTTGCATAAAATGTTTTCTCTGTGAGCCAGTACTTACCACTGGCTAAGGTTCATGTGTTTTCAAGACAGTTGGATTTTTCTCCCCCATTTTCTCTTTGAGCCAGTACTTACCACTGGCTAAGGTTCATGTGTTTTCAAGACAGCTGGATTTTTCTCCCCCATTTTCTCTGTGAGCCAGTACTTACCACTGGCTAAGTTTCATGTGTTTTCAAGACAGCTGGATTTTTCTCCCCCATTTTCTCTGTGAGCCAGTACTTACCACTGGCTAAGTTTCATGTGTTTTCAAGACAGCTGGATTTTTCTCCCCCATTTTCTCTTTGATTGTGCAAAATTATTTTTCCTGCCATCAGATTGGCATCACCTGACAGTTAATCTTCTTTCTGGGGTGACATCAGAGGAGATGATGGAGATGTTTCCTTTTTTCTGAATACAAAACTCAGATTCAGTTGTGACTAGTGAAAATTTTTTTGAGAACATTAAAAAAGTGCAGAGTAATGTAAAATGGTGATATACCTAGTCATTTTGAGGGACTGCTATTCCTTTTGTTATTTCATAGATGACTGTTCTAGTTTTCATCTCTGTCTTGCCTCTTTCTTCACTTGCTTTCCCATCACTGGATGCACCTACACGAAATCTTGTCAGTGCATCAGCTTCTTTTGTGACTACATTATTACACTCCCCATCCATCAAGTTGAAAAGTGAACAGACTGTGTCAGAAAACAATAATGAAATAAAATCCAAAATGTTGAGACTTACTGAGTGCTTAAATTCTAGTCCAAGCTGCTTTCTTCAGGGCAGGCTTTCTGCTGGTTGCCATGCAGAGGTTCAGGCCCACCTCATCAGCAGCTCTGGAGTAATTTCTCTGCCACATGTGCACATGGCACAGCATAGATTCATAGAATGATTTAGATTGGAAGGAACCTTGAGGATCATCTAGTGTCTTCCACTAGACCAGGCTGCTGAAGGTCCCATCCAACTTGCCCTTAAACACCTCCAGGAAGCAGACATTCACAGCCTCCCTGGGTAACCTATTCCAGTGTCTGTCTCACCACCCTCCCTGTAAAGAATTTCTTCCTGATACCTAGGCTAGTTCTACGCTCCTCAAGCTTCAATCCATTCTGTCTCACCCTATTACTACAAGCCCTTGCAAAAAGTCCCTACTCAGCTTTCTTGTAGACCCCCTTCAGGTACTGGAAGGCTGCTACAAGGTCTCACAAGAGCCTTCTCTTTTTCAGGCTGACCAGTCCAAACACTCTCAGCCTGTCCCTACAGGGACAGCCTTCTGATTATCTTCATGGCCCTCCTCTGGAGCCATTCCAGCAGCTCCACGTCCCTTTTATGCTGGGGGGCACCAGAACTGGATGCAGTATTCCAGGTGGGGTCTCACTAGTGCAGAGTAGAGGGGGAGAATCACCTCCCTCATCCTGCTGGTCATGCTTCTTTCAATCCAACCCAGGACACAGCTGGCCTTCTGAGCTGCCAGTGCACATTGCTGGCTTGTGTTGAGTTTATCATCCACTGACACCCCCAAGTCCTTCTCCTCAAGACTGCTCTTGAGCCACTGCTTGCCCCACTTGTATTTATGCTTGTGTACCCACATGTAGGACCTTGCATTTGGCCATGCTGAACTTCACAAGGTTGGCCTGGCCCCCATTCTCAAGCCTGTCCAGGTCCCTCTGGATGTCATTCCTTCCCTGCAATGTGTCAAGTGGATGACACAGCTTGGTTTTGATACACAGACTTGCTGAGGATGCACTCAGTCTCACTCTCCATATTGCCAACAAAGATGTTAAACAGCACTGGTCCCAGGTGTGCTGGTTTGAAGCTAATTAGAATATTTTAATAGAGAAAATTACACT
>VWZE01018037.1:56570-71420 GCA_013396675.1 Eubucco bourcierii | reverse complement strand
TATATCTGCTGTACATTGTGCAAAGCTGTAAATAGAGCTTCATCATTTAACTTCCAGCCAGCTGAGTTCTAGTCTGGGTCATTTCACAAAGTGTGGAGGGGCGGGGAACTCCCAAACCGTCACACCGGGACAGACCCCTGAGAGATGCATCCCATGGCCCCTTTCCAAAGCAGGGCTCACAGTGAGGTAGATGGTGGCTGGTAAGCATGGTGCCTTCTTGCTTCTTTGCACCTTGTCTAGGTGCGATTCAAAAGCCTTTTGCACTAGAAGACAGAATAGGTCATGCTCTTCTCACCAGCCACAGAACTTTTCAAGGTGAAAAAGTCTTTGCTAGCAAATACCATAACTCCCAAAGGAAACATCACTACGAGGAAAAGATTTAAAAGACATACTGAGTTTATTCATCTTGTCTGTCTGTGCTGGCAGGAATATTTAGTTGTCTGGACACCAGTCAGAACTATCCCGGTGCCTGGGGACTGTCCCCACCTACAGGACTGCATTTTGGGTGCCTCACTGCTCTGAGAGAAGCTCACCCACATCCTGATGCCAACCTGCTTATATCAGCCTGCAGTTTCTCTTTTAGACCTATTCCTCCCCTCCCCCTGCCCAGGCTGTGAATCCTCCCATACCCAATAGTCAGAAATCTTTTCCCATGGAGGAAAAATCCCAAGGGAATTTGCATAAATTAGAAAGAAGAAGTGCATTTCATTCACTCTTTATTTAAACTGCGTGGAAATCATGCTGATGGGAGATAGAAATGCCTGCTGAAGGAGGCAGTAAGGCACTTGCTTCAATCTCATGGAAAATTGCAGATTTAATAATCAGATCTGACTTGGTTAGCTAAAGAAACAATTTTTGCTCCTTGTGATTTCCCTTTGCAGGGTAAAGAAAGTCAGAGAGAAGGAAGACGATTCATCCATGCTCCTGCAGCAATGCAGAGCTTAGCAAAGCTCTTCCACCAGTAATGTCAGCAGGCAGGCAGCATCTGGCTGGGCCTGAGATCCCACAGTGAGAAGTACAGGTCCTTATTTTCCCTGTGAGGTTTGGGTGAGGCTGCATCTGTGGTTGAGTGAGAGGTGAGTCAGCAGTAGCAAAAGCTGGTCCAGACGGGAGTTTTCAGGTGGCTCTGTCTCTTTGAATAGTTAGATGGCTGAGACCCTCAGGTTGTGGGGAATATTATGACCCCCACCATGGGATTTAAAATCTTAAGTTTTCCATTTAGGCCCTTAGATCAGGAGTATGGTGGAATATGTAAACATCTAGGCCAGACACAAAGTCTTGCTTTGTGCCTTGCTCATGTAGGTGACAGTATGTGGACATTAAGGTGACTGTGTACTTGTACCATTGTAGGTGCCCTCTACCCAGGTTTCACCACACATACCCTCTTTCATCAGGCATATCAGCTCAGCTACAGGTTCTTAGTATTTCAAAAACCCTTTGCACAGTCCAAACTGTGAATTATCTGCAGAATGTGTGGGTTAAAGATCAAATAAGAAATTTCTATTTCTTCATGGAAAGCTCCTGAGCAGGGTATGGTCACTCAAGCAAGTGCTTTAGTATGTGTCAGTATGTATCAGGGTGATGCAGTTGCCTTCCACAGGACAGTAAATGAACCCAGGCAAACCTACCTTAGGTCACACACACCAGGGACTTCCTTCCATATATTATATTTATCATCCCATGTATGGTATTTGTCATGGATTTTATGCAAGATACTATGTCAGATAATAGTACAAAGCAGGCAGATTCAAGACCAGTTCTCATTGTGTGTTAGGGGATAAGGATCCTTCAGGTTCCTTGGAAAGCCCACTGAGAGCAGTTATTGACAGATATTTCATACATTTTCCACAGTAGTTTGATATCTCTGAAAACAATGCATGCTTTACATCTCACCTTTTATTGTTTAGTTCAATTTCCAGCTTTTTAATATTTTGCCATGACAGGTACCAGGCTTATGAATAAGTTCCCCAAACTTTCTCATTTCACATTTACATTTTCCATGCTTGGCCTTTCTCCAGGAACTAGCATAGCTCTTATCAGGCTGAGAAACAGGGGAAGTTAGAAGAAATGCTCTGTTTTACTATGAAAAAATGAAGTGGAACTTCTCAAAAAACAGCAGTATAACTAAGGTATTGAGGGATCAAATCACAGCTAAATTTTTACTCGGAATAGTCCTCATCAAAGGAAGGTGTTTGTGAGTGTCATTGTAAGAATTAGGTCCCATTTGTTCCACTTTTGACCCTGTGGATCACTTTGTGCTTTAGCGTTTCACTGAAGAGCTCCCCCAAGGCCAGATCCTAATAACGGCTCTGCCAAGCGAGTTCTTGCTAACTTTGCTGTAATAGTTTACCATACGTTTGCCCTCCCTCCTCAATCTTCTCTGCTGGCTTCTCTGCCCCTCTCCCAGGAGACGGTGACCTCCTGTAGCAGTCTTGGCCAAGGACAACATAATGGGGGTGACTGAGGAAAAGGTTTCCTAAACTGCTCTTGAAGACAAGTTAGAGCTAAGAGACGAGCCTGTGATTTGGCATGCCTGCATTGCAGGCACTCGGCCAGCTCTGCTGGAGGGCTCTAACCTTCGGCAGAGGAGCACCAGCACGCAGCTGTGAGAGGTAACTTCAAAATCGGCTGCAGCTGTTTGCTCTGTGAATACAAGCAAAAATGGTGAGCCCTTGATCCTGCAAACACTTACACATGTGCTTAACTTTATAACTGTGAGTAGTTCCAGGAACTTCAGTAGAGATTGAAGTTAAATTGGCATGTAAATGCTTGCAGAGTTGGGAGCCTGCATTTGCACAGGGTCAAGCTAAAAAAGCTTTGATTCACGGTTGGAGAAATGTCTCTGCAGTGAAGTTGCACTGGCAGAAAATTTCTCCAGTCTGGTTGAGGCCTTCTTCCTTTCCCAGATGCATACTGTGATTAAGACCAGACACCTCCATATCTCTGTACCTTCCAGAACAGCTAGAGATTACTCCTTGAGTCTGTGGATTACAGCAGAATGGAGAGGCTGAGCATCCTGCTCTTTGGAAAGAAGCACGGTCTGAAGCTCTGTTTCTTCCCAGAGCTGCCATCCAGGTGAGCCTTGCACCAGTGAATATCCCTGTGCTGCTGCATGAGTGGACCTAGAAGCAGCCATGGAGAAGGGCTGCCCCTGTCAGAATGGTGCAAACAGATCTTGATTCAGGCAAACTCCAGTGGCCATTGGACACCTTCAGCCCTGCTTGCCCAGCCCCATGCAGGCAACCCTCAGGGATAGCTTTGGGAACATGTAAGTATCCACATTTGCAGCTATTTTAGCTCCTTAGTCACTTGTCTGACGTCCTGGATTGAATCCATGGCTAGTTGTGCTGCTGAGTAACCAGCAGAGTATTAAAAGGCTTCTCTTCAGGGAGAAAGCAGGTAGAACTTGCTGGCAGTGTCAGCCTTTGGGCTCTTAGACTGAAGCATATAGATGCTTTGGTAAAATCAGCCAAATTTTTTCAGAGATCCTGAGAGCACTGAGCTCTTAGCATACCTCATGTAAATTAAGCCTTTTCTTCAAGGCATTTTGAAAAAAGGTNCTCTCACTTCTCCCAGCCCTCAGACTGACTTTGGATCTGAAATCCAGCCCTTTGTGAAGGGCTTAGACAGTAAAGATCACTGTTGGGTGAAGCTCAGACTGTCCTTGACTATTCCTGAGAGAAAAAGCATCAGCAAACTACCCACCCAGGTGCTGAGGGCACCCACTGGGTCCTACACATCTCTCTGCCAAGCCTACTATGGCTCTAACATTGCCAGAGCTGTCACTTGCACTTCATTAAGGTGCCCAATGAACACAACAGGGGTTCTCTGTACTTACCAACCCACTTTGGAAATCTCATACCAAGCAAATTCCACATAAATATTTCCAAAGATTGGGAAAAAAAAAAAAAAGAAAAAAGAAAAAAGAATTGTAGGAGCAGTCATACAGTGGTTTGCTAAGGCAGCATTTAAGTGGCATATTTTAAACAAGTAAAAGTTACGAAGTTACAGATAAATCTGTGCTTACAATAATATTATACACCATGAAACAGCCTTTAGTAAAAGCTTTGCAAAAACTGCTTCTCAGATACTAAAGTAAAAATAGAGTAAAGATACTTGTTTTCCTTCCCCCTTAAACAGACGCATCCTGCCTCCTGCCCCCTCTTCAGCTTGGATCCTTATTCAACCTGCAGATGAAGAAGGTATAGCGCAAGATGTCAGACCATATCCCTGAGCCTAGCAGCTCCCTTTGCAGCCCCCCCGGGGAGCAGGAGTGCCCTGCTGATGTGGCTCCCAACACGAACCCCACCAGAAAGCAATTAGCTGGTTCTGCAGTGCAGATTTGCAGCTTAGCTCTTAAAAGCCGTTTCATAAATATTCGATGGCCTTTCCGGCAGGGTAATGTGCCTCTGTGACATTAAAGAGGAAACTCTGCGAAGGGGAGGGATGACAACAAATTTATCCACCAATAGCACACTCTTTTGGCACAAAAGCACATTCTTATCTTTACATCCCATAATGAGAAGGCAGGGACGGGACTGTTGCTACAGCTCTCTGGGTGGGTAGATGTACAGTGTAAGGGAAGGGTGGCTGTAAATTAGATCTTTTTTCCTTCCCTTACCTTTGCAAGCAGAAGGACCCGTGCCTGTGTTCCTGCTGTGGTTTTCCTAAGCCCCCGGTGAGGAGGACTTCTCCCACGATGTCAGACTGCGAGGGACTGCCTGTGGGTAAGTGCCAGATTTATATTTACCCCGGTGTCCTGCCGACTAGTTCACGTTCTCAGATTGCAAAGTCACACGCAAAGCCGTTTGCTTTCAAAGGGAGCTAGAGCCACAGCAGGGAGAGGCAAAACTCCCTGTAACCACTGCAGATCCTGGTGCAGTTCCTTACGAGTCCGTGGTGCAGAGCTGGCACGGGTGGTTAACACTTCGAGTTTCCCTAAAGGCACAGGGGCTGGATAGGAGGAAGGGTTTGGTAATCAGAGATGGTCTTAAGTGTCTGCGTCTAGAGAGATGACAGTGTCAATATGTGTAGTCTTGAGCTTGCAAAGAAGAGTTTCTGGGCATGGGTCCTACGGGACCAAGCATGCTGTGTGCATGTCCTGTTCGTGCTTTGATAAACCTTCCCAGGCGGTAACGGACACAGGAAGGGCAGATAAATGTAACACGAAGAGTTTATTTGCTGAAAGGAAGTAGAAATGTACCTTATTGTCAAAATAAGTGCCTTCCATGTTTTGCCTATGGGCTCCTGGGAAGGAGTCCTTTACTAGCATTTCAGGCTGTATATGTCAAACTTCACTGAGCAGGAGAGCATGCCAGCAAGAAGCATGTTCCTCAGATGTTTTTTTTTAACTTCTACAGGAATTGTAAACAGTCACCAGACTGCCTGCACAAAATGGACCTTGTCAAAATGTTAGGGTAATTTTCTGCCAAGGCATTTTACTAATAGATGGACCATTGAAACATCTTCCCCTGACACCCCCCCCCACCCCCACCCCCCCCGCGCCCTTTTTTTATCTTTTGTTGTAGCAAGCTGTGTTTATATACATATGCATACTGAGTAGCTTGTGTTTCACTGATCTGTGAAGGTTGTGCATCAGAGATGAGGAGCTGGCCTGAAAAAGTGGGGCTGAAGTAGGAGAAGGTTGCTGCAGAGGTTACTCTTTCCTCCTCTCTCTGCTTCCATTTCACAAGAACAATCCCAAGTCCAAATATGTGCACTCAAAACCAGAGTGGAAAAATATAAATTATGTATATGGTGCAGAGTGAACTGCGCCATACGCAATTCCCTGTGCTGTTGTTGCTGTTGGAGAGATGAAGATGAGCATTTCCTGCTTACCTTCTCTTAACCAGCAAAGCTTCCCTTCTTCAGGGTTTAAGAGCCTGGCTTTGGTTTGCTTGTTAAGCACTCTGAGTTGAGGATGGGATATTTCAGGGTGACAGTGACAGTATTTAGCTGGCATCTGATATTAATGATGAAACCGATATTGAGTGTGCATGGCATGTTGAGTGCAGAAGTTACTGATATCTCAATTACCTTTGCTGCTGAAAAGACCTAGAACTCTTCCTCCAGAAAAGTGTGTGTAGGTGCATAATTTGAGGGAAGGAAGCTGCCTGTTTATGTGGGAATGAAAAATAAACTGATGTTTAGATGTGGACGTGGATCAGAAACGTGCCAGACTATATAAAGGAAAGGTTTCTTTTCTCTCTGTCCTGCCAATAATCCTCCCACATCACCCAGACAGAGCTGGCCCTGCCTGCAGCCCAGCTCCCCCAGTTACCCTGCCCCACACCAGGCATAAATAACCAGTGGCAGCCAAGTGGTTACTTGCAACATGGACCCTGCATATTGTTATAGTTCTTGTATGGATAGGTGTGCGTGTGCATATGTGTGTGTGCATATATGTCTATACAAATACAACACCAGCACCGGAAGTAGCAATGGTGGAACTCTTGCAGGTATTAAGTAATTTTAGTAAACCTGTTGCTGATAGCTTGCTTTTCATGTCAGGGTATTTTGAAGTCAATTCTCTTTGTGGTTATTGCTCTTTCACTAGCTACTTCAGACTTTAAAACCTTAGCAGTAAAATCTCCATAAAAAGCATTGCAAAAAGATCTGTGTCAAACTTTATAAAATAATTAGCGTCTGCTAGAGCAGAAGCACCACTTTCCTGAAGCAGTAAGTATAGTAAACCTGGTGTTGTGCTTTTCAAATCCTTGGTTTTCAATGCAGCCGTATAATATAGCTGAAAAAAGTTGTTGCAGTGACAGATATCATTAGCACTGCAACATGGCTGAGGTCCAGAGCCCTGCTTATAACACAAACCGTAGAGACGTATGTGTGTGTCCGAGTATCCACATGCATGCAACTATAAATAAGCTTAGCCAAAGCACAACGTTATGTAGTGCTTCACCAACCTCTTTGCAAATAGTATGTCTCACGAACAAGCTGGAGAACTGCAGTTTGTAGTTCCAGAACATTAATGCCAGGATTTTTAGACTGCTTTCAGCCTACGCAAGAATGCAGCAAGAACAGCTGCGTAATTGTTCCCTCAGACAAGGAACTCAGAGCAAACTGCTGAATACAGTCTTTGGATTAAATAGCTAGCTATGGATGGGATCAATATACCAATAATTTTTCAACAAGAACCTTTATTCTATAAGAGTATCCAACATCTGTGCAGGAAAAGGTTATGCAATTTTTCAGGGTGAAAGCACTGGATGTTTTTAAATCTCTGTTTTATGTTAAATTCCTATGTGGCTGCACCCTTTCACTGATGTGGAATGGAAAACTAAACATGTGATGCAAACCAAGTTTTGTTTTGTTGATTGAACGGAGCACAGAAGACTTTAATAAAGGATCCTAGATGTCAGATTAAATAGAAGCAAGTGTACAGTCATTTCGGACTGAATTCATACCTAAAAGGGCATTTGAAAGCACTGCTATCAACATGATCTATTAGTGAGCAGAATTCTAACATTTACACTATTAATTTTCCATTGTAACATGGGGAGATAAAGAAGGAAGAAAGATCAGTCACTTCAGGACAAGTGCACGATTTCTTTCTTATTAGCAATTATTGACACACTGATGCTATCCATTAGTGCAGTTGCATAGATTTCCTGCCATCCCTACATGCAGATAAAAGGAAAACACATCAATTATTAAAGTGCTTCCTCTTGTGTGCATTATTTTTCTCTTGTAAGTACATACAATTCAGTCTCCATATGACTGAACAACTTTTCACCCACCCAGCATTTTGATTAGGACTTTATGACTCACGATGGTTCTGGTTTTTAACACAATCCTTCTGACTTCAGAAACATCTCTGAAGTCACGCAAAGCTTCTTAAAGTGCCTCTTTGCATATTTTCTTTCTTCATCCACAGAGGGACTTTGAATGAGGTGGCTAAGTTTTTGTGGATAACATCACTGTTGCAATAACAGAAGGTGTTCAGCTGTAGTAGACAAAGATTATTTTGCTGAAGGAGTAGCTATTCAGATGCTGGGAGTCTCATAAGTACATGCTTTCTCTGCTATTTACTATTAACAGCGCTAAGAAGGGAAGAAACAGAATTGATATAGCTTGTTCTGCAGCAGGTGGCATGCAAATCTATCTGAATTTCCTTAAAATTCCTCCTGATTATTTTATTTGCCTCATTTCAATAGAGAAGGCAACAAAACCTTTAATTTGAAGTGTTTTCCTGGCTCTTTAGCTGAATGCTTCCTTTGAAAGCTGAAATTACACATTTCAAACATGTCTTTCAGACAAATTGGAGTCAATTTACTAAAATTGGTGTTTTCACATTTAGGATATCCCAGAAACCTACAGGAATTGTTCTTTCCTGAAATTCAGCACATATTCTGCACTGTCCTGAGGAGTCTGCTCAGCTCAGCTAGACAGGCCGCTAGTGAGCAAGACCTTCATTTTCCCGAGCTGAGCTGTCTCTAAAGAGCTGCTGGGATTAAAATATGACACAAATACACTTCTGACCAAAAATCCCAAAAATCAATTACAAAGGACTCATCAGTAGGAGCATGAATAGTACTCCTGTCAAATAAAAATGCCCTACTCTCACATGCTCAGAATAGGACTATGCTTTAATCTTTCATCAGAATTGGTAAAAAATGTCTAACCTTTTGCAGGTTGTGTCTCCCTTAGGGCTAGAGCACCAGTTCTGCTTTGCAGTCTGGACCTTAAAAAAAAAGTCTTGACTCAGACACTGATGTTGTTATGTGAGTGGTCCTACTGAATACTACCATTTGCAAGGTGAGACCCTAAGAAAAAGGCAACACACAACTCACCAATTGCTGTAAGGAGGGAAGTGGCAAGATGTTTTCAGCCTATCGACCCAGCTACCTGCTGCAGGTTAGAAAGATCCACTTTCATGAGGCCCTACTTGGAGGAGTACTGTGTCCAGCTCTGGAAACCCCAACACAAGGATACAGAACTGTTAGAGCTGGTCCAGAGGAAGACCACAAGGGTAATTAGAGGGTTGGAGCACCTCTCCTATGAAGATAGGCTGAGTTGGGCTTGTTCAATCTGGAGAAGAGAAAACTCCAGGGAGACTTTATAGCAGCCTTACTGTTAATGATTACCACACTGTCACGGAAGCTGTGCAGCTCTGATAAAGTTGCTGGAGTTAGCTGCCACTGAAGACTGCTTCAGGTTTGTCTAGGGATTTCATCTGAGGGTCTGTGACTCCAGCTTGCTCTTGGCTAACTTTCTACATGCCACAGCCAAGTCAAGATGCTCTGCAGCTGCAACAGACATTGCTGAGTCAAATGTCCCAGATAGAAGGTAAAAATATCTCACAGTCAGTAAAAATCCTTGAGAAAAAGCATTTCTGAATGCCAGCATTTACTCCATTTTAGAGTCATAGAATTGTTAAGGTTAGAAAAGACCTTTAAGATTATCCAGTCCAACTGTGAAGCTAACACTGCCAAGTCTACCACTAAACCATGTCACTACCTACCACATCTACACACTTTTAAAAGTACCTCCAAGAATGGTGACTCCACCACTTCCCTGTGCAGTCTGTTCCGACTCTTGACAACTATTTTGATGGATAAATTTTAAGCTATCCAAAATATTCAGACAACAGTCCATCAAAGTGTTAAACTTCCCTGCATGCAGCCTTTACCCACTTCACAAGCTGGTGTGGGCTGAGCCTTGATTAAATGCCTCCCTGCTGAGGTGACAGAGTCAGGTTCAAACACAGTTTTCAAAGTCATGATGCTGCAGTAGCCCAGCCATGGACTCTTGTCATTCACTTTCTCAGACCTCTTGTTGGGGAAAAAAGTGCTTTTGTGTTTGGGAAAAATTTGAGGTTCCCCAAATCCCTGAAGCAGTTGCTTCAGTGCTGGGAAAGGAAGAGAGAGAGCCTGGAGCAACTTACCATTTGTACTTGAGTACCACACCAAAGATGGCAAAGTTGCTTGTTTGTCACCACCTTTGCTCATGAAGAGAGAAGCTGCTCTCTGTTGCAGGCAGGCGTGTTCTCAAGCATACCTGTGCGTAGGTGTGTAGCACAAGTCCCTTTTGCTACTTCTAAAATTATTTCTTAAAATGAGGTTCAAAGTTTGCAGCCTCTGGAAATAGGGGAAAACTGTGATGGTTTTGACTGTGGTAGAGTTAATTTTCTTCATAGTAGCTAGTATGAGGCTGTGTTTTGGACTTGTGCTGGAAACAATGTTGATAATTCAGAGATGTTTTCCTTATTGGTGAGCAGTGATTACACAGTCAAGGTCTTCTCTGCACCTCACACCACCCCATCAGCAAGTAGGCTGGGTGTGCACAAGGAGTTGGGAGAGCGCACGTGGGACAGCTGACCCTAACTGACCAAAGGGATATTCCATACCATAGGACATCATGATCAGCCTATAAATCTGGGAGGGGAAGAATGAAGGAGGGGGCATTCAGAGTAATGGTGTTTGACTTCCCAAGTAACTGTTACAGACAAAGAGGAGTGGTGAAGAAGCAGAGCTCTTTCAGGTAGTCAGGTGGGATGTTAGCTAAGGATCTAGTTAAGGCAACATTGAAGATGCTACATAGGTCCCAAGTGCTCCTCCTCCTCTCCCCCCAGCCCTAACAAGAGGATTTTGCTTCTCTGTAGAAATACTTGGAAGCTGTAGTTTGTCTCATGGTCTGAGAGCAAGAGTGCTTGCACAGGCTGTGCAGCACACTTCTGAATAGTCTTACTCCATGATGCTTAGAGTAACTTAAGGCATGCGAAAAACAACCGATGTGATTTTTCCCCTCCTCTCCATGCCTCGCAACATCTGCAGCATTTCCAACATAGTCTGTGCTAAGCCATTGGCATTTAGAAGCCATAATTACATGTAACATTTGCTTCTTGCTGTCTGGAGCCCTTGCTACAGACCTATTTTACAGGCAGATGGGGCACCCTTCCCATATTTTGTCATTCAGACTCCAAACTAAATCCTCAGTTTCCTCTGCCAGCAGCCCAGTGAGTGCCCAGTCACTTATCTACGTATTCAGTTCCTTCTCTGTCCCTGTCATTTCTTTTCTTACTGTCTGCGATCAGCTTCCTCATCAAATAGTAATGGTTTAACTTTATGGCATTCAAGATTCCCTTAAATCTCAAACCTTCTTTAAAACTCACCTAAAAGACTGGAAAGATCCTCCAAACATTTTCTACCTTGTGGAAAAGAAACTGGGACAGGGGAACAGGCTCTTGAGAAATGCCCAGCAGTAGGCACAAACTTGTTGATTGTGCTCAGGATCAGTTCCACAAATGAGTCCTGAGTTTCATGGAGCAGCTGAAGTCACTGTTGAGTAAGCAGGGCACATGGGAACTAGTCAGAGCTGCTGTTTAGTTCTTCACAGCCTGTCAACCACAGAAATTGCTTTTTGAGGAAAAGTCTGTCTCTGCAAGCCCTTACTCAAATGACTTCAAACGAGCCTCAGTAAATTTGCTATGGCCTTTGAGGAGTCACAATAAATTCCAAGATGATTTAGGAAAGTACAGTGCTGTCTGCATCACAGATAACAGTGGGCATTTCTGAGAGGTGCCAATGGCTCATCTCAGACAGCTCCTCTCCACTGCTGAGCAATAACCCCCCAGCACCCCATCACCACTCAGCCCTGTTTGCACTGCTCATGTTTCCATTGCTTCAGTCCTCCTTGAGAGAGCAAAGGCTTTTGCTCACACCAGCCAGTGTGAAGGTATGAAATGAAGAGTTTAGAGAGATGTTGGAAAGGTTTAGGTCCAGAATCCCCTCCTAAATCTACATACACTACTTGCCAAACTCCACATTTCACATAGTTCTCATCTGTTTTGCAAATAAGTATATTTATTTGCTGCCTGCATAACACTGGTTCACACGTCCTTTGTGATGTGCTCTTTGTGGAGCTGCAGGATATGCTATGGTTTTGCTAGTCCTCTTTAATCATCCAGAACACTACTCAGTAACTAAGAAAGCTACTGTGAAAATGGTGAAGTTCTGTCCAGTGGGAGAGGAGCTAGAGGGCCATTGGCTGGCATGTATTTGTGTGAGTATCAGCTTTCCTAGTTCACTCGGATAGCCAGGGTGATTTCTGCTTCTCCCCACAAGCTCTGATGAAAGAATGACCCCTGTATTTCAGCAGCTCCATGTGTTACAAAAATGTGTCAAACCCCAGCAGGCAGCCAGACACCCAGGCAAGCAGTCTCCAGGCTGGTGAAGGAGTTGGGTGAAAACTCCTGTGGCTGGAAAGCTTGCCTGAAGAGGCCTTGCTGACACAACAAAGGAGTGAAAGCACACAAAAAAAAGAACTGTGTGCAACATAGGGGCACGTAAGTGTTATCCACAGGTACTCAAAAGCCTACAAAAGTGACAGTAAGCTGAGGGTCTCAGGTTGTGTGTGGTCATATCACAGGAATTAATAAGGACCTAGCTTCAGGTGAAAGTTAAAATCCCCGCAAATTCTGCTCTTGGGGGGGGGGGGGGGATATTTAGGAGCCCCATCCATACCCCTTGTAANGGGGGGGGAGATATTTAGGAGCCTCATCCATACACCTTGTAATGAAAAGGAGTCTTTTGTTCTCTCCAATGACCCTTAAGTACTGACCACGTCTGGGTCAGCTTGATGATTCTTAAGAGAGGACAGCCTGAGCCCTGTGCTGTGTGGCTGGTGAAGTTTGCTGGGTAAGACCTTACCAGCAAGCCCTCTTCTGGTGTGTGGGAAGTGCCATGCATTAGTCATGTGTGCCAGAGTGATTGCTCAGTAGGACATATTTATATTTGCACCTAATTAAAACTCAGTGAATGTTTCATATTTCCCCTATTGAGACATTGCAAGATATGACTTAGCAGTATGTCATAGCCATGTGTGCAGCCTTATTCTGTGTTTATACATAAGGGACTGAGACGCATCGAGATTAAGCCAAAACCAGTCCCCACTGATGTGGTTGTCTGCTCAGAGATGCTGAGGAGCACTTCTTTCAGAGGACCTAGCACAGAACTGTGTTTCATATGTTCAAACTTCACTGGCACCTGTGAGTGCTCAACAGGTCTGTAAATCAGATCCAAGGTCTCTTGTCTGGTACCAGGTGACAAGGAACACATCATCAGTGATCTTTCAGCCTGATTTCCACAATTACTCTGTGGAACAACTCTTCACCCTTTGAGAGCTGCTCTGCTGTTAAGGAGGGGTTGAATCTGGTTTGAATCTGAATTGTAACAAGGCCAATACAAAATATTAGATATTTTATTAAACAAAGAAATTTCCCCAACTTATTTACAATTCAAACACAGATTCTTATATGCGGTTGGTAAAACTACCTTTGCAGAATGTATACATATTTAATAAAATCAATTTTAATGATTTTAAGAGGCGTCTAGAAAAATGAACAGCTAGAAAGTCCTGCAGCATCGACTGCTGCCTTAAGTCTAAATACAAACTTTCCCGAACTTCAGAAAAGAGAATTTACTCACTTATTGGAGTCCCAGAATTAATCACTTGAAAGCATAGATGGAAACAAAAAAATGAGGAAAGACACAGTCCCTACAGCGTGAGACTTCTCACGTAGCGGTGATGCAACGTGGCTTTGCCGCTGCTGTGGCTCCGACGGGTCTATCAAGGAGATCGCGTACGCAAGGTGAATCCTCCGTGGCTCTTAAGAGGCTTTTGGAGCGGTCCGGTCGTTTGCGAGGCTCGGCAAAGGGCTCGGCAAGTCGCGGTGTTGCAGATTTGCCTCGGGGCTGTCTCCCGAGTTCGGCCAGCAGCTGTACCCTAGTACAGGCAAAGGGCCCTGCAGTCCTCTGGTTCGGCGCGACAGACAGACAGGGTCGGATTCACCGTTTGTGGGGGAAAAGGCAAGTTCCCCGCTGTGTGATGCCGAGCAATGCCAACAGGTAGCAGGCAGAATAATAATCGTAGAAGCAGCGCGCAAAATGAATTGGTTTGGGTTTATAAGAGTTTTGACCGGGTGTTTTGACCAATAGCAACCAATCCCAAGTCACCTCACCAAAATAGGGAGATGCATGAGCCCAGCACTGTGATCTTTGTTTACTGGTAAACAAAGCGGGGTATATGGTGACACCAAATATGGAGTTCTATGGCAGACTGGAAGGCGCCAAGGCTTTTGTCTGCTTTCCCGCTCTTTGCTCTTTCCACCCAGGAAGAAGGGGAGAAGGGAGGTGGTGGGGGGCAAGATGGGCACTCAGGTATAATTTAGGCCCTCCACCACATCTGCAGATGAGACACAGATGTAATCTAGTTCCCAGTAATACTTTTCAAGTTAAGTAAGCCTGAAATTGTCCGTGATCTTCCTGGAATTGCATTCTTACCTTGTTCAGTATCTCCAACAGGTGAAGCTGTAGTGTTATGTTAAACAGTTTATTAGAAACACGTATGTTGGAAGATACAAAATACTCCAACACCTCGTATCTGTATCATTAGCAATAAGTATTCTTGTTGTAATAATAACTCGATACTTGTTATTGTTGTTTGGAGACATTCTAGAGTGTTAACAACATAGTACACACACACCACTGACACAGGCAGCTTGTCCCCAGGGCTCAAAACCTGTCATTTCTACAGCATCCCTGCCCCAAATCAGGGGTTCAGAGGTTCATCCTGTTGTTACAACAGTCAGCTAGCCTTCTGACAGACAGCTGACTTAGGCATGAGATTGCAATCAGTTTATGCTGCAGGCATATGGACTGCATGTGGAAAGGATTTTGAGAAGGGAACTATTATTTCCTGCATCTATCATAAATCCCAAATGGTATATTTAGACATAACTGAAAACAAACAGTACATTGATGAAATGGAAACAATTTCTCTGGGAAATTTCACCAAAACTGATTAATTTTGGTGCCTTGTAAGATTTACTTTTTTTTT
>VWZE01018037.1:0-44397 GCA_013396675.1 Eubucco bourcierii | reverse complement strand
TCATAGAATCAGTTAGGGTTGGAAGGGACCACAAGGATCATGTAGTTCCAATCACCCTGCCATGGGCAGGAACACCCTACCCTAGATCAGGCTGCCAAGAGCCTCATCCAGCCTGCCCTTAAACACCTCCAGGCTTCCAACACCTCCCTAGGCCACCTGTTCCAGTGTCTCACCACTCTCATGTTGAAGAACTTCTTCCTAACATGCAGTCTGAACCTACTCATTTCTAGCTTTGTTCCACTGCCCCCAGTCCTATTCCTACCTGACACACTAAGTCCCTCCCCAGCTTTCTTGTAGGCTTAGGATACTGAAAGGCCACAATAAGGGCAGAGGCTGTGCTGCTTGCCTTGTGCCAGGGAGGTGCTTCAGCAGCACAGCAGCACTCTGAGGGTTTATTTTTCTGGCTGAGTGTTAATTTTCCTGCCACCTGATCTTGTCACATCTGCACTGCCCTCCCCAGCTGCCCATCAGCCACTGCCCTGCTCTGATGGCTCCTGTCACAAATAGCACAGTGCAAGGATCTTGCTGCTCTTCTCTTTCCTTCGTGCTTTGGGTTTTAGGGTTTTTTTCTCTCTCCCCTTCCAGAAGTCTCATTGACATTTTGCAGCTGTCCTGCCTCTCTNCACACTTCTCCTGATGCAGCCCAGGCTCTGGTTGGCTTTCTGGGCTGCAAGTGCACACTACTGGCTCGTGTTGAGCTTCTGGTCCACCAGCACCCCTAAGTCCCTCTCCTCAGGGTTGTTCTCCAACCAGTCACTACCCAGCCTGTATTTGTGCTTGGGATTGCCTTGACCCAGATGCAGGACCTCGCACTTGATCTTGTTGAGCCTCATGTGGTTGGCTTGGGCCCACCTCTCCAGGCTGTCCAGGTCCCTCTGGATGGCATCCCTGCCCTCCAGTGTGTCAGCCGCACCACACACTTGGTGTGGTCAGCAGAGTTGCTCAGAGTGCACTCAATGCCTCGTGTTGAGCTTCTGGTCCACCAGCACCCCTAAGTCCCTCTCCTCAGGGTTGTTCTCCAACCAGTCACTACCCAGCCTGTATTTGTGCTTGGGATTGCCTTGACCCAGATGCAGGACCTCGCACTTGATCTTGTTGAGCCTCATGTGGTTGGCTTGGGCCCACCTCTCCAGGCTGTCCAGGTCCCTCTGGATGGCATCCCTGCCCTCCAGTGTGTCAGCCGCACCACACACTTGGTGTGGTCAGCAGAGTTGCTCAGAGTGCACTCAATGCCTCACTGACAAAGATGTTGAACAAGGCTGGTCCCAGGACTGATCCCTGAGGGACTCCACTTGTCACTGCCTCCACTTGGACATGGACCCACTGACAACCACTCTTTGGGTACAGCCATCAAGCCAGTTCTTTATCCATCTGGTGGTCCACCCATCAAACCCATGTTTCACCAGCTTGGAGACCAGGATGTGGTGTGGGACAGTGTTGAAGGCTTTGCTCAGGTCCAGGTAAATGACATCAGTTGCTCGCCCCTCATGTATTAATGTTTTGACCTATTCATAGAAGGCCACCAGATTTATCAGGCAGGATTTGCCCTTGGTGAAGCCACACTGATTGTACCAAATCACCTCTTCACTATTCTCCTATCTCAGGAGTGCCTCCATGAAGGATCTGCTCCATGATCTTACCTAGCAGAGGTGAGACTGACTGGTCTATAGTTCCCCGGCTCCTCCTTCTTACCCTTTTTGAAAATGGGAGCTATGTTTCCCCTTTTCCAGTCAGTGGGGACTTCATCAGACTGCCATGACTTTTGGAATACAACAGAGAGTGGTTTAGCAAGCTCATCTGCCAGTTCCCTCAGGTGTATCCCGTTGGGTCCCATGTATTTGAACACTTTCAGGTTCTTCAGATGATCACAAACCTGATCTTCACTATGATGGGCAGTTCTTCCTTCCACTCTCTGCCAGTATCTTCCATGGCTCCAGGAGTATGGCTGGAAGCCTTTTCAGTGAAGACTGAGGTAAAGAAGTCATTGAGAACCTCAGCCTTTTCCATGTCACTTGTGACTATTTCATCTGTTTCCTTTCTGAGGGGACCCACACCTTCCCTAGTCTTCTTTTTACCATTAATATACCTGTAGAAATTCTTGGTGTTCCCTTTGACCTCCCTGGCTGGATTCAATTCAAACTGGGCCTTGGTTTTCCTAACCAGATCTCTAGCTGCTTGGACAGCTTCCTTATAACCTCACCATTCTAGCTGTCCAAGGAGCTTCCACTCCTTGTAGAGTTTGGTTTTGTGTGACAGTGTGTCCAGGAGCTCCTCTCTCAGCCAGGCAGTCCTCCTAGCATTCTGCCTTGCTTTCCTCTTTGTTGGCATACATTGCTCCTGGACACAGAGGAAGTCCTGGGTCCTGGGAGGAGCTGTCCTGGGCCCCTCTTCCCTTTAGGACTTCGTCCCATGATACTTTGGCCAGCAGATCTCTGAAGCCATCAAAATCTGCACTCCTAAAGCCTAGGGTTGTAAGCTTAGAACATGTCCTCCTGATTGTCCTGAGGATCTTAAATTCAACTCCTTCATGGTCACTGCAGCCAAGGCTGTCTCTGAGCCTCACAGTGGTCACCAGCCCTGCCCTGTTGGTGAGAACAAGGTCCAGCATAGCACCTTTTCTTGTTGGTTCCTCTACGATTTGGAGGAGCAAGTTGTCATCTATGCCAATTCAGGAACATCCTGGATTGCTGATGCCTTGCTGTGTTGTCCCTCCAGCAGATGTCAGGATGGTTGAAATCTCCCATGAAGACCAGGGCTTGTGACCTGGAAGCCACTTCTATTTGCCTGTGAAGGGCCTCATCTGCTTGGTTCTGTTTTTCAGGTTGCTTGTATCAGACCCCTACAGTAACATCAGCCTCCCCTGCCTTCCCTTTAATTTTAACCCATACACTCTCAACCAGCTAATCATCCTCCCCCAGGTGGAGCTCCAATGATTCTAGATGGTCACTGATATAGAGGGCATTGCCTCCTCCTCTCTTTCCCTGCCTGTCCTTCCTAAATAGCTTGTACCCATCTATTCCTACATTCCAGTCATGGGAATCATTTTTCCAACATCCATCTCACATGGTGGGTAGAATGGGGTGCTCAGGCAACCTTTGTTCTTCCAACCCTTATTCCCATATTCCCCCTCAGCTCTTCTGCAGGGATCACTGAGACTGCATCTTCTGATATCATAACCCTCGCTCTGGCCAAAACCCTTTGACTTCAGCTTTGGGGAACATGATGTAATCCAACAATTTAGCCAATAATGGAAACCAGTGAGTAACACAATATTTGGTTTTATCATTACATTCACCATTTCAAAGTTACAGGCTGCAAACCTTTTATGGGTTGTGACAGATCATCCCATTAATGCATCCATTAAAAAATGAAGGCATCTCCATTGACAACATTTAACAATTTTCTCTATTTCTCTGATGACTATTCACTTTGAATGGAAAGTGCTTTTCCACACCACTGAAGCATAGCTAGCATAACCTCCAAGCACTCAGAAATGCTGAGGTGCTACAAGAAAGAATGCTTAAGAGAGGCCATCCACTCTTAGTCATGTGCTGCCTGGCAGCAGAGCCCCTGCAGCTCCCGGTCTGCGGTGCTGCTCTATCACACACAGATTGGGATGAGATGTGCCCTGTGAGATCAGGAGTGGATTGAAGGTATTTCATCTGCCTTCCAGTTTTGCATGATTATCAAGTGGATTTTATGTTCAATTCCTTGTATGAAATTGGTGGTAAAATCTAGACAGGTCTAAGCTTGTTTCATAAGCTTTTATTGGATAGCAGAAACAGAGTGTACTAGACTGGCAGCAGGGGATATAGAAGCTGTAAATTGAGAGGCTGATGTTCAAATCCAACAGATCAGCATAAAGCCCTCAAGATATTGTTTTTGCTGCAATTACAAGTAACAGCTCTCAGGAAAGAAAGGGTAGAAGACTGCCATGCAGTGAATAGAAATGTTTCTCTTCAGTTGACTGCAGAGTCATGACTACTGCAGACAAAGATAAATAGTTGTTACTGTAAAGTTCGCAGTGACAAATTGATCCCCATCTGTGTCTCTAGCTTTTCCTTATGGGAGACAGTGGTGGGTCATCAGTGTGTCATTTTAAGCTTGGTGGGAAAAAAAAAACACAAACAAAACAACAAAACAAAGTGATGCTGATTTAAGAGTCCCCTTGTGTGACCTTTGCTTATATTGGTAAGTGTTTCTCACACAAACAGCCTCAGTTGTCTTGATGCTAATAGGTAGATAAATGGTGGAGACGATTTCACTGTGACCGTTAGAGACTGGAGACAAGGAACAAAAGCTCCTTTCTGAGAGCTGCCCATCCATCTTGAATGCTCTGACTCACTGCACCTCGTGTGGGACTGACTGCTTTAAAAAACCAACAGTGCCATCTTTTTACCACGTTTACAGGATCACAGCCTTAGGATACACAAAACATTACTCACTCTAGCTGATTCCCTTAATGCTGAAGACACAGGCTCGCACTTACTCTGTGTGAACTGTAGAAAAGGCTTCTGTATGAGAGAATTATGGCTACAGTTCAGATGCTCAACATTTCCTAGTAGGAATATTTGACAATGAAGCAATAGCATCATTAAGAACTTCCAATGTATCAGCATCTGCTTTATTGCTTCTGTTAAAGTCTCTGTACATTTTTTTTTCTTCAAGGCTATGAAGAAAGTCTTTCTGTTCTTGACTATTTAGGACATAAAGAAAAAAAAAATCTCAGTCTCAGTTACGTGACAAAATTAAACTACCAATGCAAAATGGCAAGACACTGCTGTGTCAATGTAAGTGGTAAACTGAGTTGCCCATCACGCCTATGTGAGCATACTTGTATTGTATACAAACACAAGCTCAGTCTGGCATAAATTATATGAACTTTCTTATCTTGCATAAAAATTATTTCCCAGTTCTGTGTGTTTCCAAGTATATCTGATTTATGCATTTCTGAGTATGTGATGTCTGTTGCTGACAGCTGGAGCAGGTATATCAGCTCCTCTCTTCTTTAAAATAGAGTTAGATATTTCAGCAGATAGGAAAAGTACTTCTCCAGGTGGTGCCAGATTTAAAAATCAAGTGGTTTGACAGGTCCACACAAGGCATCAAATGCAAGCCCTCCAATATTTTTATTGCAGGACATGTACTCTCCCTTTCCACTGACCTTGCCATCCTAAGCGGGTTCTTATGACATCACCTTAATGCTGTGGCTTAAAACCAGCTTAATTAATTTAGTGTCTATGCATTGCTGTCTGCTGCCATTGTAACCTTCACATAAATAAAAAGATACAGCATCCAGCTGCCTCTCATGCAGAGCCCTTTGAGTCCTGGACATAGCCCACCAGCTGCTCCAGGGGCATCACTGAGGAACATGAAGTCCATCCCTGAGGAACCAGCCCAGGCAGACCACAGTGGAGCACCAGAGTTCTGTGCAGGTCACTCGTTTCTTCCATTACTTACTTCCACATTGTCGTTAACATGAGGATTACCTTGCATTTTATAACAGCTGGGATTTTAACTCCATCTACAAAGTAATTGATTTTCCTTAAGTGTGATGGTGGCTCGATGTTAAGTAGTAAGTAGACAAGGTAACTGTAATGATGTTTTCTGTGGTCTGGATATGACATTGCAAGAAAGTGTCTGTTTATATGTTGTCCGATTTTTAAATACCATACTACAGCATGAAAAATCATCCTGCCTCATCTTATAGACTTGTTAGACATGAATATCTTATAGACTTGTTTCTTTTTAAGTATTACCTATTCATGGTGGATGTCTTTCTGTGAATTTAGAACAGAAAATAGCTTTCCTTTTCCCTCGGTAGAGTCTGGAAAGTAGACAGATGGCAGTAAAAAAAGGACTACAAGTCTAAAGCAAGCTATAATGCCATTAATGGTTTAAGTTACTTTAATAAGAAAGGATTTATTGCTTACTAGGTTGAGATTATACATACTGTACTTTCAGTCAGTAAGAAAAAACAATAAAAATACCTGATTTTAAATACATTTCATTTTCCTAGGTAGTAGACTTGTGGATCTTTTATATGTTACTCGTTATCTAACAAAAGTAATCTCCAACCTGAGATCTAGCCAAGAAAAACGGTGATTAAAGTTCATGCAGAGACTAATCTATATAGATTAAATAGCTGTATTGTCTTTCTTGATGTATTGTGCAGCTTGGCAGCGCACCCTAACACCAAAACCAAATTTGAAAGAGAAGAATGTGTTGCATTTCTGCCCAGCCCCAGAAATACCAGCTCTGTCATACCGGGATACACAGTGTGCTGTTTGCACATGGCAGCGGCACTGTGGTCTGCAGGTAATCCCAGGAGGTGCTGTCAGCCATTGCTGTACACTGCCGACACCCTCAGCAGCGCTTCTCTTCACAGTGCTCTATCACACAAAGCTGCTCAAGTCCAGCAGTTGGCATCACAGCAGCAAAGGGTGCAATCTGAATTATGCATGTATCAGACCTGGGCTCTACACAGTGGGGATATCTTCAAATCTCCTTCTGACAGCCTCATCGCTGTATTATGTAGTATGTGACTCATTAACTGTGAGCAGCTGAGACTGTTCAGGTAGAAAGGTGCTTTGGGAGCTGGCTGCTTTGTTCAGAGAGAGCTTTACAAAGATATTATGCTTGCTCTTGTGAAATAGGTTCATGCACAGTGAAGATGGAGGAGATCCATTAAGGATCCAAGACATTTCATCCCAGCACAAGCCAAGTGTAGGACTGTGTCAGACATCCAGGAGCTATTGAAAGACAGAAGTAGTTTGATCTCTGTAGCTGTCTGAAAATATCCAGCTTGGAGGCTGAATGCCAGGGTTTGTAGAAGAGCAGATATTTTTCCTTTCTAACAAAGATCATTGAGAAGATCCTGCTTGATGTATGCCAGTAGTCTATAAGCGATTGCATGAAGAATCCATCCTCATGGGTTCTTCTTTGTTCAAAATAAAGAGGTAACATAGCTAGATGTGGATAAATGATACTACTTTTAATCATACTGTTGGAGTTCATGTTGCCTAGCACATGCTGGAAGGGAACCCCCAGCATGTCAAGCATGTGGCGGTAGTTGTTGATGGTGGCCTTTAGTGGTTACTGTGAAGCTGAACAGGGAACAGCCATTCTGGGTCACCTTCTGCATGTCTTCTGGTATTGACATTGAGCCATGCATGCACGTGAGGGCAGTTTTCTGGTCTTTACTGCATACTGATCTTCTCCCCGTGGCTGTGTCAATCACAAGATGTTTTTCCATCTCCTTTAATCAGATTAACCAGATGCTCATGGTCTCAGAACACTAGCTCTGTGGGATGTATTTCAGACATTGGTCTGTCTCACCTTCGTATTTAGCCTTTCAATGGTTGTGTGCTTGAAGCAAGGAGATTGTGTCCAGTCTGACTTGCTGGAGCACCTATATTTTCTTCTCTGTGAGAAGGCCTCTTTAAAAGCCCTTGGACATGCTGCACTGCATCTGCAAATGGGACTTACAGTGATACCTTCCTTGAAGAGATGGCAAGAGACAGACCTGTATCACAGAATCACAGAATTAACCAGGTTGGAAAAGACCTCCAAGATCATTGAGTCCAACCTATTACCTGAGACCATTTAACCAACTAAACTATGGCACTAAACGCCATATCCACAGTCTGTTTTTAAACACTTCCAGGGACCTCCACCTCCCCAGGCAGCCCATTCTAATGGCCAACTGCTTTTTCTGTGAAGAATTTCTTTCTAACACCAAGCCTAAACCTGCCTTGGTGCGGCTTGAGACTGTGTCTTCTCATTCTGTCACTGGTTGCCTGGGAGAAGAAACCAACTCCCACCTGGCTACTACCTCCTTTCAGGTAGTTGTAGAGAGCAATAAGGTCTCCCCTGAGACTCCTCTTCTCCAGGCACCATCTCTCTCAGCCACTCCTCATAGGGCTTGTGCTGTACCATGTGTTTCATACGGTATCATCTTCCAGAACATTTTAAAGGATACTTGACAGCAGAAAAGAGGTTTTTAAGTCACTCATGGTGACACTGGCGACTGTGGGATTATAGCAAGTGATTATTTTGATATTTCTGAAGAGGGCAAACTGCCAACACAGCTGAAGCTCCTGCATTTTAGCAAAGATATGGTGAGGAGCTAATTTGCTGCCAATTTACTANTTTGACTACTTAAAGGAGAAAATGTCAAGGTATTAAAATAAAAATTAAAAAAAAAAAAAAAGGCATGTGAAAATCACCATACTTACATGGAGTCTGTTCTCTTACTTTGATTTTATGGTGACATATGTCCAGTAATGTAAGCCAAATTTTTCTTTCATTCACAATCCATATATAGCACTAAATGTGTACACAAACCAGTAAATAAATGTTTCCATTATTGTGCTTGTATCTTGGAAAAAAAGGACCCAGTAAACATCTGAATAGTATTAAATATATCCAGACCAGAACATAAAAGGCTTTTCCATGAATATATGAATTTTGAGATGCCTGTTACTCTGTTCTTAAAGCAGAACTGTAGCTAATTTCCAGTGAAATCAGCAGTCTCTGTACCAATCAGATGATCAGCAAACAGGTAACAGTGTTTACAGGACAAAGTCTGAGCTTCACTCTGCAGCACCTAGAAGCAGCTATCACTACTTTTCTTACTGTTATTCTCCAATATCTTCCAGTTTTACTGCAAAGCCGTAATGACTATGAATATGCATATATCTTCCCTTCTAGTTTTCATGTTGGCTTGTTCTCATGAAACCAATATCCATGACCCTGTGTTGGTTGCTGTATTGTTTCTAGAACAAACATAAGCTGCAGAAGATGAGATAAGATACCTCTGCCCAACTCCTACCCTGGTCATACCAGAGCTGAAAGCTGGTTTACAGTTGCTGTGCTTGTTTTGCATGGTTTTGGCACAGTTTTATATTTGCTGTCTTATTTCTCATAGCTTTGCACATGCAACACTGTACTGTAGGTATTATTTGCATTTCAGAAAAACCAGACATATGGTGACATGGTCCCTACCCATTTACCCTCATTACTATGATGAAGCTGGTCTGTTGTTTAAAAGGAAAACTAACTGGAGTACTGTGTGCAGTTCTGGAGCCCTCAGCACAGGAAGGATATGGAAGTGTTGGAGTGGGTCCAGAGGAGGGCCACAAAGATGATCAGAGGGCTGGAGCAGCTCTGCTATGAGGACAGGCTGAGAGAGTTGGGGCTCTTCAGCCTGGAGAAGAGGAGGCTTCAAGGGGACCTGATAGTAGCCTTCCAGTATCTGAAGGGGGCCTACAGGAAGACTGGGGAAGGATTATTTACAAGGTCCTGCAACAACAGGAAAAGGGGCAGTGGGTTTAAACTGGCAGAGGGGAGATTTAGACTGGATGTTAGGAGGAAATTCTTCCCAGTGAGGGTGGTGAGACACTGGAACGGGTTGCCCAGGGAGGTCGTGGCTGCTCCCTCCCTGGAGGTGTTCAAGGCCAGTTTGGATGAGGCCCTGAGTGAGCTGTACTAGTGGGAGGTGTCCCTGCCTATGGCAGGGGGTTGAAACTAGATGATCCTTGAGGTCCCTTCCAACCTTACCATTCTATGATCCTATGATAATACTAAACTAGTTGTCTACATTTAGAATTTTCTTTTTCCCTAGAAATTATAATGTTCAATACAATAGCTACTTGTGAAAAAAAACCAAAACAACAAAACAAAACCAAAACCCACATGTTTTTATCCTCTAATAATTATAAAATATGGTTATCAGAAACAAATAGCGAGATAAACCCACTATCATTTTACAATTTGAAAGGCCTTCTGGAAACAGACTCGTGTAGGAGCATTTCTCTGGTTATTTCTTCAGATCCATTTGGCAAAGGAAAGTAATAAAACAGACATTCTTCTGGTTTTTTTTTATATATTATGAGCATATTTTGACAGCTTTTTCTTAAGCACATTTCCTCTTATTTTCCTTGAACTTCTGAAACGTAGAGGATACTATGTGGAGACAGTCTCGGTACATTTATTTACTACTTTTGACTGATGAATTTTTCCACATAACAATTTCTAGGTTTGCAAGCACTGGTATTTAGAAGTACTGGCTCCTAAGTGTATTTATGCTGACATTATTGGCACTGACTCAGAGACATTTCCACTCAGCCTTCTATATTCAAGACACTCTGCAAAAATTCGTTTCTTTCATGTTCTACTGAGGTTCTTACTCCTTGTCTCTTTTTAGCATACTCGGTCCATAGATGCATGTGACAGTGTGTCATTACATTCCTAAAAAGTGCTCAGTTGACTGAGGTGGGAAGGATGCTGCAAAGTCCTGCCCCGCAAATCCTTGCTTCTCTGCTTCGGCACAAGGGAGCATCATGACGTTCTCTCTCCTGACTGGAACCATACCATCAGCCTGAACGTGTCACCTCATTTGAACTCCTCCATTATATAAAATGAGGAAAGAGGGTTTAATTTATCCAAGAACATCCCTGTGAAAGAAGTTTTCTGTCATTTTGCCAGTTATGAAATATCACCCATGAAACTGTTATTCAGGCAGAGCTATTGATGGGAAGATCCCTATTACAAATAGAATATTTTTTCTACTAATAACAATGAAAAAACCTGCTGCATATTATTACATTTTGAATGAGGGCTTCTATGCAGTAGGGTTTTAATGATCTCATTGTTGCCAAGTTTTGCTTTCAAAATCCCAGTGGAACATTTTTACCAGGCCTATTAGGTAATGCACACAACTTTTGGGCACAAATTCACTACCTCCTATTCAGTATTCTCCCGCTAGACCTTGCCAATGACACAGATGTTCTCTTTCCATAAATTCCATCAACCATGGTCTGAACACGATGGTTTTCATTGTTCTGTTCATCTCTGCTTTGTATGCATTTGTTATAGCTGGTCATTACCCTTTAACAAATAACTTTCTGTCTAATTTAGCTTCTATTTGAAATAAAATTTCAGAGGCAAACAGAAAAAAAAAAAGACCCTTCTCTGCTGTGTGCCAGTTTTAACCCCATTGCAAGCATCAGAAACGTATTTGGTGTTTAAAATGGGAAATTTTGTATTGTCCCAACTGATGAATAAGAAAATACTTGTTTCCAAATTTCACAACATGGTAGTTATGTAGATTTTGCAATACCTGCTTCTTATAGGCGTGTTTTTAATGGGGTAGTTCACATTAGAAGTGGAAGTATTAAAATTTATTAATCTTTCCACTACTACTTTCCCTAGGGAAACCACTTCATATTTTCCAAAGACTTAATAAATACATTTGAGTACAAATCAGTTTTGTGGAAGTCTTGCCCTAAGAAAAGATGTAAGCATCATCAGTGATAAAATCCAGGCCAGCTCTTCATGTCTCAAATAAATGACTCCCACAGTGCATCTCACTTGGGATGGATGCCTGAGGGAACATCAGAGCTGCTGTCACTATTAAAGGCTCCTCCTGTGAATCTTCTGCTGTGGAATGGCCAATTCATATGTTTTAGTGGATCCTTTGGTCATTTCTGTTCTATTCCCTGTCTTTCGGTATTGCTTAAGAAACAGTCCTATACTAACCAGAAGATTAATGACATCATCTAATTGGTTTTGCTGTCCTTAGAGATGATGGGTCAAATTAATACCTGTTAGAGCTCCATTAATCTTTATGGATTTACACCCAAGATTAATTTGTCCCCATGATACTAATCACTTACTGTGTGGTCTATGGAAAATCACTTCATGTGTGAGTTTTCCATCCCAGCTGGAAAATGGGGGCAATAACTCCAAGTTCAGTGAAGACAAATGATTCAGGCACTCCTAGGACTGGTTGAAATGGAAGATGCTTTTTGATAACATACACCTTTTGTTTCTGAATGTTGATTTCAGTTTGCATTTGTTTTCTCACTTCTTAGTGAAACTTGGATATAAACATTGCTCTGTGGGGCTATGAAGACTCCTGGTATTTATACGGAATAAAGTCTTGGTACTGTAGAGCTTGGTGGGAATTTATGTGCTGATTATCTCAGGCTTGGGCATCACAGGTTTTACAGAAATTACAAGCGCACACCCAGAGGCAGAATTTGGCCTTTCTGATTTCTGCTTCATTTAGGCCAATTTCTACAGCTGTTCCCCAGTGACAATCTCACTGAAGATAGCAGGAATTTTGCTTAAGTAAGGATTACAGTACTAATCCCTCTATCTCCGCTCATGTTTATTTTGGCAGTCATTTAGATTGGAGATCTCTGGAGCTCCCTAGCTCAGGTGCTCTCTATTCAGCTCTCAAGATATGCATCTAAATGCACCTCTCATAGATTAAAATAGCAATTGCATTTACCAAGAGTCTTCTGTATTTTCAGAAAAATGTCCTGGTAATGCCACCAATTAGTTAAAACTGAGACTTCCTGCGGATAATAGAAAAGAATCTATCGATAAGGATTGCAGCAATTTATTTTAGCTGGCACCCATGCTAGAGGTGAGTAACAAGCAATCCATCAGTTAGATGACAAAAAGTGTGCTTGAGTTTTACAACTCATTCCCTTTTCATAACCCCAGGGACTGTTACTCAACCAGAAAATATATATGTTGAAATCTGTTCTTCTCTATTTATGCATATTTGATGTGTTCAATTGCCTATATTAGCAAATATATATACAGATAGATATAGATATAGATATATATACACATATATGCACACATACACATAAATATATATATATAAAACAAAGTTGTTAAGGAGTTGTAGTCTTTTCTAGCAGGAAACTATACAATCAGCTTTAATGTTCTTTGCAAAAAAAAAAAAAAAAAAAAGGGGAGAGGGTGTTTAATAAAAAAAAAAAAAAAAAAAGAGGTGCAGTGTGTTCAGTAACAAAATAATGACAGGATTTTGTTCTGTATTTGATACAGCACCTATGAGCAATTTTACAAATTACTATGTAAGTACAAGTATTTTTCAGCTATACATTTTATTTTACAGCCAGCATTATTTATTTCTTCTTCATTTCAGATATATAAAAAGAGAATCTAGACTTACTTACTGGAATTCCAATGGACATGCTTAATATATTCTGAAATATTTGTCAATTATTTATTTGGATTGGCAAGGAAAAATATTTTTAAAATTTAATGAAACCAGCAGTGATACATGGTTTCATGTTGCTGAGCAACAATACTGGTGGCCAGCATTTTTAAGGTAAAAGAATACAGTATAATCATGTTGATGCCTCAGGCCTTCGTTGTACCTCCCACAGTAAAACACAAGGGAGGAGGATCAAAGGGTGCAGCAGACTGCTTCGGCTCACTGAATTTCTCATGAAGAAGCATCTGTTTGCAGGTCAGGAGGAGAAGCTTGGGGACAGCCCCAAAACTCCACTGGTCCCAGAAGCCCACGATGAAGGAAGCTCTCACCTCCTTCAGGGCAGAAACAATTGACGTATTTGAGTAAATTGAAAGGGAAGCTTGAGAGGTGTGTAGGGAAAATTTGAACTCTGTATAGAGAGTAGTTAATCTGGTGTTTCTCAGAGTTCAAGGATAAAGAAACATTAAATGGAGTAATAGGTAGAACATGAATTTGATTGAAAGAAAGTCATTTGCACAACACATAATTGATCCATGGGAATATGTCAGAGTGCTACAGAGGCCAAATGCATAAAGGATTCAGCAGATGACTAGCACTAATGCAGGACATATAACCTTCATAAGCTGCATGTGACAGATTTTTTTTTTTCTGGTAGTAGAGGAAATGTGTATATATATATATGTGTGTGTGTATGTGTGTTTGTGTGTATTCATTCTTTCTGAGACTAAATAACTAAATAGCAAAACTGGGGAGAAGATTCTTCTGAGGACAAGCTATTTTTTAAATAGCAGTTGAGTGGCAAGCATGGTAATGGGTCAGCCAGAGCAGATGTCTAGGTTATTCTGATTGTTCTTGTACACATGATGTTCTGTAGGGATGTCTTCCCACGGGGTAGCTTTTGCCTTGGGCTGCTTCCTTTTCATTTATTCAGATCTAAATTTGGTGGGACTAGTGTCCATGAGATGGGAGACTTCATATGGGGGCTCCCACGTGCCTGCATGGCTTCACAAGTGAAAGGTGAAGCCTTCACACTTGGAAAAGCCACAGAACTTGCATGCTGACTTGACCGAGTCTGTCCAAACATGTCCGTTACTGATAAATGCAGTTCCAGCTGCAGGGCGGTCCCACAGGGAAAGGTGAAGGGCTGGAAGGAGCAGAGCAGAGTGCTGCCTTTTCCTTCAACGCCAGTTGCTGTTTCCCGCTGATAACAGAGGGGCTGAAAGCATGCAGCACTGCAGCTCCTTATTTATTAACCACATTCCCTAATTAACACATGGGTGCAAAGCAATGTCAGATTATCATCCTCGGTTTGTGTGTATTTTTGAAGTGTACTCTGTGCCTACTGGGAATATGTTTTTGAGTGTTCCTTTTTCTGTACTCTCTTAGTCATGTTTCCACCATTCCTATACCCCACAATATTTTCCCATTGCCATAGTAACAGCCTATGAAGAAGGCACAGCCAAGGAACTTCAGGTTTTACTGAACCCAAATTGCCTACCAGACTGGACCTGTGCTACAGTTTGTCTTACATCAGTCAGGTGATATGAATTAAATAGTGCTTTTTATTTTGAAGAGAATCATAGTTATTTTCTGACACAGAGATGACATTGTCACCTGTCTGATCTGAAAGTCCTCCCACTAAATCACCCCCGATGGTCTGATTTTAAATCTGACTCTACAAGTAGGTAGTGATTTCTCATCTGTATTCTCACAGAGTAGCTAAATGACTTGGAATAGTAAAATATATGTTGCTCACTTGTGTTTGTGACTTCCCCTCCACCCCCCCCCCCTCCACCCCCACCCCCTTCTGGTGAATTCCTTAAACTTGGAAAGAGTTTGGACAAAATCCACGTTTCTGAACACCTCCCTCTGTTGGACACAGATTCATGTGTCACAGTTTACTCAAATGTCACGCTATCAGATTTTAAGCAAGATGGCAAACCTGAATTTCCTAACTGTGAAGATACCATTTTAAACGTTGTGGTTTAGTTTCTGGAATCTGTTAATAACAAAGTCATAAAATTTTTTGATTTAAATGCACATCAGATAATGTGAAAGACAAATTTCTCTTGTGCAAACTACTTTTGTTAGCACTGTGAAGGGCGAGTCTGGAAAACAGATTGTCCAGCCTTCAAGGTTAATGATCATTCTCAATGCCTTTTTAGGAGATTGTGCTCTTAAGAAATATTAGATTATTACTCCTTTGTGGGGGGGAGGGAGGACAGTTTGTCAGAATCCCTTTACACATAGGCATTTGTGAATGAAAAGAGAGGCATAACTGTCTTTCATCTAATACAAGAGAATAATATAAACATACCCTAAGATCCAATTCTGTCCCTAGCAGTACTTTGTGACATGAAGGTTAATACAAGATAGGCTTACTTGAAAATATTTTCATATGTGCTGATCTGCTCAGGAGCATCGTGCCCAGAGAGCTTTCCTATCCATACATGTTTGCCTGATAGAGAACAGTTAGACACTTCATCTGAAAGCAAATAATGCAGTCAGTGTGCATAGCCTTTTTACCTCATCAGTTTGTCCACATTAAAGGAGCAGATCCAAAAAAATTTGAAAAAAAATAAATCCCAGACATCCTACATGTTGTTTTGGAGGCAGAGAATTAGGACCCCTGAGCCCTGATGTCTGCTCAGGGTTTTTGGCATTTCACTAGTCCAACTGTGATAGCGATTTTTTGGGCCACGTTTTGCCAAGCTTAGTACCATCTCATAAGAGGGAAATGGGCATTAGCTCAATATATAATGAGCAGTAGCAAACTCCTTCATATTGACCTGGCCTGATACACACCCATGGCCATCAGAAGAAAGCCTGATTCTCCATCACTAGCCCACATAACAGTAGCACCATGTGCATGACTTATTTATATTTTTTAAAAATATATTTATTTATTTAATATGGACTTTATTTTCTGGTATGTCATTAACTAAACTGTTTTATTGGGGGATGGTTGGAATATATTGCCAGTGACTTAAATGTTGACAAGACTTGTTCTCCTCAGAACAGGGAGCAATGTCCTTAATTTCTATTACTCCAGATTGAGAGTAACTGAAGTAAAGTGGGATTATTTGAAACACTCCAAGCCAATTACTTGTGAAGCATATGTGAGAGGAACAACACTAAAATGCTCATAAATGTGGGCCTATAGAAATCTCCAGAAATCTTAATGGGCTGGACAATAACTTGGTGAGGTGGATCACGGAAAAGGATGTTTAGAAAAGACTGTGAGAGTTCATTTAGTCAATATAATTCAAGGCAGGATCAGCTATATTGCATCTCATAGGACATGTATTTGTCTAAGATGATCTTAGACAAACGGATGCTCTGTAACTTCCTCATGCACTAATTCCAGTGCTTTACTGCCCTTATAGTTGGAAAGATCTTTTTTTATTCTAATGTCTAATCTGTATAAGAATCTTTCTTGATACAATTTAAACTGGATTTAATGCTGCCATTGAACTGTTATTAATGCTGAAAAGGGCAGAAGGATTTCTTCATACATTTTTCAGGATTGTTTATCCATCAACAGTATGATATTTGTCTTTTTCAGTCTGCATAACATAGCTGACTCAGTGTTTGTTTTGTGATCTATCCTTGATCAAGCTATTTCCTAACCAGTTATTATCCACCTTCCAGCAGATAATTCCTGTCTTAAGTGTAGTCCTTTGCACTGGTCCTTAGTACATTTTATCTTGTTTTTACAATAGTTCCTTCAAACTGCCAAGACCTTTCTAAATTTAAATCTGCCTGGTGACTGGCATACTTGCAGAGCTCCCAAGCTCCTTTACTGTGAATGTCTTCTGCTGCCTTTATCAGTTACTAATGAAAATGTGGACTGTAATGAGACTAAGGACAAAAACATGCAGAATCATATTTCATATATCCTTCTATTTTTTGTATTTTTTTTTTAGGTAGAATTTCTGTACAGTCTTAAGTTTGTAAGAACAGGTGTTGCAGAGTTCAGGAAGGCTGTATTTCCTTGTTTACTTATGAGAGTATCATGAGTCTGCAAAAAGTCTTGCTGCGGCTGAGTTTTATGACACCAACTGCCTTTCCCCTCTCCACAGCACAATACAGTCATAGAAAGAACTCAACTGCTTTGACAGACTTTGTTCTTACAACCAAAGCTGAAGGCTACCCACTTTGTTTTTCTAAGCACTTGTCGGGAGTTTTTTTTCAAACAACCCTATATTTTGGGGCAGGAATTGAGCTTAATCAGACTGATTAATGACCTCCTAGTTCTTTCCCTCCCCTCCTCCCCCTCCCCAATTTTCCCCCTCCTGCATCAAGAGAAGTGTGGCCAGCAGGGCAAAGGAGGGGATTCTGCCCCTTTGCTCTCCCCAGACCCCATCTGGAGTACTGTGTGCAATTCTGGAGCCCTCAGCACAGGAAAGCCATGAAAGTGTTGGAGCGGGTCCAGAGGAGGGCCACAAAGATGATCAGAGGGCTGGAGCAGCTCTCCTATGAGGACAGACTGAGAGAGTTGGGGCTCTTCAACCTGGAGAAGAGAAGGCTTTGAGGAGACCTAATAGTAGCCTTCCAGTATCTGAAGGGGACCTACAGGAAGGCTGGGGAAGGACTATTTACAAGGTCTTGCAATGACAGGACAAGGGGCAGTGGGTTTGAACTGGCAGAGGGGAGATTTAGACTAGATATTAGGAGGAAGTTCTTTCCATTGAGGGTGGTGAGGCACTGGAACAGGTTGCCCAGGGAGGTCATGGCTGCTCCCTCCCTGGAGGTGTTCAAGGCCAGTTTGGAGGAGGCCTTGAGTAACCTGTGGGAGGTGTCCCTGCCTATGGCAGGGGGTTGGAACTAGATGATCCTTGAGGTCCCTTCCAACCTTACCATTCTATGATTTTAAAGACAAGAGTCATGCTTTCCTATTTCTGACCCTCTGACACCATATACATCTGGTTACTCAGAGACAGTAACAAGTCATCTTGGGATCAGTCTGCCCTTTGAATATCACAGGATGAAGTAAACATGCCTAGCTAATTTGAAAAAAAAAATAATTAAAATCTCAGTACAGTGCAGCCATGAGATGAATCAAACTGCAGAACTAATTGATCCAAGTAACAACTGTCTACCTGCTAGGTTAATTCTGAGCTGGATCATTTCCCCATCCAGATCTCTGTATGCCCTGTACAAATTTTTGTGGCAGCTGGATGAAGAAGGGCATTGAGAAGGAGGGAATGGAGTGGAGCAGGAGTGGTATAACTATATTTTCCAGCAACAGCACTGGCTTAAGACATTTGTTGAAGTACAGATTTAATAAAGACAGGTACAAAAAAGGCAATAAGCACTTGGTCATTTCCTGCATCATCCGTTGATAGCTGTCTTGCATCCCTGAGTGACCAGCATGCTCCTGGCTTTCTTCATACACAGTTATAGAACAGTATCTTCTTACCTGGCTGATCCTGCTTATATTTTACTTTGTGCTTTTTTCTTTCTGATTTTACCTCAACATACTCTTGTCACTGATCTATACTTGTTCTGAAGCATTCAGTCTGTTTTCATATACTTTTTTCTGGTCAGGTCAGAAGGGAGCTTGTGATGAAGTCAGGGACTTTATTACTGTATTTCCTCTCCTTTCACTACACTGGGATGGTTCGTGTTTCTGAGCTCCAAAGGAAAACACGCAGGAATGGAAAAAAACCCTGAGTTTAGGTCTTCATATGCCATATTTCCTAATTTCACATGGAAGGAAATGGTGAATGAATGGCAGAGAAGACAGTCTTCATCAGATGAATGTGAAAAAGTACAAAATGATAAATTATGTCAAGATTCTCCCCTGTGAAAGCAATAGCTTTTATACAGTAGAACTCCAAACAGGACACAGCCCCTGGAGCACATGAGCAAGAGAAAAAAGGACTTTTTCTTTGCGACTCTCCAGCAGTTCTGATCTGCTGGGCAGAGTTGAATGTAGACAGAAATTTGCTCTGCCTCCAGTTTCTAATTGCATCATTTTCCACAAGTTTACATGTATTACAGCTGAAAATCATGAGTCACATGTATTCTTTTCCTGCATAAAGTATTATTTGCTCCTTACTGTTGGATAATCACCAGATGACATTTGAAAGAGACATGTTAGCAAAATGTCTTTTTACAGTATACAGGACATGGCAGTGTTGGAGCGGGTCCAGAGGAGGGCCACAAAGATAATCAGAGGGCTGCAGCAGCTCTGCTGTGAGGACAGGCTGAGAGAGTTGGGGCTCTTCAGCCTGGAGAAGAGAAGGCTTCGAGGGGACCTGATAGTAGCCTTCCAGTATCTGAAGGGGGCCTACAGGAAGGCTGGGGAGGGACTGTTTACAAGGTCTTTCAATGACAGGACAAGGGGCAATGGGTTTAAACTGGCAGAGGGAAGATTTAGACTGGATATTAGGAGGAAGTTCTTTCCAATGAGGGTGGTGAGGCACTGGAACAGGTTGCCCAGGGAGGCTGTGGCTGCTCCCTCCCTGGAGGTGTTCAAGGCCAGTTTGGAGGAGGCCTNTTTTTTTTTTAAGATCCTACTGGCACAAAATGCATGCCATCAACTTCTTTGAAATGCAGTGTGGTTTTTTTTCTAATTGGTCATATGACACTAAATTGAATCTATATTGCAAAACCTTTTTCCCCTGGTGAAATATTGCTGAGTAAGAAAATAACTTGAAATAAAAGCTGTTGTGAAGGAGTTGTGAAGGGGATATTGTAGTTGTGTAAATCTGAAAAATCTGAATCCAGGGTTTTGACTTTGCCAAAAAACTGTATAGTTGAATGAAGTCTCTGATTAACATTAAGCACTTAGCTGAGTTATTTGCTGTGATCTTGGTATATAGTACCATAAAGCTGTAAAATAGTTTTTCTAACAAATGAAAAATAATGAAATCAACTCAGCTGAAACTAATAGTCCTCTGCAAGGTCAAAGGAGGTAGGATTTGGCCCTTGGCCTATTCTACCCATCTCTTAGTCTAGGGGACTCATTCACCTTCATATGGGAATATTTAACTGCAGGGATCATTTGGGGAAAGGGTGCAAAGTTCTTCATTGTAAGATTTCTCAAACATCTGTAAAACATACCATAAGGTGGTATATGGCCAAAACATTCATTAAACAGCTACTGATATATAAAAGAGCTGGTTAAGAAGAAGAATGTGAAGGAAAATACAGTAAGCCCCTGCATGACAGGGCTGCAGGATGATGTTTAGAGCAAGATCCTAGCTTTGGCTGCACAGTGGTCATGCAGTGTCCCTTGGCAACTTCCAGGCCTTGATCAGGCAGTGCACGCCGCAGGGGTTTTATGTTCTTAATTCTTCTGTTCATGGCTGCATCTGCTTGTATAATTTATGGCACACATTCCATATTTTTCTTTCGAGATACATTCTATTCTTTATTTCTGTCAGAAAGTGGTGGGACAAGGAGGGGTTATTGGGCAACAGAAAAGACCTTGCATGCTTGCTTTTTTTCTCCCTTGAATTATGACTGCACTAATGACAAAATTCTTTTAGTTTCCCTCCTTTCCCTTATCCATAGCTCTGGTTTTCTCTTGGTTCTTTGAAAGCTTGAGAGAGAAATGTCAGGTGGTGAAATACTTAAGAATTAAAGGGCTGCATCAGGAAGTGTTTTTAAAATTAGGTGATTTGGTATTCGAAACAAATGCACGATTGTTCTTCATGCTTGGATGGCTGGCAGCCAGGCATCGGGGCCTGGGCTGTTTCTCAGGGCTTCATTCAGAGACTGTCATTATTGCCCCTATTACTTTTTTCCTCTGTCTAGGGCTCCCTTGAATACTACGACCAAAGTAAAGAATGCCACGCATGGCTTCTCCTGAGGAGGATTAGTAATCCTACACCTTGCAGTGGCTGGTAGAGATGTTTTAAGAACAACTAGTGTTCCCTCCTCAAAAGTCAAATATTTCATTACTGTATGGACTTGATTCTATGATTTAAAGTCCAGTGGCTATTCATGTTCCTGGGAAAGTCAGCGAAAGCTTCTTTGGTTCAACCGTTTGCTTTATTGCATTTTATTTCTCAATTTTTACATGTCAAAAGGAGATGAAATGTGGAATTCATCTAAATTTCTGGATATACTTGCTAAAAATAGAAAGAAACTACTTTGAGAAACACATGTAATACAAAATTGCTTTTGAACACAATATGGGCCTTGGGTGATTGTATGGACTTGAATATAAATTCCTCTTCCAAGCCAAATTCTATTCCAAAGTAAATAAAAAGAGTTTAATTTAAAAGAAACCTATGGTTACCCACAAAAACAAAAGCTATGACCCATGATGGAAATTAGTGTAAAGTAATGTTGAAAACTGTAGGAAAGTATTATTCCCTACTGCTTTTATCTTGAGCCAGAGAAGTTTAGATTAGATGATGATTTAACTGTTTTCTTCCATCCCTAGGTTGTGTCTTGGGGTCTTGTACTAGGAAAGCAGAAATGGGCTGAGGCAGCAAAAGCAGTGGAGAGATGAAGGTCTCAATGTAGGTGGTCTTGTGTTCTGGCAGATATCAGAGGAATCTGTGACTGGAGTGGGCTGAATTTCCTGCATATCCCTCGTAGGTCATCCTGCCTTCCACCCTCTTGTTCCTATACTCACTCTGGAAAAGCTCACAGAAATTCAATGAGTTTGAACCAATGGACTTTCTATTATGCCCTGCAGAAATAACCTGCATTGTAAAAATGGAATATTGCCTTCTTTCTCCTCCTGCCTCTTTTTAACAGTAGATAGATAAGTAAAACATTGAGATAGGTTAGTTGAGGTGGTAAATGGGCATATGTGATATCAGGAGTTCAGGTTACAGGGTAATCCTGCAACACCGTTCTATAAGTTGTTTTGTCACACAGATTAGCTTTTCCAATAAACTCCTAACTAAAAGCAAGTATAACATAAAATTACTAAAATAAATGTAGAATTTTCCCAATTATCTCTCAAGGTACTTACTATAGTTTAGTTATATCTAGCCAAATTTCCAGTAACATGGATGACCAATTTCAGTTTGTATTGAAAATGGAGAAAGTGATGTAAACAAGATTGGTTAGCCCCTTTTAATATTAATATATTGAATGATGTGGTGCTTCATCTTACACATGTATTTTTATGTGTGCTTTATTATTTACATGGCTGACAGTAAATTTTCCTAGTACATATTGGTTCCCAAGAGATGGCTTTAATGGTGCTGGATCCTGAAAACAGTGAGTGACATAAGAGTGGGAAACCACAAATTCCAGGTTTAATAAGGCACATGTTTAAACCACCTTTCTGCTAAGAAATACAAGAAACAGTATTGAGACACCTCCTTCTGTTCACAGGTGCTGTGAGTATCTGTCTGCAATATCTCTCTCACCGTGTAGCTGACATATATATCCTTTGGATATATATCCTGTTTCCTGACATGGCTGAATTAAAATTCTCAGTCTAAAACTGGAATTAAATTACTATATTAACACCACTTTGTTAAAAATATGGTAGTTTTTGTGTACACCTTAAATGATCAATTGGTATACTACTATATAAGTACCATTTAAGACAATCTGCATTACAGTTTGCTCTAGTTTTTTTCTTCTGTAATACGATTCAGGAGGCACAGATTTATATTGTTGTGGCTACGTCAAAACCAGATATTAAATTCCAACAAGATATGACACAAATGTATGCATAAAATAGAATATTTATTCTGTTTATTCAATACCATTGATTTCCAGGTCTGAAATACCTGTTGTAATAGTAACATCTTTATAATCATAAGAGAGGAACTAAAAGAAAAATAAATCTGCAATGTCAGCCATATGCAGGAGGAGGGTCTTTGTGGTGCTAGCAAAATAAAAGCGCCCCTTTTCCGTTCTCACCTGAAAGCATTTCTCAATGCCTACATGCCTGAGGCTTCCTGAGGTTTCAGTTAGTGCAGGAGAGATTCTTCTGCTGGGAGTGAATTCTCTATGGAGAGTGACACAGACCTGTAGGGATGACCTTCTGATGCCCTGGTAGATGAACTGGTGAACCTGTGACAAAACCATTGTACGTGAAACCAGAGAAGCAACTCTACTAAGATGTAAAATTCTTCCCCCTGAACATATCTTAAAGAGCTCTGCTACTGGAAGTTTTCAGCCTCCATCTAGGACTGAAATCACAAAAAACAGTGTTGTAGAGCTGAGATAGAATCGAAAACTTTATAGGAATAATTTTCAAGAGTGCATGGGTCACTTCCTTGTGATGATATCCATTATTGTACCTCTTCATATCAATCTCCCAGAGCACCAATATCTCAGAAATGCTGTTCCAATCAGCTCAGATTGTGCAGAGGCAGAAAAGGTGTTGTGTTCCTGCATATCTGTAGTATATTTTGCTTCTCATCAGTTTAGTATCAGTTTAGTTGTGCATGTGAGTGTAACAAGTCTGCAGCTGGTCATTACATACACTGAAGTGTATTGAACCCAACTTGCCATGGGGCCTTACAAAAATAGGGGTATTTCTACTGCAGGCACTATACTTGAAAGCATTTCATAATAAACTGTAGAAGTAATACTTCCAGTGTTTGCAGGCAGGATAGTCCAATGGTTAGTGTACTCCACTAGTGGTTTTTCTGGTTTGATTCTGTCCCTGGCTTCCTGGCATGACTTCAGCTGTGTCATATTTTCCCTTTCATTTTCCAAATAAGTAAAATAAAGGCAACATTTAGTTCGGAAAGGTGGTGCAAGTCTGAAAGCACTACTGTTTGCTGAGCAGCCTCTCCTCTTTGAATCGGGAGAGTCACAGATGTGCAGAGCATTATTCTTTTCATCTTCAAAGCCTTCTCTTTGTATTTACAAATTAATCAATCTGTAAAGCAATTTTTTTCTTTTTCCTGGGCAGTATGGTTAAGAATATTCTCATTAATTATGGGGAAAATTCCATAATTCCAATATATGTCATTCAAAACAACATGATGGATGCAGACATATTGCAACATATTTCCATTTGGATTGTAAAACATGCATACCTTTGATGGTTTCATCCCACATTTGTTATATTGTATTTTTAATGTGCTCAGACTGTGCTGGCATAATGGTGATCCTCCCCTTATGCCCCATCTTTCCCACATGCATGAAGCATGCTTTGTAGTGACATTCATGAAGCCCCCTGCTGTGGCTGAAACGCTGGAGTCCTGCTATTTAGAATGAACGATTATTCCAGCGGTTGAAGTGTTTTCACAAAGGAGACTGGGCAGCAAGGCACTTCTTCCTTTCCCACCCCACAGTAGGAAAGAAAATCCTTATTTGAGCTTGTGTTAGGGCCCTGACAGAGAACTCAGCTTTAAATCCTAGAGATAGTTTAGTGGTGAAGAAAAACCACTCTGAAGAATGAAGACAATTATTCACCACATGAAATTCTCTTTTACAAAAACCCCAAATATCTTTGCTGCTGCTTGCTGAAGTGAAAGGGCAAACAAAACCAACGAAATCTAAATTAGGATTTCACCAGATTTCAGGCAGCTATATCAAAAACATAACCCCAAATCCTCTCTCTATTAAGTGTTGATCTCATCCTGCAAGTGCCTAAATGCCAGGCACTGGCTCTTCCCTCCCTAGGGCTGCCACAGTGCATAGCTTGCTGCTGCTGGGCATCACCACTGCCCAGTGCCGGCCCCTGCTCTGCTGAAGCACCAAGTCCACCAGCATTGAGGCAGAGCACTGTGCCGTGAAATGTGTCTGTGCTCTGATGCCAGCTTCCTCTTAAAGCTGATGATGAATGTCTGGAAGAGTTGCCCATTTCTTCTGCTTTACAACAGCAAGAGATGATGCAGAAAGAAGCACACGTGTGGTACTTTGTACTGTGGATTGTAGTTTGTGGCCAGGCACCAGCTGTTGCAGTGCTTCAGCTTTTTAATAGGTAAAACCTGTACCAACAGAGAAAAGGCAAAACTTGGACAAACACACAACTTAAAACCTCTCAGGCTGAGGCAGAGACTGACTGCAGCATTAAGACTGTAAATGATGATATGAACTCTCAGGTCTTAAGTGGAAATACAGTGAGCTACAGAACTGAGCTCAGCTCTCTTTGATCATGCTGCAGTAAATGTGACCTATCAAATGATTGCTAAAAAGCTCGAGAGGCTCTTCAGAAGTTAGTCACGGGAAAATATATGCTATAATTATATCCACTGATAAATTTTAGCAAGCCCAGCACATTTGCTGATGTTACTAGATGCTTTGCCTATTGAAGATATCTCTAGTTACAAAATATCTTCAGTGCACGTAGCAGCCCTTCAAGATTTCCTGATCTGTTCACATTGTTCACATTGTACTGACCTGAAGGAAGAACCTTCACCTCCTGGAAACTGCAAAGAAGGGCCCACTACACCCAATGCCATTAGCAGCACTCCACGGTAGGCTTTCCCACTGAAATCCGCATCTCAATGTCCTTCCCTTACCAAGTGACTTCATCTTGGGAGCCACAGAAATGACCCAGATGGGAAGGTTCCTCTTCAGAAGTCCTCTACCAGCCAGGCAAAACAGATCTGTATTGAGTGTTTTCTCTCAGCATTACTGCTAAATGTAGACACAACTGGGATAGTATTTATATGATCAGTGTCTGCTATTTTTGTGGATTTTAAGAGGATAATGTAACTCAGATTTCTTTGTTTCATTTTGACATGGTGACTCAACAGCTCACTCTTTGACTTTTAAACATTATTAGCTACAATGTCACAATATGACAGAATTCTGCACTGTTGAAAGTTATGAACTACAGTACTTCTGACATGAAGCTCCTGCAAGGTGATTTTTTAAAATTTATTTATTAGTAATGTAAATGAAATAGAAGTTTAAAAGCATCAGGAATGCACAGAACACCAAAATTACTTTCCTGTAGCCTTTTAACAGGCAGCAAAAGTAAGGCTTCGTTGTCCTAAACCTGGAATATGAACTCCTGAAAATTCAGCTAAGGATAGGTAAAAACTGTTTTGTTCTCAGTTAGCAAACAGTAATTTGTATTACAGTACTCAATACAAAAGAAACTCAAATCATTAGTTACAAAACACAGATTCACAAGAATGTAAGACAATACAGGGTTTCTGACACTGCCAACAATAATATGCACAAATATACAGTGGCAACACCCCTCCAGGTGCACCAGTCTCACTATACTACTGCTCAGGATGCCACATTCCCACATATAGGATTTCTGATTTTCTGATGCACTGGCTTTGATCTGTACAAATGATCAGAGCTACAGTTTACTGAAAAATTGATAATAAAAAGAAATGTTTTCATTGTTTTGCCATAATAGCATTATTTCAAGAGACACATTAGTGCATCCTTCTCATCCATTGTCCCATTGTTCCCACAGACAGATAAAATTTCTTTTTCATTTTGTGTCACGTGGTGCAGTTTAGCATAACAAGATTGTAACAGGTCTCAAAATCATTGCAATTAAATTATGAAACTGGTTTCCTTTTCTAACCCTTGCCCTCAGAATATAATGGAATCATAGCAGTGCCTAGAGACGGGAGATCACATCATTTTCTGTCACATCATTGAGCTGATTTGCAGCATGGTGAGCTGATAGGCTTCTCTGACACCCTCACAACTGTTTTTGGTGGCTAATCATAGAATCATAGAATCATAGAATGGTAAGGTTGGAAGGGACCTCAAGGATCATCTAGTTCCAACCCCCTGCCATAGGCAGGGACACCTCCCACTAGTACAGGTTACTCAAGGCCTCAAATTTTTCAAATCTGCTGTGAAGTTTTAGATATTGTATCTTCCTTTAACACTGCTGCATTCAGATCAGGTTTAGTCTTGAGTTTATAAGTAACTTCTAATTTCCGCTCTCCAAAACTGAGCTGCATTGCCCCTTTTTGTCCTTTCTTCTGTTTTAGTAGGTGTCATAAAAGTTTACTGCTCTTATCTTTGTAACACCCTAACAGCACACTTTTTACTGCCAGTATAATACTTTCAGAAAGCACAGATTTCAGAGATTTATTCACCAAAACTTGCACATCTGAAGGTACAGGTTAGGCTAACATTGACGTCTTACTGCAAGCACACTACTTGTGCTGAAACTGTCTCTAGCTGGTGGAAAATCAGCATATTAAAACACTTCTCAATCCCAGAAAGAATAACTTGATCATGGATGGCAATAATGTTTTTAAATGAATGAAAATCTTGATTAAAATTTATATGAAAAATGAACATATTTTTTCTGTGATTTTTAACTTCTGACAAGAACTGCATGCATATATATGTTTCTGTGTATAACTTTATTGGACAATATGGCATCTGTGAAAAGTTTGATGGTTTACAAATGAAAAGGCCATGAGAAAACCTAAGGGCTCTGAGTTAATTTTAAGGATGAAAAAGAATCATGGCTCATTTACAATACTAAGAAAATCTATAGTCTTTAGTATTTTTGAAGTTATTTTCTCTTCCTTATTTCTTCATTTTAAGATATTTAAACTATGTTAAACTATGACAAATTGCTGTTATTTCATAGTCTATGGCTATAAAACACACTTGGTTTTGTCAGATACAAGCTAAGCACCACTAGGCTAGGTAAGTATCTATGTTGCAGATGACTTTATCTCCGATACTGGTATTGGCAAGTCAGGAGGGATCACCTTCCACTCTGCTTTAATATGTAACAGATATATATGCCTAGTTTTAATGCATATTTTGGTGTTAGCGCTAGCATGGTTTAGTGGTTGCTGAAAAGACTTGTATACTGAACCCATGCCTGTAAATAGATCCACATGATGGAACTGCCCCTGAAAGGTCTGAGACCTGAATATAGGCTTTGTTAAATGTTTTGGCATTTTTTCAAGATGAAAGGTTGCTGTAGATATGCAGTGGACTAATTTTCTTGTGTCCTTTGTGGAGCTTAAAATAAAAATGCTGTTCAGCCACTGAACACTCCAAGATCCCTATCATGGAAATGGAAGCTCATAAGGTATAAAATAAATTTACGACATTACTAGCCAGAAGTTTTGTACCAGTACCCTCGTCACAATATGAATAGGCACTATAAATACACCCAAAAAAAAAAAAAAAAAAAAGAAAAAAGAAAAAAGGCATTATTTTAGTGTACCGTATTGGAAAGGTGTATAATATTCTTCCAACTAAATAGTTAAACCTGTACAAAGCAGCACAACAAAATAGAGTATTTATCTCTTTTTTGTTATTGTATCAACTACAATACTAACAAGGCTGTCCAGCAGCCGATTGAATCGCCACTACAACCAGCGGAGGACATAAGGTGCGATCACAATCAGTCTGTTTATTCAGTGGAAGGAGCCAGAGCAAGACCAGCCAAGCCAGCAGCGAGCGGTGTTACTGCAGCAAGGAGGGATGCTGAGACTGGACGCTGCGCTCTCCAGCCGGCAGCCTGCCCTAGCAGCCACTGCACAACTTCTGCCTCCGGTTCAGAGATGCTGCGATGTGCTGCTCTTCGCCCGGCCGTACTGCCGGCTTGTGAGCCCTCGCCGGGTACTTCCGCACGCCGGCAGCAGAGGTGGCTCTGTTCCGCCTCGCCCCGAGCAGGGTACCTTGTCTCACTGGGTCCCGCGGTCAGGTGGGAGGCAGGGCCCCTCGCCGCGGCACGGGCGACCGGGACTAGCCTCTCTTTCAAACGAGGGCTTGGTTTCAGCGACGCAGAGGCTCGGCTTGTCCACTGAGGAGAAATGGCAGCGCCGGCCGAAAGACGCGGCTTCTCGCTCACCTCGCCACCCCGAGGTGCCCTCCGCCTCTCCCCGCCCGAGCGAGTGGTGCCCTGGCCATCCCACCCAGCAGCTCTCTTTCCGCGAGATCCCGTGCTCCAGCAGGGCTCAGCCACCGCCGCGGCGCCGGGATATCCCCTCTGGGGGGGAGGCTGCGCGGCACTCCACAGAGCCGCCGGGCTAACCGCCGGCACTAACCCCGCGGCCGACAAGAGACATCCCACCGACCCCCCTCTGCCGCCGCGCAGTGACGGCGTCCCGCCCCGCCCCGCGGGTCTCCCCCCTCGCCTCAGCGGCGGAGAGGAGCGGCCGCCGCCCCAGCCACGGCGGAGTGAATGGGTTGCCATGGCAACTGAATGAGGCAGGCAGCAGGCCGCCGCGGCCCCAGCCGCCTCCGCTCCTCAGCGTGTGGGCGAGGAGGCAGCGGGCGGCCGCCGGGACAGCCGAAGAGAGGCCGGGAGCACAGCGGCAGGATGGAGGACGGCTTCTCCAGCTACAGCAGCCTCTACGACACCTCCTCGCTGCTCCAGTTCTGCAACGGTAAGGGCGGGGACCGCCTCCCGCGGCCGCCCTCGGTGAGCAGCGGGGTCCCGGCTCCTCGGCGGGGCGGAGACGGAGGCCGGTCCGGGGAAGTCAGCCCCGGGAGCGGGCCTGTCGGAGGCTGCCGGCGGCGTCTCCGCCGGCTAGGGCCGCCTGGCTCTGCAGCGTAACTCGGGGAGAGGAGGAGGAGAAGGGAGGAAACTTCATCTCCCTCAGCCTCCCCCGCTATACAGCGGGAAACCTTCCAGCCCTCGGCGCCGGGCTGCCTCTGTGAGGAACTTCACAGGAATATGTAGAGATATGTGTGCGTATGTGTATATGTATATGTGATAGATATGTGTTATGTGTATCTGCCTTTCGGGCAGATCTGGCAGCCCAGGCGGTCACCCAGCGCTGCGTGTCTCCGCCGAGCGTACGGCCGAGCAGTGGGCGCACGGCTGCGACTCTGAGACTCGCAGTGACACGCAGCGGCGGCGAGCGCCGTCCCCGCGGCGCAGAGGGGCAGGTGTCCTTCCGCCCCCGTGCCCTTCCCCGGCAAGCCCGCCCAGCGGCTCTTCGCACCAGTGAGGGACAGTGCGAAGGTGTCAGATGCCTGTGTGGAGTTAAGGTCTGCAGTAACTCATTTTTCTCCCTGTTATTTTTTTTAAGGTAGGGATTACTGGTGTGGTGGCGTCACCTGCGTGGCAGTGTGACTGGGAGCTGCTGGGCTTAAGTGACAGGTCGTAAAAAGGGAAGGAGGTGAGGAACTACTGGTATCCTCAGAGGAGGTATTTGGAGATCAACCTGCAGGGTATTAGGTATTATTCAGCAAACTGGTCTTTGCTGTTATTTAGGGGGAAAGATATCTGATACCCTCAATGTTATGCAGAGTTCTTCATGGTAAATATTAAGCTCAAAATACCTTACTTTGATTTTAGTTATTGCTTTCTGGCAGCAAAACTGCGAGCATTCATAAACTGGATTTCATTGAAAATTGATTTTGTGAATCTCTTATTTTTCCAGACTTTAGCAGTGATGTGGCTTTATGCTGCTTTCTGAACAGCTGGAGTCAGGTTCATATCAAATTGCTTCATGACAGTAACTGCATCAGACATAGCTGCCTCCTCTTGGAAGCAATGAAGATAAACACTACATACATGTTTTTCTTCATGGTATGGGGCAAAGAGGGACAGGTTAGCAGAGAACTCTAATGCATGTGGCCCTTGAGGGTGTGGGAGCAGTTTTCCAGGACATGATGTGTTGCATGTGTGGGCTTTGTGAGATGATGCTGTATTCTCAGAGCTCTTCAGGAGAGGAAACTATGGTTGTGTACAGAGGTTGTATGCTAATAGATGATGTCTGCTTTGCCTAAACTTAATAAATATTTCATGGTAAGCAGGTTTAGAAAGTATGCATAGAGCAATGTATTTCAAAGTTTGTACCCTAAACCACTGACAAACCAACTGTCTTGAAATCCCTGGGCTTTGCTCTTTCTGTGTCCATGGCATTAGCATGCGTGTGGGGGTAGGAGAAGTGGCAGCACTTTCTGAACAGTTTGAATAAACAGAGTAGCTTGTTTCTGAGAACTGTCACTCACATCTGAGCCCCTCTGACAGAAATAAACTGTGTGTATTTATGCTGTACATAGGTTTAAAAATCTTAGTTAATAATTAACTATTATATTCTAGAGTGTATTAGTGATGGGATTGCTTGTCTAGCTGTCATTTCATTATAAATAGTGAATTCAAGGGCTGTTGTACATGGCTGTTATTCTGTGGTTATGAAAGAATGTGGTTGAATTTAGAAGCCTTTTATGACTTAGTCTTCAGTGAGAATATGTTAGATGAGATGAGGAAGACAAGAGAATCAGGCTTTTGAGTTCTACCTTGAGGTGATCTGATACTTCACACAGACACACATGACCCATAAGGAAAAAAAATGCAGGTGAAGTATGCTGGTGAGGATTTTGAGGTTGAAAAGGGAAAATTATTTCACAGGGAAGTGGAAAGTGCTTGCAATATAATGGTTGGTATGCAATGTAATGTGAAGTTGGGAGTGGGGCAGGTGTAAAGAAGAACTAAACAGCTCAAACAAGTGGTGGTAGTGTGAGGAAATGTGATTTTGTTGTAAAACATAAAATAAAGGATTAACTTTAATTTTACAAATAAAGATGTGATGGAATTGTTTGATGGCCTCAGACTGAGGAAACTGATAAAAAACCTATCTGTATAGGTCCTGTTTGGGAAGATCAGGATACAAAGCTTGCGCTCTGGTAAAGGTAACCTGTCATCTGTAGGTTAGCAAATGAGCTCTAGCCTGAGGCCAAGGACTGCTCCAGCAGCTTCTTCCCTGCCCCTTCTTTCTTCAGGGATGGGGAGGAAGGAAACCGTGGTAGGCAAGAGATTGTGATGGAGATGATGGAGTAGCATCTTGACTGTTAGAAGTCCTGATCAGAGAGGGAAGGAGTACTATGAGGGCAAACTTACTTCCAAGCCTCCCTTTCTCTCTAGAAAGGATGCTGGATTCAGGTGCAGAATTTATCCCCACTGCCTTCTTCACTCACGTGCAGTTGTAGTCTGCGATTCTCTGACATGTTTTTATGGTTTGCAACATGTAAAAAAAATCAGTAAATGGAGAAGGAAAGGAGAGAAGAAAGAGATGAGGAGAACATTAATTTTGAGCTTCATGTCTAAAATCTAGGGCAAATATTTAGTACAACTAGTTCAAAGATGCCTACTTTCTTCAACATTTTACAAAACAGTAAGAGTAAGGTTGGCATTTGAGAAACATTGTTAATGAATACAAGTGTCAGCTTGAGATAGCATCCAAGCAAGAAATACAATCTTGCAATCTGATTTTAGCCAAATTGTTTCATTCGTACTGCCTTAGTTTCCTTAGGTGTAAACGCAGAAGAAAGTACATGCCTACTTTGTAGGAAACGGTTGCATTCATTTAAAGTCTCCCTGCTGATTTTCAAAGGACAGTCTCTTCAGATGCAAAAGATGTTCTGCTGGTTGGCCTGTTCTGTTTGTTTTACAAAAGACACAAAGTAGCTCCTCTTGATGCCTATCTGCAGACAGTTCTCAGTTTATATCTCACTTTCTAGGTTATAAGGAGCATTGTTAGTTTAATTTGCATGTTGGAAAGTAACATTTGGATAATATCAATTTTGTCTGGTTATAGATACCTTCCTTGGTATTGATGTAACTTTTATGTAGTTCTTGGATATGAAACCATTATTTTTATCGACAGTCAATCAAGATGTTAGGAATGTATTATTTAAACTGAAGGTAAAAGTGGTAGAATACTGATAAGGCAGGATAATATCAAAGTTTTTAGCATCTGCTTAAAAACTGATGGAGTGGACTGTGCAAGGCACATACTGGAATTACAGACAGTGTTCATCTTGCCTCCAACTGATATGTTCACTCCTGGAGCTCATCAGTAATACTTCTTAGAAAGTTGGGAAGGAACACAGGGTGTGAACAGAGGTTTATGGGTCCTCTGACTGCAATTGCTATCCACTTATAGCCATAACAATGACCTAATAAATATGGCCTTCACCATGATAATGTCTGTGAGCAGGATTTTTAGGCACGTAGGAATGGAAAGTGTGAAACCTGTGATTCCTGTGCTCTACAAAGTGCCTATGTGGACTTAGAGAAGGAAGTGAGAATTTATCCTTGATTTGTTTTTAAATTTGTGGCATCCTTTTAATATCCTTCACTTGACTACTGGGAAATTTATAGCTGTCAAATGGACATTTCCTGCAACCGCAGATACCTTGTTGGACAGAAACATCAAGTTTAAAGTATCTAGGTAATGCAGTACAAAAATTTTCGTAATGAAATTGATTTATTTGGCAAGGGATTCCATAATATTAATTACAGTTCCATTTAACTGATTAGCCAGAGTGTAATTGCTAGTAGAAATATTTAAGAGTTTGAAAAAATTTTGAAGCAATACCAACTATATTAACATTTATTGGAGGAGGAAGAAAAAAAACCCACAGACTAATAAAACCCCCAAACCTCTTAAAAAGTAACAGTTCCTTTTTGCTCTCTTTCTCATCTCAAAATTGCTAAATCATCTTATTGAGATTTTTGACAGGTAGCAGTTTTGATAAGTGTCAGTTTTGATTTCTTTTAAGTCATGAAAAGTAAATTGAGTGAACCTGTCCGTGTACTAGTTTTGGTCAATTTATTTCCCATTTGAGTCTTCTTCTGTAATTACCCACCACTTATGAAAATAAATTGATATATGTACTTTTTCTCTCTGACTCATATATCTGCAAGTAGAGTTATGCCCTGTCAGTGAGGAAGTGAATGCTGCAAACAGGAAAGCTTTCTCGACAGTGTTCTGACAGCCTGCTCCTCTTTCCTATTTGATTCTCACACTTCCTCCCTCTGAGCTTCTGAATACCCTCTTCCTACAGATGGACCAAAACCACACAGCATAGTATATATGAGGGAGGGAACAATGGCCTTACAGCTTTCAGGCCACTTAATTAAAATTTGTCAAGGGTTGAAAAGACTGTTTTGTTTTACTGTGATCACTTCTTAGGAATAACGCAGAGAGAAACTGAATTTATTTTGGTTCTTACTGGGCAGATTCACACACTGTGTGTATGAAAAGATGTTGCAAGCATGTTAAAAAAGATATTGCAAACATGTTAATAGCATTACTCATGTTTGTTCTTTTTCTCAGAAGCCTGTAACAACAGAGACACAGACAAACCAGGCTCTTTGACGTTTCATCTCTAGGCCTGTTATCTCCAGGGCAGGAACAGATTCTGAACTCAGGAGTGGAGGAGATACTCTACATGAAGTTTTGTAGGACAGCAGAAGGTTTTATTGCCAGAATTGCTTGGACAGCGTTTGCTTATTTTTTTTTCCTTCCATTGAGATTTGTTCTGGAATAATTATTTCAGTTCAACTCTTAAATGTAATACTGGGTTGGACTCTACATTAAGTGTCTGTTTCACACATTTTAGAGTAGTATAAATCTAAGTTGATTACTTTTGATCAACTTGCTTCTAGAATTTTCTACATCTGTTCTGCAACAAAGGGGAGGGGTGCCATACAGAAACACATCCTTTAGTATGTGCAGCAATTGAATGCAAAATAAATCAGAACATTATGAAATAAAAATAAATTTTTGTATGGATGCTTTCACAGCATATATTGTCAGCCTATTAAAACTCAAACTACTGCATTTAATAAGACACTGTATAAGCAAAATTATTGTGTTGTCCTTCAGTTAGCTGCATGATTTCCAAATCATGCATTTTAGTCATGGATAGCATTAATTGTAGTTACTGGAATTCTTTTTAATTTTTTTTTTTAAACTAAGCTTTCAAAACCAAATGAAAATGTAGACCAGTCATGATAGAATCCTTTGGTGACAGTCAAACGTACGTAGAGAATCTGTGTCAGTGTTAGCATTATGGAGAGAAACTACAAGTATCAAGTACTTTATCATGAATAAAACAACATACAGAATTGCAAATTAAAGCATTGAGCTCTATGCAGAAAAACATGCTTTATCTGATCTTCAAGGAGTTTTTAGAAAATATAATAGTACTTCACAGAGCTGGTGAAACATGTGCTTCAAGTTCTAATTAAAAATAGCAAAAATCAGATTATTTTATTGAAGCTTAAACCACATGCAAACAATTCAAATAAGGATTAACATTGTATTAGAAGCACATTATTAAGAAGTGACCACGTGAGGAAGCGGTGAGGGAGTACACCAGTCAGTGACATACATTTTAATAGGTTTTATCCCAACTTCCCTCCTGTTTCTCCTTTGCTTAGAAATGTAAAGTGAAGATTTTAAAGTTGATGCTACATTTCTCTTGTCAAGAGAAATTTTGTGAAGCTGTAATGAAGAACCTGTCTTTTGATCATTAAAATCTTGAGGAAGATGTGAGAGAATAAATAGGAAGTTTGTGTGAAATGTTATAATGACTGGAGTGCTTGCTGTTTGCAAATGACACTAATTGGGCAACCATAAGGAATTGTGAAAGCTTGAAGGGAGTGCAGAAGGAACTATGGATGGTGCTATTTTTCTATGAAAAATGATTTTAAATGTTCATCCATTCCATAATTAAAATGTGGAAGCAGCTCCCTGAGGTTTCTTAGGGAGATGGGGTGGGGATAATGATATGTTAACATGATTTCACTAAATTAATTCTTTGGAAAGTAATTAAGTGAGCTTACCCACACTACATTACTTCCAAAGAGTAAAATCTGACATGGTCCATCATTTTCTTGTCTTGCTTTGAAATGACTGATTATTGAATAAATATAATAGACTGTTTTGAAAACTAACACTGAAGGTCTCTAGCAGTTTTTTTAGATATTGTGGAACATAGTAGCTAACTGACTTTTTGGAGTAAAAATCTGAACATATTGTCATAAAAATGATTTGCATTTCTGAGTAGCATAGACCCTGTATTTAATCTGAAACAGGAAAGAAGAAATGTTCTCTGGGTTTTAATGTGACTTCTGTGATCTGTTGCAGGTCAACCTAAGAAACATTCCTACTGGCTTGTAGTTATCTGAAAATTCTGTGTGAACATGAGCCCAAACTAAACTTTACCATGTGATGAACACATTTCAGTATGTAGATAGAAAAGAAACAGTCATTGTTTCAAGCTAGGAGAGGCAAATATTTTTAAATGAAAGTTTTGTAAAGAACCTTGTGATTCATGAAAGTTGTTTGTTTCTTTTTCTTACAATTGTGATTAAAAACCACAACAAACATAAGCAGCTTTTGAGATCTCCCACTGCAGCTCCTGTACTGGATAGTGATGTCTAGAATTTCCCTGAGGCTGTGGAAGGTTTTTGCACTGTGAAATCAGCTGCATTAGGAGCAGCTTATTTATTTTTCCCCCTTGGGGAAAAAAAAAATCATTCTGAAATCTGAGGAAGATGCTGACAGTCAATTTCATATTTATTTTATGTTTACTAAAACCACATTACCACTCTGTTACTTCCTCTCCCCTTCCCTGTCCAGCATTTCCCAAACCTTTTCACACAGACCTGTTGATGCCTGGAAAGCATCCATCCATCTTTAAAATGAAGATCCTGCTTTAAGCAGCTTGCAGGGTTCAACAGGTGGGTCTTTCTCCTGACCCTGAAGTAAGCATGTCAGGTTTAATGTGTTACATGACACGGTCTTACCACTCAGTCTGATGAATTGCATGCCTGTGGAGGATGGCTTCTTGGAGGTGAGCGAGGTCTGTGGCTAGATGGGTGGTCTGGAAAGACTGCCTGGACTACAGGGGGCAACGGGGTCTTTATCTTAAGTGATAAAAACCTGACAGGAATTAGCATATCCTGAGACTCAGGCCAGTCTTTGTTGAAGCCAGTGTCTGCACTTCTGCCTTTTTGCTTTTCAGCTTCCAAATATAGGCCAAAATAATAGGGCAGTGACAGCCAGGACTGTACTCAAGTGATGTGAAAAATCAGGCCATCTTTTTTAGGTTCCTAGCTGTGACCATAAAACTGAATTTTGAATTTAAAATTAAAATTTAAGGAGCTCACGCCCATAGATTGAGACGTGGATGTAAAGTATATTTCAAAGAGCTCAGCATAACACAGTAAACAATTACTAGTGTGATCTGGGGTAAGAGGTGGAGTCCTGAAGCTAGGACACTGAAAGGTGTTTGGCTGTGGACTGCAACAGGGCCACAGTTTCAAACTTTGAAAACAGTCATAGAATCATAGAATGGTAAGGTTGGAAGGGACCTCAAGGATCATCTAGTTCCAACCCCCTGCCATAGGCAGCAACACCTCCCACTAGTACAGGTTACTCAAGGCCTCCTCCAAACTGGCCTTGAACACCTCCAGGGAGGCAGGATCCACAACCTCCCTGGACAACCTGTTCCAGTGCCTCACCACCCTCACTGGAAAGAACTTCCTTCTAACATCCAGTCTAAATCTCCTCACTGCCAGTTTAAACCCATTGCCCCTTGTCCTGTCGTTGCAAGACCTTGTAAATAGTCCCTCCCCAGCCTTCCTGTAGGCCCCCTTCAGATACTGGAAGGCTACTCTAAGGTCTCCTCGAAGCCTTCTCTTCTCCAGGCTGAAGAGCCCCAACTCTCTCAGCCTGTCCTCATAGCAGAGCTGCTCCAGCCCTCTGATCATCTTTGTGGCCCTTCTCTGGACCCGCTCTGACACTTCCATGTCCTTCCTGTGCTGAGGACTCCAGTCATGGTACCCTCCAGCTGAATCTAAGAAATTGAAGATTCTTACACATTTTGGTGTAAATATTTTCACACTGTAGAAAATATTTAGATAATTTGGGTAACTCTGTGTAGTGTCATGTACAGAGGGAGGTGTGAGGGTAGGTTTTTCCTGTTTTCTTTCTTTTATGCTAGAGAGCGTGTCTATGTGTGGTCCCTGTGGTGGTTGTATTTCAGTTTGGAAATAAGTAATTTCCTCTGTGATCAGATGTTTTAATGAACTAATTAGGGATCCTTTGGGACAAAAGATTTTATACATACAAATTTTAAGTTAAGCATTCATATTTTGCAAGGCTTGAGGCCTTTCTCTACTGAGAAGTGAGAAAAGATCTGGTTTTAAAATTTGGGATTTTGGCAGGTGGTTTGGGAGATGTGTAGGCTAATGTCAGCTCCAGGCAGCATACAGAGAAAACTTCTCTTGAATGCAAGAATTGTAACTGAAGGACAGAATACTTTAAAAAAGATATATGTAAGATGAACTAGTTTCAAGATGCTATATTTTAGCTCTGTGTCTACATTAGCAGTAAATGTGGGACAACAGGTGGTAGTGAGGGCTCAGGTACCCATATATCTATCTCTGCATTTACCTCAGACCAGCTGATGCCATGCACCAAACACACATCAGCACTCAAGTGCTCGTGATTTGCTACTGGAGAGTGCTTCCAAGACTCCACTTGTAATATAGATAAAAAAGAGATGAGTGGTGATGATCACTTATGAGCACCCTCTGAGTCCAAGCTAAAATATGTAGAGGGAGCATTGTGAATGAGTCACTATGGGACTCTTGGAATTATAGAAGAGTTAAGGTTGGAAGAGACCTGTAATATCATAGAGTTGAATTGTTGACTGAACGCTGCCAAGTTCACCACTAAATCATGTCCCTAAGCACCACATATAATTGTAACTCAACCACTTTCCTGGGCAGCCTGGTCCAATGCTTGACAACCCTTTCTGTGGATGTTTTTTTTTGTTCATTTGTTTGTTTCATAATACCTAATCTGAAGCACCTCTGGCACAACTTGAGGCCTTTTTCTCTCATCCTGTCCCTTGTTACTTGGGAAGAGGAGCTCGTAGCCAGGTGGGGGTCAGTCTCTTCTCCCAGGCAACCAGCAACAGAATGACGGGACACAGTCTCAGGTTGTGCTGGGGGAGGTGTGGACTGGATATTAGATAACAAATCACAGAGAGAGTGATTTGCCATTGGAATGGGCTGCTCAGGAAGGTGGTGGAGTTGTCATCCCTGGAGGTGTTCAAGAAGAGACTGGGTGAGGCACTTAGTGTCATGGTCTAGTTGATTGGCTAGGGCTGGGTGATAGGTTGGACTGGATGATCTTGGAGGTCTCTTCCAACCTGGTTGATTCTATGATTCTAAGAGACTGACAGGCACCTCACTACAACCTCCTTCCAGGTAACTGTAGGGAGCATAAGGTCTCCCCTCAGCCTCCTTTTCTCCAGGCTAAACAATGCCAGTTCCCTCAGCTGTTCCTCACAAGGCTTGTGCTGTCTTGAGCTTAAGCTGCACTTCTGTAGGTCCAAAGATTTTTTTTCCCCATGGTTGTTTATAAAAAAGCTTCTTACAGACTGAAAATTAAAAACTATACTTCTTTTCAGCAAAGTTTCATCACTTGGACAGAACTAAAATCAAGGACTTCCAGTTCTGTTTTACTGAAAGATCTAAGCTCAATCATTTTAAAGCCTCCCTGCCTCCCTGCCTCCCTGCCTCCCTGCCTCCCTGCCTCCCTGCCTCCCTGCCTCAAAATCCCTTTCTNGCCTCCCTGCCTCCCTGCCTCCCTGCCTCCCTGCCTCCCTGCCTCCCTGCCTCCCTGCCTCAAAATCCCTTTCTCTTTTTATCTGCTTCTTCTCACAAAATGTACCTTGTTTCTGATGCACGTTGTAATAAAATCATTCTAACTACTAACTCTGAGGATGAGTAACATTGTGATAATGTGCTTATTTTTTTGTTTGTTTGTTTCTTTCTTTCTTTCTTTCTTTTCAGTTAAGAGAAAGAATACACTGTGACATGGGTGGGGAGACTGAGTAAGGGATGCCTGGTCCTTCAGATGTTGCGTGATAAGAAGGTGTATAGGGTTACTTAGGAGTAAAGTTTAACAAATCAGAGAGCTGTGGGAACTGGAAAGTAGTATAACATTTAGGAGCCTGAGATTAAGTGGATTCCAGTCTTGGGCACAAACCTGATGCCCCTCTGCCCCCAACCATCCATTCTGACTTTGAGCCTCCAATAACATGGGCAGATAGGCTAACATACAGCATGTGTCAGCTCTAGAGGAAAATTCTCTCTCTTGCTCTCCGTTATTTTACTCACTTAACACTAGGCAAACTACTTTGTGAGTTAATTTAACATGCTAACCTGACAGAAAAATCTGTGCAGTGTTTGTATGTGGTACCTTGGTTTTGCTTTTGCTAGGTTTAGTTTTCTGCAAGGTTGGGGAATGAAATTGGCTTTCAAAGGCAGCAAAAACTAAATTACAGAAGTAGTGAGTGCCTGCAGGCAGTCTGGAGGCTTCTAGATTGGCCATTGTGTCTTGTGGAACTGGACCCTCACTTTTGTCACTGCAGCTGCTTGTGGCACCGTCTGTTGCATGATAGCAATAAATTAAACCAAGATACAAGTGTTACCCATCTGTTTTGTAATGTAGCAGGTAGATGTGATCCCCTTTGCTCTGCATTGTGCCAAGTGTGGTGGTGGTAGGCAAGTTTTAAAACAATGTGTACGGCAATACAACAGAGAGACAGGCAGCTACTAGAAGACTGTAACAATGAGGAAGAGTACTGACTGCTGCAATACAATTTGTAATTGAATTTAAATTTATAGTGGTAGAAAATTACATATGCATCTTAAATGTCATTTTCTGTCCAGTTATCCATTCAAAACAGAGTGGACTAAGATCCATTTTTTACAGTTGAGATTCCTGCCTTTCTGTGATGGATGTTTAGCTTTCATGCATGTCTGTGTCAGGGTTTTGTTGTGGATTTTTTTGTTTGTTGGTGGTGGTGGTGTTTTGTTTTTGTTTTTTTCTTTTCCCTCTCCCAGGAAACTATGAATCTCAGTATTTTTTGTAATTTTTCTTACATTCTTTGTAGAACAGAACATCACATTTGATTAAAAAAAATATCATATTTAGCCCTAGGCCCTTGGGTGTAGTCACAGTATTTTATACACAGAAATTTTAATTCTGAGGTGTGTGTCATCTACATTTTTTTCCTCTCACTTGAAAACTTTGTAACTACATATTTCTTAGAGCTTTTGTAATTTGAGAGTGAAGTAAAATTTCTATCAGAAGAACAATTATCTTTCTTACATTGTCTTCCTTGGGAACATAGTAGTTTCAGGGACGCATGGATCACATTATTCCACAACTTTGGGGGAAAAGACATACCCTAAACAGAATTAATCAGCAACAACTGTCATCAGTGTGATTCTTCTACTCTGGTCTCCTTGTTTCTGGTCTCCGAATCGAGTCTATCTGACTACATTTGAAGCATTTCTTTTGATTACAACAGACTCATTGCAAGGGGAAGAGGAAGATCCACAAGATCTCTGTGCATTGAGGAGCTTAAATGAAAATACTTTTACAGGAGCTAGCTATCACCTTCTGTGGTCCTATGTAAGAAAGCCTGGATTAAGGCCCTTCCACTGGAGAGAGCAGTTCTGTGTCCTGTTTACACTTCTTTGTTTCCAAAAAATTGAAGAAAGCCTAAAGCAGCTTTTGTGATTCCTGTATGGCTATGCAGGGGGCGTGGGGAAAGCCTAGAAACCACTGGATTGATGCTGGGTTATTAACTCTGGTAACTGTGACTCAGAAATTTATAAGGGTTTTGTGTGTACATTTTTACAGGAAGGACAGGGATTTCCCTCATTTCTAGCTTTTATTTTTGCACTTTTCATGTAAGAAAGTTTTAACCTTAGGGAATCCTCTAAGCCTTTTACTGCTTTCCTGAATTTGATAGTTGCTTCTCTTGGTCAAAGTCTCTAGGCACATGCAGTGTGAAGCTCTGAAGTGGCTACTGCCCGGCTGAAGGCTCTCTAGGGGCAGACAGAAGGATAAAAAAGGTAGTGCTTTTGATATTTCCTTTCTTTTCAGCATATATATATATAAATATATATATATAAATACAAGAATAAATGAAACAACTGATTTTTACTAAAGACCCTAAAATTACAGAATTACATAGACTCTTTTTTTTTAAAAAATTGGTTTTATTTTGGAACTATAGCTAAGGTCAATGGTGGTGAAAATCACATATACTTTTGTAAGAGTTTTAATATCTAGATTAGGAAATGGTTAATCCATTTAAGAAGTGGAACATGACATCCAAAGGGAAGATAATTTGTTTACAGCCTGGTATTCTTAGATGATGCCACATGGACCACTGACAAATAAATGAAAAGGTGAGGAAAGATATTTAGGAAAGCAACACAAGCTTTTGGATCTTCATAATTCTGGTTCTACACACTGTCTGCCAGTCCTGTGTTCAGCTCAATGTGCAAGCATTTACAAATTCCATGACCGTTGTATCCCAACAGCAAGCATGGTAAAATTCTCTCTGCCTTCACCTTTCCTAGCAAGGCTTTTCAGAAGTTGTCTCGGCACTGCTCATGTACTTCCTCCAAGAATAAGGTATGTGTAGGCCACCTATTCCTAATTCTTTCCAGTCTAGCTCTCTTAAACAGAAGTGTCTTAGAAGTAGGACAAATACACCTGGGGGAAAAAAAAATAAAATCATTTGAAACATCCTGACTGTGGCAGGTGCAGGTTTTTCTGTTTGGGTGTACCCAGCTGTGACATTGAACACTTCTTGCACTATACAGGTTAGTGTTAACTAAAATTACTAGATTTAGTTTTGACTAAAATATCCAAAGTGTTTTTAAAACAAGTACACATACATTTCTCAGTTTACCAGGCTGTCTGGGTTTGTCTGTTACAGAGACCCAAGAAGTACATAAGGCCATTTCAGCTGCAGTCTAGGGCACAAATTCTGTGCGACAAAGGGGAGTATGCCCCATAGTGCTCTGTAGAAGCATCAATGTCATTCAGACCTCAGTTTAATTAATTTGAATCATTTGGTTCTGGGCTGAGTGAAACAGCTTGTTTGGGTTCTGGATCAAAGTTGTATAATCAACCTTTACTATTCCCTGATGTTCAAGTGTGAAACCTCATTTTTGCAAGCCAAAGTATAATAACTGTCTTTGTTGTGGTGACTTCTGTGCACTGTGGAAGCTTTATCATTACTGTAAATTAAGTAGTAAGTGATTTTAGTAGAAACTTCCATCTATCTTAAAACAATAGTGTAAATGATCTGGTGTTATTTGTGGCAATACCTTTTGTTCTGCTGCATAGACATTTATTCATTTTTTTCTTTGTACACAACCATTTGTCACACTAAAATGAAATGTTAGACCTCTATAAAAAGTTAAAGTCATTCTGTGCTGGAAGCAGCAATTCTGTGACTCCCTTGACATATCAGCAACTTGCATCATAGTGAAATCTTTCCTCTTTTTTTCCAGTTACAACAAGGAAGAATTGGCATTGACTGTTGCTTTTGTGAGTCCTTGTTACCTGTCCTTTAGTGAGCTGTGGTTAAGAGTTGCATACTAAACCTCAGTTATCATATGGTGCAATCTGTATGTGCTGAATTCCCACTTCCACAACCGTGGGAGTGGAAACGTGAGGCAATGAAATAACCTCAGTCCTTCAAGGCTCCTCCCAATGTGGCTGGCACAGGGTGCAATAAAATCCAAGGGGTTCTTCCAATCTTTTGTAGGCAGAAACCATGGGAAACAAATGAGCATTGTTAAAGTGACTACGTCTTTAGGAATTTGTAATTTTTTTTTTCCTTATGATAAAAGCAGCTTTTAAAAGAAGCTTTTGACACTTCTGACAGGCTTCCACATGATAATTAGCTAGTGGAAAGAAAGTGTAGGTTGGCAAGATATTAGATATGAATGATATGCAAGTTCGTATGCAGTGTTGCGTGGAAGGTGGAACTCTCAGTTGTGTAAAGCAGGGAGTTTAAGGTGAAAATGAGTTGTATATGCCTGAAATAATTCAGGAGAAGCTGGAGGAACCTACTGGTGCTCTCATTTCTATTTCTGAATAACTTCTTTGTCTAGGTAAAAAATTCTTAATACAGCATATTATGGGTATAGTCCTAGAACTATGTGTACATTAGCTCCCAGTAACATCCAGTGTCTTACTTATTCACTTTCAAACTCTTTTCTTATTCTCTGGAATAAGAACTTTTTCCTTGCACTGCATATTCTGAGCATTACTCCTCCTGCCATTGCATTATGTTGAAGGTGCAGCCAGGAATGATTGAAGGAAAAGATGGCTTTTATATTTTGTATCAAGGAGGAGGAGGAACAGATCGAGGGAAGGAAAATGAAGACATTGACACAACTATAGTATATATATATATATATATCTTTTTTTGCGATTCCACAAGAAAGTGGATTATGAGGAGATATGAATGAGATGGAAGGTACATGGCATTTAGTAATTCTGTGGGTTTGGAGACATCCAACTTAATTTGGGAAGTTATCATCCGGAGATCATAGCTAGTGGCAGCAGCAGAATTTGGTTTAGGTAGTGGCATCTACCCATTCTCCTTGTGCTGTGTCTAACTGCATGCTTTGAATATTGTACATCTTGTGGATACTGTGCCTGCTAGGAGCACTTTCCACCTGCACGCTGGATCCCAACTACTTCCCATGGCAAACAGGGATACAATCCTGCCTGCTGAAGCCGCCTGAGCTCCTGGCTTGGAAACAATGCCAGATCTCTGCAGTAACTATTACTGGTAGAAGGTAGTTGCTGCACACCCTAGGGCTACATCAAGAGAATCATGGCCAGCAGGGCAAGGGAGGTGATTCTGCCCCT
>VWZE01018035.1:20768-35165 GCA_013396675.1 Eubucco bourcierii | reverse complement strand
TAGAACGGTAAGGTTGGAAGGGACGTCAAGGATCATCTAGTTANGGGAGGGAGCAGCCACAACCTCCCTGGGCAACCTGTGCCAGTGTCTCACCACCCTCACTGCAAACAACTTCCTCCTAACATCCAGTCTAAATCTCCCCTCTGCCAGTTCAAACCCGTTGCCCATTGTCCTGTCATTACAAGACCTTGTCAATAGTCCCTCCCCAGTCTTCCTGTAGGCCCCCTTCAGATACTGGAAGGCTACTATCAGGCCCCCTTGAAACCTTCTCTTCTCCAGGCTGCAGAGCCCCAATTCTCTCAGCCTGTCCTCCTAGCAGAGCTGCTGCAGCCCTCTGATCATCTTTGTGGCCTCCTCCGGACCCACTCCAACACTTCCATGTCCTTCCTGTGCTGGGGGCTCCAGAACTGCACACAGTACTCCAGGTGGGGTCTGAGGAGAGCAGAGTAAAGGGACAGAATCCCCTCCCTTGCCCTGCTGCCCACACTGCTCTTGCTGCAGCCCAACACTCGGTTGCTGTCTGGGCTGCACTCACACTGCAGGCTCATGTTGAGCTTTTCATCGCCCCAGACTCCCAGACTCTCTTTCACAATACATGTATGTAGCATGCATATATATACATATTCTATGCATTTGAAAATACAGACAATTGCTTTGTTAGTAAATTTATGTAAACCTAGGTCTGCCCATTCTCTTTTAACTCAAACACATCTGTCTTCCTTTCAGATAAACAATCTATTTCTGGAGTTTAATATTGACCATTCCTCTTGTGGGGACCAGCCTGCTGTGGGACCCTGTAAAGCAGGAAACTGATAAGATTCAGCTTTAATGTTCATCCAGTGTCTCACTGCAGACAAATGTCATCTGCTTTGTGTCTGTGTGTGTGAAGCTGAAGAAATGTTGCGCTTTGTAATGACTCTGTGATTGTATATTGTTTTGCTGAAAAGAGGAGATGAGGAGAAGGGAAGAGCCTTGCTGATAACCTGTAGATTTAAAAACAGAAATCAAAAAGTTACCTGATATTCTATATTTGAACAAAACAATAAGTAACATTTAAATGGAACAGTAAGGAAATATATTGAGCTTGCTCTGAGGATGTTGCTTAATGATATACGAAAAATCAGTCCGACTGCGGTGTTCAAAACGAGTGTGCTTTATGATCTAATGCCTAAAGATCATTAACCAACATCTGTTATTTTCTGGGAAGAGTGCTGATAAAAGCCCCAAATATAAACTCCTTTAGTTAAATTGCCCTTTTTATATGCTCTAAGTAATGGGGAGAGAACCCTAAGGAAGCCAGGAGGTGCTACTCGCATTCAGATCAAATGAAATTGTTTTCTGTCATTCAGGATTGACCTGGGGAGATTACTTGGTTTTCTTTGTAGAGGAAAAAAAGTGGTTGTTATATTTATGTCTTTTATTTCAAGTGGGTTTAGACAGTCATGAAGACTTTTGGTCAGGATGTAGTACTTTTATTTGGCCCATTGGGGCTGACAGTGCTGACAATTTTAATGCATTGCACACTGGCACTAATCCATTGTAGTGTGCATCTTGGTTAGGGTGCTCATCACTCACACATGGAACTGATTTCTGGTAGCCACACTCATGTAATGGTGTGTCTTGATTCACAAGATGCCCTCTTCCTGTTGGTGCAAGTACTGCTACATGCAAATAATCATAGAATAGAATCATAGAATCATAGAATGGTAAGGTTGGAAGGGACCTCAAGGATCATCTAGTTCCACCCCCCTGCCATAGGCAGGGACACCTCCCACTAGCACAGCTCACTCAAGGCCTCCTCCAACCTCGCCTTCAACACCTCCAGGGAGGGAGCAGCCACAACCTCCCTGGGCAACCTTTGCCAGTGTCTCACCACCCTCACTGCAAACAACTTCCTCCTAACATCCAGTCTAAATCTCCCCTCTGCCAGTTCAAACCCATTGTCCCTTGTCCTGTCATTACAAGACCTTGTCAATAGTCCCTCCCCAGTCTTCCTGTAGGCCCCCTTCAGATACTGGAAGGCTACTATCAGGTCCCCTCGAAACCTTCTCCTCTCCAGGCTGCAGAGCTCCAACTCTTGCAGCCTGTCCCCATAGGAGAGCTGCTGCAACCCTCTGATCATCTTTGTGGCCCTCCTCTGGACCCACTCCAACACTTCCATGTCCTTCCTGTGCTGGGGGCTCCAGTACTGCACACAGGACTCCAGATGGGTTTGATGATAGCAGAGTAAAGGGTCAGAATCCCGTCTGTTGCCCTGCTGTATAATGCTGTCCACAAGTGGCCTCTGAAGGAGAAAATCTGGTCTGGAGATGTGCTGGTGTGTGGGCATCAATCCCCTCCCCTACCTTACCTGTGTTATTTAGCTAGGAATAGTGTAGGAGTTATAATAAATCAGATGTGTACTGCTGTGCTTATAGACTGAACTCATAACATATAAATGCCCTGTCTTCCAACCTCTGCTCGTAAGATACCTTTATATTCACAGACTTTTCCAATGAGCTTGTCAGGCTGCTTGTAAGAAGAAGACTTTTTAAGATTGAATCCCTTAAAAAAGATGACTGTAGATAAAAGTGCATCAGTGCACATTAGAGATGAAATTTTCAAAGCAAGAGCATCCTGTTGAGCTCTGTTTTGTCATTGTTGGCCTATATGTTCCTTCTTTTGTGTGAAAGGCAGTGCAAAGATCCCTGTCAGAGGCCTTTTGTTTTGGGATTTATCTGAATTTAAGCTCAACTGCTTAAAAACAAGGTTAAACAAAAGTAACCAAATTGTACTAAGTGAGATGTTTCAACTAAATTTATTTATTTTTTTAATGAAAAAAAAAAAGGAAAACTTCTGACAAGGTGGCCCTTATGTTTGTTGTCCAGTTCTGGGCCTCTCAATTTAAGAAGGACATTGAGGTGCTTGAGCGTGTCCAGAGAAGGGCAACGAGGCTGGGGAGAGGCCTGGAGCACAGCCCTATGGAGAGAGGCTGAGGGAGCTGGGATTGGTTAGCCTGGAGAAGAGGAGGCTCAGGGGAGACCTTCTTGCTCTCTACAACTACCTGAAGGGTGGTTGTAGCCAGGGGGAGGTTGCTTTCTTCTCTCAGGCAAGCAGCAGCAGAACAAGAGGACACAGTCTCAAGCTGTGCCAGGGGAAGTTTAGGCTGGAGGTGAGGAGAAAGTTCTTGCCTGAGAGAGTCATTGACTGCTGGAATGGGCTGCCCAGGGAGGTGGTGGAGTCACTGTCCCTGGAGGTGTTCAAGGCAGGTTTGGACTTGGCACTTGGTGCCATGGTCTGGTCTTGAGGTGTGTGGTAATGGGTTGGACTTGATGATCTTTGAGGTCTCTTCCAACCTTGGTGATACTGTGATAATGTGTTTTTGTAGTGGCTAACAGGTACCATTGTTGAATGTATTTCAGCTAACATCTGTCCAGAGGGTAAGATGTGATCTGTGCACAGCGTCACCCCCTAATAAATGAAAGCAGTTTAGGTTTGCTGATTCCACAGTGAAACAACAAATTACTTTGTCTTTTCTTTACTGTGGGGCAAGAACATACTTTGGGCAGGTACCACAGCAGCTGATGGACACCTGATTCTCACCCTAACTTTCCCTAACAAGTTTTATTTATGTTCTCACTCTCTGCATGATCACCAGTCATTTAGTATTGTCACTCAGGGGTATGTGTATTTGGAGCTTTTGCAGAGACACTGATAATATGTAAACAAGGGTTACTGGAGCTCAGCAGCATTTGGTTGCATTTTTCAGTTCATTGTTCTGACATATGTTCCCTTGCAAGTGGTTTAACCCCTGCTGTACTCCAGGTCTGTAAACTGAGTCCAAACAATTGCTGTCTGCCAAGCAGACTTAACCCAGGCATGAATTTATTTGGTTTAGGAAATTCCTTATGATTTACAGACAATCACACCAAGGATGTTGCAAACAGTTTAAAAAATGCAAATATGTATTTAAAAGGGAAACCCTTTCCAAACTTTAAGAAGAAGAGTATAAGTAAAAATACTGTTGTAGTTTTACTAGGTAAATGTTGTGTTCAGTGACTCAATGTCTAAATGGAGACCAGTGACAAGTGGTGTCCCTCAGGGGTTAGTGCTGAGAGCAGTGTTGTCTAACATCTTTGTCAGCAATATGGACAGTGGCATTGAGTGCACCCTCAGCAAGTTTGCAGATGACACCAAGCTGTGTGGCCTGGTTGACATGCTGGAGGGAAGGGATGCCATCCAGGGGGACTTGGACAGGCTTGAGGGGTGCGCCTCAGCCAACCTCATGAAGGTCAATAAGGCCAAGTGCAAGGTCCTACACCTGGGTCAGTGCAATCCCAGGCACAAATACAAGCTGGGCAAGGAACGTTCAAGAACAGTCTTGAGGAAAAGGATTTGCAGGTGTCACTTGACAAAAAAGCTTGACATGAGCCAGCAATGTGTGCTTGCAGCACAGAAAGTCAACTGTGTCCTGGACTGCATCAAAAGAAGTGTGACCAGCAGGACAAAGTGAAGTGATTCTCCCCCTCTCCTGTACTGCTGTGGGACCCTACTTGGAATCTAGTTCTGGTGACCCCCTCCAGCATAAGAAGGACTTAGAACAACTGGAGCAGGGTCCAGAGGAGCACCACAAAGGTAATCAGAGGGCTGGAGCATCTCTCCTATATGGACAGGCTGAGAGACTTGGAGCTGTTCAGTCTGGAGAAGAGAAGGCTCCAGGGAGACCTTGAAATGGCCTTCCAGAACCCAAAGGTGGTCAGGAAGGGACTTCTTACAAGGACTTGTAGTGATAGAATGAGAGAGAATGGATTGAAGCTGGAAGAGGGCAGACTTAGGCTAGATATTAGGAAGAAATGCTTTACAGTAAGGGTAGTGAGACACTGGAATAAGTTGCCTGAGGAGGTCACAGATGCCCTCTCCCTGGAGGTGTTCATGGGCAGATTGATAATGCCTTGAGCAAACTGCTCTGTTGGAAGGTGTCCCTGCCAATGCCAGAGGGCTGGGAGATAGATGATCCTTAAGGTGCTTCCAATCCAAACCATTCTATGAATCTATGACTTGCAATTTATCAACCTTCAGAATAATATACTTAACTTTGGATATAGTGGAAGATGTCCCTGCATATATCAAGCTGGCCTCAGGTGTCGTTTTCTTATAGTCAGTCAAGAAATCTGCCTTCTCTCCTTGCAATTTGAGGGTGAAAAAGATTTTCAGAAAGAGAAACAACAGTTCCTTTATGTTATCATCATCACACCAACTGAAAAGGTCAGGAAATTCAAGATTGTCTGAATTGTTACAGGCTGTAACGTTGGCTCAGGTGAGCTAGCAATCCTTTGCAAGGTGCTGGGCTTGTGCTTAGCAAATACTACAGCCTTGGAGCTATATGTTTAACCATTACTGGTTAATTAATATGCTGAAATTTGTTTATTTTGTCTCTCTGGGAATGCTTTGCTGAGGAGCTTTGCTGGGCACGCTTTGCAGAGGGAGACTGGAGTCTTATGACTTGAAAAGCTGAATATAGAATCATAGAATGGTAAGGTTGGAAGGGACCTCAAGGATCATCTTGTTCCAACCCCCTACCATAGGCAGGGACACCTCCCACTAGTACAACTCACTCAAGACCTCCTCCAACCTGGCCTTCAACACCTCCAGGGAGAGAACAACCACAACCTCCCTGGGCAACCTGTGCCAGTGTCTCACCANCCCCAACTCCCCCAGCCTGTCCTCATAGCAGAGCTGCTGCAGCCCTCTGATCATCTTTGTGGCCCTCCTCTGGACCCTCTCCAACAGTTCCATGTCCTTCCTGTGCTGGGGGCTCTAGAACTGCACACAGGACTCCAAGTGGGGTCTGACGACCCCATCTGACCATATAATTTGAGCTTATCTGCTTGCCTGCTGTATGTGGACTGGCAGGGCCAAGCAGACATGCTCAGAGCACATGCATGGACCAACCTTCGTTGTCATAAATCCTTTGTCCTTCTAGCTGAGCAGGACTAGATTAATTTATCCATAAGAGAACTGCAGACCTATGTGCTGTGAGTTGTAATGCAAAAAAAAAATCTTACTGTGCAGGAACCAAAAGAAATGGAAGTGCCAAGGTAAAGATATTTCTAAGGTACCACACAGTATCACAGTATCACCAAGGTTGGAAGAGACCTCAAAGATCATCAAGTCCAACCCAATACCACAGACCTCAAGACCAGACCATGGCACCAAGTGCCACATCCAAACCCACCTTGAACACCTCCAGGGACGGTGACTCCACCACCTCCCTGGGCAGCCCATTCCAGTAGCCAATGAACATGGTGACAGAGATAATCTCTGTTGCCAGGCATATAATGGATTAAAGTTATTTTTTACTAACAGATGCTTATGCAAGCAGTTTTGAATTTGTAGATAAGATTGGAAACCACTTCTCTCTGGTTTGTTGGCCTTTTGCTTGTTTATTTGTTTGGGTTTATTTGGGGTTTTATTTTTGGGAGGGACAGTGGTGGTCTGTTCTCTTGTTTGTTTTCTGAGGTTCTTATTTTCAATCCACTTTAAAGTCACTCACATTGTAAATAAAACAGTGAGGAAAAGTGCCTTTGGTCTGTGGTCACATTGACCAAGATTTTATGGTGAAATTTTAAATCCCTCAACCACTGGGATTTGTAAATTGAAATACAGATGCAACCTTGAAATGTACCATTTCAGCACTGTTGGCTGCGATAAATATGAGCTGTAAAGTAAACTTGTGCTCTGAAACAGGTTGGGCCAAGTGTCATTACTGAAGCTCCTTTGCCATTTTTCCGTGTTTCTCTTCTCAGCATCTGGTTCTACAGATCACTTTTCTCCATTTCAGGGTTGCATTTTCTTCTAAGGCTGAGGATAAGGAATTGTCACATCCCAAGGGGAATCTTTGTTTTATTTTTCAATCTATCTTGCTCCAGCTTTATGTCTGTGGCAAGTGGTTTCAGTAATCCACATTGATGAGTTGTCTGCTCTCCTGGTAGAGTTGACAGGTAGATTTATGAACCAGAAGAAGATAATCTGCTTCCACAAGAGGTCACTGGTACTTGTGCACACAGCAACTAGTTTCTGCCATGCTTCCGTAAAGGGCAGTTGCAGACAAGCCTCTCATCAAAAGGACTATAAAAAGAAAAAGAAGTTCTTACTCTTTAGAAGATACCTACAATGGAAAGAGGCAAAGCAAACAAACAAGAATGCTTTTAAGAACTTCTCTCCTTTCACTACTCAGGGTAGCCAGGTGTCAGAAGTCCTTTGTACCATCTCTTTCTGAGGTGGGACTTAGCTATTCAGTGAGGGTGGTGAGGCACTGGCAAAGGTTGTCCAGGGAGGTTGTGGCTGCTCCTTCCCTGGAGGTGCTGAAGGCCAGGTTGGAGGAGGCCTTGAGTGAGCTGTACTAGTGGGAGGTGTCCCTGCCTATGGCAGGAGGTTGGAATTAGGTGATCCTTGAGGTCCCTTCCAACCTTACCATTCTGTGATTCTCTGCTGATGTGGGATGCTTGGCTGACGTCACATCAGAGTCTGCTTTTTAATTACCATAATGATTGCTAGAGCTATAGATAGCATAAGACAAAATTGTTAATTCATCTGTGAAGTACAATCTGTACAAGCAATTAATATAATTTCTGCTGAGATCCATATGCCTGCCTATTGTTAAAAGAGGTTGCCACAGGGTGTGATTTTAAGACACTTCTTTCCTGGTTTCTTTGTGTGCTGGCAGCAAAGGTTTCTGGTGTCAGGGGACAAACCTCCATTTTAATTTTTCAGTCTGCCTGAAAATCACCTTTGGAGAGAGGCAGTTCCACTTAACCAGGAATTAATGGAGCCCTTTCTGTAGGCAGGGTTCTGCCCAGAGTGCTGGTGTTTGCAGTAATCAGGACATTTCATGAGCATTTTATTTCTGTGTTCCTGGAGCTTTATTTTGAAGCTGATTGTCTCAGGATGTGTGTAGTTCCCTAGCAGGCTCAAAAATACCAAAAGGTTTGTGTCTTGTTTTGGCATCCTGTCTGTGTGCAGCTCCTAGTCCCCCAAGGATAAACAGTGGGAAGCTTTTCTCTGCTATCTGATGATAATTTTCTAAAGGTCAGCATTGTCATCACTTTTACAGGAAATCTTACCTGTCAGGGGCTACCCAGAATGGTTGGAAGATATTTGCATTTCACTTGCAGTGGAGCATCCCATGCACGCCGCCGGCTAAGACATTTTGTCTTCAGATGTGCTTTGTGGTTTTTTGTTTTTTGGTTTTTTTTTTTTTTTATTAAAACAATGTTCTGCCATTAGAATCATCATTTCTCTCACTACTTCCCTGCCACTCACACCACTTCCAAAACCCCTGGAATGTGTGGCACAGATTCACAAGGTAACGCTGATGTGTTTGGTTAAGATTTACGCCAGGTGATGACACTGTTATTCCCAATGGCATTGTTTTATCTCTTAACATTTAGACGTGACTTTTAGAGCTGATCAGCGTGAGGAATGAATTTCTCATCAGATAAAATACTCTTTGCAATTGGTTTTGACATATATTTGCTGGGTTCCAGAGGTCTTTGTCTCTTCTTGCATCTCTGTCCAACTCTGTCCGTTGAGGGGGAGGGCCTTGTACCGCCTGATACAATCACAGCTGCCCAATTCTCTTGGCCAAATGGGAGCTTCATTCACCTCTCAATTGGTTAGAAACAGATGTTTTCCTTAGAGAAAGAGAAAAAGAGGTGGGAAAACGTAACAGCTGCTGTGGAATTTCCATTGTGGAAAGATCTGTCTAATCCAAGGTGGAGTTTCTGGTCACGACTCACGAATAAATGTCTGCCCTGGGAAGTCTGGCTAATTTGTGCTTAGGTACATATCACTCACCTGAGATCTGTGATGGCAACTGGTAGGTTACATACTTCCATGAAAGCTTCTTTGCAAAAATATTCAACAATTGAAACCAGTGATTTATCCTCACTACAGATCCCTTTGGTTGTCTTCTAATTAGCAGGGATATGAATACTGCTTCTTGCCCAGCTGTAATCATCTGCCAGTGTTTGGGCTAGAAGAAGAAACAAAATAGAAGCAAAAGAGGAACATTTTAATTTGGATTAAATAAACATTTATCTCCTTGAACTGGTCAGAAACAAATTAATTGTTTTATTCTTCTGATCTACTAATCAGATGCACAGGCAAGCCTATGTAAGCTTTTCCTGCATGCTCTATCATTAAAGAATGGATTACATCTGAATTAAATTACAGTATTTCCATCAAAGGTCTGGGTGGGTCAGGGTAGTTGGGAAGATTTACAGGCTAAAAAGAAAGAGGTCAATGGATGTCAGTGGTTAAGAAATATATGGGGGAGTTGTCCTTTCCTTAGAGTCTGAGTTATGTCTTTTCACGTTCTTAGCATCTTTTCACACCCTTGCATTAATTCTAAACTCCTGTAGTTTTTTTGTCAGTTCTTCTCCTTTCTACTGCTGAGAAACATTGTGTCAGGTCCATCCTTTCCAAGTCCCTGCCTCAGACAGGGATGTGTAAGAGATCATCACGGCAATGCTTAATTTTCCAGGATGAGATCTATTTTTAGTCCTCTTTTGTCTACAGGAGTAGGGCTTTGTGCTTGCTGCTGGTGACTACAGACACAATTGATTTCTCTCTGCTATTACTGTAATAACTGTCCTCTGTCTCTTCCTCTGGCTATGCAGAATGGAATGGGTTTAAACTGACTGAGGAGAGATTTAAACTGGATGTTAGGAGGTAATTCTTTGCAGTGAGAGTGGTGAGGCACTGGCACAGGTTGCCCAGGGAGGTTGTGGCTGCTCCCTCCCTGGAGGTGTTGAAGGCCAGGTTGGCTGAGACCTTGAGTGAGCTGTACTAGTGGGAGGTGTCTGTGCCTATGATAGGGGGTTGGAACTAGATGATCCTTGAGGTCCCTTCCAACCTTACCATTCTATGATTGGAAAAGTGAGAAAAACTTGGTAAAAAAAAAAAAATTCTTAAAGGTGAGATTCACAGACAGAAAAGGCAGTAGGTGTCAGCTTCAGGTTTGCAGCACAAGACAGTGATTTAAGAGGGAGCAACTCCATCACTGTTTCAAAAAGTGATGGACAGCTTTGGACGTTCAGTTGTTTTTCTATGCTATCATAAGAGGTCTTTTCCCAAATGTTGATTTCATAATTAGAAAATATATGTAATTATGAGATAACCTGAAAAGCTTCAGTAAACACAGAAAATCACAGGTGCCAGATTATTTTATAGAACCATAGAATCATTTTATCCCCTTTTCCAGGTAGAGAAAGCAGATTCATGCAAAAGAAAAAAAAAATACAGACACATGAAATGTAAATGGCCACTTAACAAAAATTAAATAAGTAAATAACTGAATTTCTGCTGATTTCTAATCAACCATCTGTTTAGGCAGCATACAAAGGGAAAGCAGGAAGAGACTTGAATCTCTAAGCCATATTAGTTGTGCTGTTACTGAAATTAACACATTCTCAGAGAGAACTGAATACACCAGAGATTGTCCCAGTTTCTGGGCTTTGGGACAGAAGACTTCTCTATATGAAAAACAGCAAAAAGGCAGAGGTTTCTTTTGCAGTCTAAAAGGTGTCAGTATTCCCAGAAACTGGGCAAGGAGCTCTTGCAAGCCTGGAGTGGAGCCAAGGTTTTACAAGAAGAACTTCACATCCCTCCCTTGATGCAGTCTTGACCACTTCTACTACTGCATGCTGCTCCAGGAGATGCAGTGCTGGTTTCTCTGAACAGGTCACCTAAGTGGATGTAGTAACAATGAAAGCTATGCACCAAGCAAGCAGACAAATGTTGCCTGACCTTTTGGAGCACCCACTAGCCTCTCCCCAGGGCATGTATTTTGCCCTCGAGACTCACCAAGTGTGATGGTTTGGGAGTTCCCTGATNCCTCCCAGAAATCAGAGACCCCAGGAGGGGCTCCCAACCACCCTTCCACCTTCTCCCCACCCCTATACCTTACCCCAAGGTTTGCCTTACACTCAAGGTGAGTTTGAAGGATGGGCCAGGGGAGTTAGAAGGAAAGTGGTTAGTGAGGTTACTCAGCAGAGAGGAGAAAAACAAGAAGGTAGACAACCCAAGAGTGTCTGCAAGCCTGAGTGTCTTATCTATGTTTTGTGTCCTTAGTCTTAAACATGTTAGCAAACCTATGAGTGAAGCAGACATCACCATTGTTTTCCTTTCACTGCCTATAATACAATTTTCTCCATTAAAATATTCCAATTAGCCTCAAACCAGCACACCAAATTTTCCAACCTGGCAGTTTTGTGAAGCAAATCTTAGTGAGATTTTGGTGACTTGCACAGTTCCATCAGATTTTACTGAATAGTTATTTCCAGAGAGGGTGAATGAATGAATAGCTGCCAGACAATTTGTGATTTGTGTTGCTGTACAGCAGGAGATAAGGCAGCATTTTCTGTCGTAATCTACTAAGGCATGTGCAATCTTGCCGTGTTTTTTTTTCCTGGTGCATGAAGAACTTCATGGGATAGGATGGAGGGGTGACAGAACACTGCTCTGACCTTGAATTTCCACCTGCATCTTTATTTTAACTTAAATTCTTGTTTGAATTCTGTTTTCCCATGTGAGCAGTATCTCTGTTATGTTGTTCATGTGTTTGGGAATCTCCTGAAGGGAAATCATAGAATCATAGAATGGTAAGGTTGGAAGGGACCTCAAGGATCATCTAGTTCCAACCCCCTGCCATAGGCAGGGACACCTCCCACTAGTACAGCTCACTCAAGGCCTCCTCCAACCTGGCCTTCAACACCTCCAGGGAGGGAGCAGCCACAACCTCCCTGGGCAACCTATGCCAGTGTCTCACCACCCTCACTGCAAACAACTTCCTCCTAACATCCAGTCCAAATCTCCCCTCTGCCAGTTCAAACCCATTGCCCCTTGTCCTGTCATTGCAAGACCTTGTCAGTAGTCCCTCCCCAGCCTTCCTGTAGGCCCCCTTCAGATACTGGAAGGCTACTCTAAGGTCTCCTGGAAGCCTTCTCTTCTCCAGGCTGCAGAGCCCCAACTCTCTCAGCCTGTCCTCATAGCAGAGCTGCTGCAGCCCTCTGAGCGTCTTCATGGCCTCCTCTGGACCCACTCCAGCACTTCCATATCCTTCCTGTGCTGGGACCTCCAGAACTGTACACAGTACTCCAGTACTCCAGATCATCTCAGATGTGGCCTTGTAAGGGCTGAATAGAGGGGAACAACCACTTTCCTTGGTGTGAAAGCTGACATACTTAATGTGGAACCACATAGTGTGGGCTGGCACTTCCACTGTGTCCTGCAGTATGTATTGCTTGCAATTTGCTAGCATTGACATTTCTCTTTTCTTTAATGTTACCTTATTTTAGATCTCATCTCTGAAGTGTCTCACAAGCCTTTCAGATATGTAAGTTATCTACAACCTTTGTTGTCATGCAGTCCTTGCCACACACATACTTTCCTACTCTGTCATATGTTTGTAGAATGTCATAAGACAAAAGGAAATCTCAAAACAACTGTAATTAATTAACTTTTTTTTTTCCAGATGGAAGCTTGCAATTAAATATTATTCATGTTTTACCCTCTCTTTCCCATTTTTAATCTGTGACATGCTTCACTCATCCATAGCTGCTTATTTTCTCTACTAGCTTCTTGTAGGACAACATACAGGATTCTACCCCTAGGCCAGAACAATCCTCACTATCAATACAGATTGGGGAATGAGGTGATAGAAAACAGCCCTGTGGAAAAGGACCTGAGAGTGCTGAGGGAGGAGAAGCTGCACATGAGCAGACAGTGTGTGCTTGCAGCCCAGGAGGCAAATTGCATCCTGGCCTGCATCAAAAGATGCATTGCCAGCAGATCCAGAGAGGTGGTTCTGACACTTTGCTCTGCTCTAGGGCTTGACAGGGCTCTGGACAACATGACCTAGTTGAGGATGTCCCTGCTGACTGCAGAGGGGATTGGACATTTGGAGGTCTCTTCCAACCCAGACCATTTTATGATTCTATGATTTTATGATTCTATGATTCTGTGGTATCAGAGATTTGCTTGAGAGTGTCTATTGCATTATTGTAGGATCTCAGTCATAGACAAGGAAAAGATACTGCTAGATACTGTACAAACAGAGAATGAAAAACTGGTAACCCCCCTGAAAGACCTAGAAAAAAGCTCAATTTTGAGACTAAATACACCTCAACCTGTTCCTGGTTGCCTTGGGAAGACATTTCGTGCATTTCTGGAAGTTTCTGGCATTATTCTATCTCCTTTCTTGTCAAATCAACCTTAACAGAAGGATGCTGCAAAGAGCATCTTGAACCCACGTTCACAAGACAGTTTTTGGTCAGAAGGTACTTCTGTTGAGGGGCTGCAATAAAGTGGTATTACAGCTGTACAGAGACTTTCTCACAAACACGGTGAAGAATCTCAAGAGATACTACAAAGACACCACACAGTTGACAAGTGATGAGTGAAAGTGAGGACTGTGGACTGTGCAGCTGTGCAAGTTGACCTTTTGATGCTGCACAAAATGAGCAATAAGGTGGAAAAGTCCTTGAAAGGGAAGGCCATTTGGTTCTTTGATATGACAGGGAAAAGGAGCTGGGAAGATGGAGCAAAAAGAAAAGCCAAATGGTAGATGGGGGAATGATCTCAGCAGTGATATGTGGATCAATACACTATCAGGCCACGGCTGAGTTTGTCAGTGATCAGGAAAAGGATTTTGCAGTAATTGAGACGTGAGGTGATGAGAGCCTAGATAAGAATTTAACAGCATGTCTGGGAGAGAGATGTGCCTCTGAGAGATGTTAATAGGAAGGAATCTTCAAAATCCTGGGTATGTCCGCAGAGCAGGCAGGGCTGTGACTGCAGCTTGTGAGGATCAGCCTGGAGAAGGTTCACTCTGAACTCCCCAGCAACCAGAGGCAGTGACAGTGCAGCAGCATGGCCTTTGATGTGAGCAAGCTGCACTCAAATGGGCTATTATCATCATTTAACATCTTTGTCAGTGCCATGGACACAGGAATCAGTGCAGCCTCAGCAAGTTTGCAGATGACCCCAAGCTGTGTGGCACAGTCGACTTGCTAGAGGGCAGGGATCCATCCAGAGGGACCTGGACAGGCTGCAGAGGTGGGCCCAGGCCAACCTCATGACATTCAACAAGGCCAAGTGTAAGGTCCTGCACCTGGGTAGGCACAATCCCAAGCACAACTCCAGGCTGGGTGGTAAATGGCTGAGGAAATGGTGGTAATGGTAAATGGTGGGGAATGGCTGAGAGCAGCCCTGAGGTAAAGGACCTTGGGGTCTGGGTTGATGAAAAGCTCAACATGAGCCTGCAGTGTGAGTGCAGCCCAGACAGCAACTGAGTGCTGGGCTGCATCAAGAGCAGTGTGGGCAGAGAGGGGATTCTGCCCCTTTACTCTGCTCTTG
>VWZE01018034.1:647907-658008 GCA_013396675.1 Eubucco bourcierii | reverse complement strand
ATTCTATGATTCTAAGATTCACCTTAAACCACATCCCTAAGCACCACATCCAAATGCCCCTTAGACACATCCAGGGTTGGCAACTCAATATGCTGCCTGACACTAAAAGAAAAAACCAACAATTGTTACAGTGATACTGAAAAGCCTTAGCAGGACAAGGCAGCCATGTCAAAGGAGATCATAAACTCTGGCAAAGGACATTGCTGGTCAGCAGATGCTTAATATATAAAATAGATGGGAAATCTCAAAATAAAAACTAAAGGAGACATTAAAGGAAGAAAAGGCAAAAGATAAAGTACAAGGTAACTTGAGCTCAATTTTGCTTCACTTCAATACCACAGGTAAATCAGGAGGTTGTAGTGAGGTGGATGTTGATATCTTCTCCTGACAGGAGAGGAAATGGCCTCAAGTTGCACCAGGGGAGGTTTAGGTTGGATCTTAGGAGAACTTCCTTTCCTGAAAGAGTGTTCAGGCATGGGAAGAGACTGCCCAGGGAGGTGGTAGAGTCACCATCCCTGGAGGTGTTCAAAAACCATTTAGACATGGCACCTGGGGACACGATTTAATGACCATGGTGGTCTTGGGTTAACAGTTGGTCTCAATGATCTTAAAGGTCTTTTCCAACTTTTATGATTCTGTGATTCTCTTTCATTCATATATCCACTTACTTATTTGTATTAGATCTGTCTTAGATGGCCAATAACAATGAACTTAACCAACGACTGAGCTCTTACATCTATCACATCAGCTAATTACTTAGTTTTAATTAATTAAAACTAATTAACCACATTAATTACCACATTAGCACCATGTGCTGAATTTAATCAGGAAGGACAGTACCTGTACATGTACAGTAAAAACAAACCATACCAGTTCAAGATGTGGAGCTAATGGAGAGAGTCCAGTAAAGGATCGCTGAGATGATGAAGGCAATGGAGCATCTCTATAAAAGGAATGACCAAAACACTTTGGACTGTTGAGCATGGAAGAAAAGAAGGGTTGGTAACATTTTATCAGTGTATATAAATACCTGAAGGGAGGGTGCAAAGAAGGCAGAGCTAAGTTCTTTCCAGTGGTGCCCAGTGACAGGACCAGAGGCAGTAGGCACCAACTAAAACACAGAAGGTTAGAATCATAGAATCCCAGAATGGTAAGGTTGGAAGGGACCTCAAGGATCATCTAGTTCCAACCCCCACTAGTACAGCAAACTCAACCCTCATCCAATCTGGCCTTGAACACCTCCAGGGAGGGAGCATCCATGACCTCCCTGGGCAACCTGTTCCAGTGCCTCACCACCCTCACCGGAAAGAACTTCCTCCTAACATCCAGTCTAAATCTCTCCTCTGCCAGTTTAAACCCATTGCCCCTTGTCCTGTCACTGCAAGACCTTATCAATAGACCTTCCCCAGCCTTCCTGCAGGCCCCCTTCAGATACTGGAAGGCTACTATCAGGTCTCCTCGAAGCCTTCTCCAAGTTGAAGAATCCCAAGTCTCATAACCTGTCCTTACAGCAGAGCTGCTCCAGCCCTCTGAGCATATTTGTGGCCCTTCTCAAATGTATGTTGCATAATCCATCAGCAGTCCCTAATCTCACACAGTAACACTCTCCAGTAGAAGATAGATTTAAACACAGTGCTAAGAAAATCATTCTTCTCTTTTCAAGTGAAACAACTAACTAAAACCAAACCAAACCAAACTCTCAAAATTAAGTTTCTGAGTCCAACCTTGTAGTTCAAAGAGGTAGTTTTGTTTTCAGCAATGAGATCTAACACCAGCATGTGCCTATTTGCCTTTCAGAACCACTTGGTTTCTGCATTATTAACACAAAAGCAACACACAACTTGAGTTTGCAAATCTCTTCTGATAACAGTGTTAATTTCCTGAAGCACTAAGGATTTCTTGATGCTCTCAGCATTTGAAAATGCTTCTGTCAGCACTGAAGCTAGCTGCTGAATTGATATTAAAGGTGGGCCTTGGATGGTGTGGAGTATGATGACGTAAATCTAATCTGGCATTTCACAAGTTCTCTAACCTTCTCCTCTGACAAGGCAGACATAATGGAACCAATGTTATAGCCAAGAGGTGAAAGCACAATTGCACTCCCAAAATTTAACAGAAGTTTGGGGGGGTATTCATTTCTCTGAAAAGTGTGATCCCAAAGACTGACTTAGTAAGGAATGTTTCTGCAGTCACAGAATCACAAAAAGGTTCAGGTTGGAAAAGCCCCTCAGCATCACCAAGTCCAACCTATATTCCTGCTCTCCTAGGTTCACCCTAAATCATATCGCCAAGCACCACATCCAAACAACTTTTAATCACATCCAGGGCTGGTGACTCAACCACCTCCCTGGGCAGCCCGTTCCAATGCCTGTCCACTCTTCCTGGGAAAAAACTTTTCCTAATGTCCAGTCTGAGCCTGCCCTGTTGCAGCTTGAGGCCATTCCCTCTCGTTCTATCACTAATTACCTGTGAGAAGACACCAGCACCGATCTCTCCACAATGTCCTTTCAGGTAGCTGTAGACAGTGATGAAGTCTCTCTTCAACCTCTTTTTCAGACATCCTCAGCTGCCTCAGCTCCTTATCAGATTTATTCTCCAGGCCCTTCCCCAACTTCATTGCCCTTCTTTGCACTCAGTCCAGCACCTCCATATTCCTCTTGTATTGAGGCCCAAAACTGAACACGATACTCAAGAAGTGGCCTCACCAGAGCCAAGTACAAGGGGACAATCATCTCCCTACTCCTGCAGGACACAGGAGCTTCACATTCACTTCACATAATAGAGCAGCCAATTTTACTCCTTCCTTACTTGCTTTAAGCACAAGAACAGAAGTCATGTTTCAATCAAATAATGTCCTAAGTCTTCTCTTCTGGACTGACTCATGTTTCAGCACATTACTGATCAGAAGCTTTCTTTCACCCTGATCATCTGAAGGACAAGCACCTTCTCCTCCAATAACAAAAATGCTATGTCCAGGCTGAAAGCTGCAAGAAGAATGATTGAAGTCACAAGTACCACCTAACAGGCAAGCCAACAGGTGGAATGCTTTTCCTGGAATCAAACTGGAGTGCTGCCAGACAGAGTCTTGAGGTCAAATGGAAAGCAAGCAAACAAACTCATTGTGCTTGCTAGAGCACGTAGAATTCATAACTGAATTCAGAGCTACCTTTGAGTGTGCTTAGTCATGTTACTAAAGACCCTGAGAGCATTGAAATGCTTAAAATTAAAAAATAAAAATAAATAAAAAGATATAGTCTAAAAGATTTCATTGAAAAATGTTTGAATGTTGACTGTTCCTGTGTTAGATGCTGAATTCCAGATCCTACTGAGCAGCACAATTGACTTTCTTTTATTCATCTTTCTAAAGAACTGATTCCTCCTGCTTGGTTGTTTTGAGAGATTATAAATAACTTTGATTATTCAAAATATTTTATAGTTGGGCTTTCTTAACCTAATATTTCTTCTACCATCATTTCTTAAGTTACAGAGGCTAAAAGTTTGTGCTATTTACAAGTTCATGTCAGGTGAGCCTTTCACACATATCTCATTTATATCAGAGCCCCCTACTATACGTGACCATTGTCACAACATACTCCTGAGCCAAAGCTAAACATTTAGAATCACAGAATTGTCACCACTGGAAGCAACCCCAAAGATCATCCAGTTCCAACCCTGCCATAGGTAGGCACACCTTACACTAAATCAGGTTGCTGAGAGCCACATCCAGCCTGGCCTTAAAAACATCCAGGGATGGAGCTCCTATTACCTCTCTGGGCAACCTGTTTCAGTGTCTCCACACCCTCACAGTGAAGAACTTCTCCCTAATATCCAGTCTGAGTCTACCCACTTCCAGTTTTGCTCCATTCCCCCTAGTTCTGTCACTACCTCACACACTAAAAAGTCCCTCCCCAGCTTTCTTGTAGCCTGCTTCAGATACTGGAAGGCCACAATAAGGTCTCCTCAGAGCCTTCTCCTCTGCAGACTCAACAGCCCCAAATCTCTCAATCTATCTCCATAGGAGAGGTGCTCCAGCACTCTGAGCATCCTTGTGGCCCTTCTATTTAGCTGAATGGCTCATTTCTGTTTAGCTGAATGTTCCTCAGTGTTATGTCAATGCTATTTGCCCTGCTGTTTCCGGCCACTTTATACTTTGCATAAGGAGATGTGACACTACTACAAGTTTAAAGCATATGGACTGCAAGAAAGAAATTATAAGTTGAGATCTTTACCAGCAAGATGGGGGGGGGGGGGGGGGGTTGTCTTTTTTGGTTGTTTCNGGGGGGGTAGTTCATATTCTGTGTTTTGTGCAGTGATAGCATTTTATTTACCTGGTTTTTCTACTCATAGAACTGCAGTACTGTTAGAATCATAGAATCATAGAGTGATAAGGTTGGAAGGGACTTCAAGGATCATCTAGTTCCAACCCCTTGCCATAGGCAGGGACACCTCCCACTAGTACAGCAAACTCAAGGCCTCATTCAATCTGGCCTTGAACACCTCCAGGGAGGGAGCATAAAATTGTGTCTCATAAAATTGTTTTCATTGCGAAAGACCTCTAAGATCATCAAGACCAACCATCAACCCATCACTACCATAGCCTTTAAAACATGTCCTCAGGTGCCATATCTACACTTCTCTTCAACACCTCCAGCCTGTTGGAGGTGGTGACTCCACCACCAGCCTGGGCAGCCTGTTCAATGCTTGAGCACTCTTGCAAGAAAGACAGTGTTCCTAATGTCCAACCTAAATCTCCCTTGGTGCAACTTGAGACCATTTGTTCTTGTTCTATTACTTGTTACTAGAGAGAAGAGACCAATCCCCACGTTGCTCCAACCTCCTTCCAGGGAGTTGCAGAGAGCAATGAAGTCTCTCCTCAGCCTCCTTTCCTCTAGACTAAATGGACTTAGTTCCCTCAGCTGCTTCTCACAAGATCTGTCCTCTAGACACTTCACCAGCTTTGTTATGCTTCTCTAGACCTGCTCCAACACTTCACTGTCCTTTTTGTAGAGAGGGCCCCAAAAGTGAACCCAGTGCTCTACTTCACAGTGGTGGCAACTGAAGGCTGTGATAGTGCAATTCATGATAATGCCTACAGAAATCCCGGGAATTCCATTCAAGGAAAACTTCATGATTATTTGTCACTAATTCATCCCTGTATGAAGGCAAAGAGTATGCTCAAGGACAAAAAAGAATAATTGCCCTTTCTCTTTATTTCACAAGGTTGTACATCAAACAGCATCCTCATGACCATCTCTACCTTAGGCTTTATGTTTCTAATTAAACTAACTTGAGATCATTAGGACACTGCAGGCAATACAAAAAGAGGATACAGAGAGCTTCCAGTTCATCATGAAGTTTCTCAGTATCCTGGCTTTGTGGGACAATAGCTTGAATATGCATTTAAGACTGGCAGCAAGCCACTATTTGTGCCTTGAGATGAATAGGCACTTTGGCAAACTCCTCCCTTCTCAGCAAATGGGTTTTCAGAGACAGCCATTCTTCTTTGAGCAGATTGACTGAAACGGGGCCAGACTTGATGCAACCTGAAAGAGGCTGAGAGACAGGAGGGCAAAAGTGCAGAGAGAAGAAAACTGGCAGGAAAGTTACATAAAGGAAATAAAGCACTAAAATAATCTTCAGATAAAGTCAGAATATCAGAGGAATACAGAATGGTGGGAGCTGCAAGGCAAATCTGGAGATCATCTACTCCAATCCACTTGCCAGAGCAGTTTGCACAGGACAGCATTCAGGAGGGTTCTGAATCACTCCAGAGACAGGGACTCCACCAACTCTCTGGGCAGCCTGTTCCAGTGCTCTGCCACCCTCAATGTAAAGTTCCTCCTCATGTTTAGAGGGAACTTCCTATGTTCAAGTTTGTGCCCATTACCTCTTCTCCTGTCACTGGGCACCACTGAAAAGAGATGGACACCCATTCTCCTTGACATCCACCCTGTAGGTATTGACAAGCATTGAGAAGATCTCTCTTCAGTCTTCTCCCAGCTAAAAAGCCCCAAATGCCTCAGCCTTTCTTCACAAGAGAGATGGCCCAGTCCCCTAATCTTCTTTGTACCCCTTTGCTGCACCCTCTCAAGCGGTTCCCTCTGTCTTGAACTGGAGAGCCCAAAACTGGACACATAGCTCCATAGGAGGCCTGGTTAGGGCAAAGTAGAGTGGAAGGAGAATCTCTCAACCTGCTGGCCATACTCTTCTTAATGTGTCTCAGGATGCCAATGCCATTCTTGCCCACAAGGACACATTGCTGGCTCATGGTCATCCAGGACTCCCAGGTCATTATCCACAGAACTGCTCTGCAGCAGATCAGCCCCTGACATGTACTGATACATGAGGTTATTCCTCCCTAGGTGCAGTACCAGATAAAGGAGGCAGGGAGACACAAGGACAGTGCAGAATAGCAGAAAACAATACTCATCTTATATGTTGTCTGTCAGGCAGAGTGCTTGCACCATAGCTGACTGCTTACATTCTGAGACTGGGTTTGCAGTTTCCTATATTGGCAACTTTTTACTCTTCAGGCTGAACATGCTTTCATTAGGTTTCTTTTTTCTATTCTGTTAGAAGGCAGCTATAAGATCTCTCCAAAGTCATTTCTTTCTAGACTGAACAACCCCAGCTCTCTCAGCCTATCCTCAAAGCAGAGGTGTTCCAGACTTTGGATCATCTTTGTGGCATCCTCTGGACACACTCCAACAGCTCTGTGTTCTTCTTATGATGAGGACACCAGAACTGGATGCAGTATTTGAGGTGGGATATCATAAAAGCAGAGATAAGGGGAAGAATCATCTCTCTTGGCCTGGTGGCCTCACTCCTGTTGATGAAACCTAAGATATGATTTACCTTCTGGGCTGCACGAACACAGTGCCAGCTCTTGTTGAGTTTCTCATCAGTCAACACCCCAGAGTGGTTTTTCAGGATTACTCTCAACCTAATCCACACTCAGCCTGTATTTGTGCCCTGGACTGGACCAACCCAGGAACAGGACCTTGCACTTTGACTTGTGTGCCAGTTTGAGGCTAATTGGAATAATTTACTGAGAGAAATTAAATTCTTGGCTGTGAGGAGAAAACAGTAACCTATATCACTCATTCTTCTGCTGAGAAATGTAACTTGTCAAAATATAGATAAGACACTTCTCACATCTCAATTAGTTCTCACTTGCTTTCTCTCTGGTAGTCTGCATGGTTGCATCTGCCTTAAATCTTTGATCCAACCTAACCCTTTCTCCTCTAACCTTCGTTGGTTTTTTTTGTTTTTTGGTTTTTGGGTTTTTTTTTGACATCTCAACTCAGCTCTCTCCAGATTTATCATGTAACATATATGGAGTTTGATCTGGCTATTTTTGAAGGGAGGGAAAGAGGGGGAATGGGAGAGAAGGTTTCAGTCAGGTGCCTCCTGGCAGTCTGTTTCAGTCAGGTGCCTCCTGGCAGTCTGTTTCAGGAGGGATTTTGTGTTTCTGTATTACTTTCACTTGCATATAACTGTAAATATTTGTGTATATCATACATATATATGCTTGTAAATTGTGCTAAGCTGTAAATGCAGCTTCCTTAACTTCCAGCCCACTGAGTCTAGTCTGGTGAATTTGGTGGGAGGGAGAAGGAGGGGTCGGGTAACTCCCAAACCATCACAACTTGTTGAAGCTCAGGCTGCTGGCACTTGTCTAGTTCTCAAACCTGTCAAGATCCTTCCAGATGACATCCCTTCCTTTAAATGAGTCCACCACCCCACACCAAAGAGACCTTGGCATGCCTTGACTCTGTGGTGACCCTCATCAATGGTCTCTGCCAATGCCAAGTGCTGAAATCTAGCACTGGACATCATAAAAATTATGCACCCTCCTGTGCTGGTTTGTGGGTAATTAGAATATTTTAATGAGAGAAATTAGATCATTGGTTGTGAGAAGAATATAATAGTGGTGTCTCTATTACTCATTTGTTCTGCTGAGGGACATAAATAGCCAAAACATGAGATAAGGCACTCACGTCTCCTTCGGTCTGTGTCTGGTGGCATCTCGCCTTAACTCCTTCGTGTGAAACCTGTGTAACCTGACCTAACCACTTCTTCATAACTCCTTGTCATCTTTGACATCTCACCTCAGATTTATCATGTGAGCTATATGGAGATTTATCTGGTTATTTTCTGAGATAAGGGGCAAGAGGGAAAGGATGAGGGTTGGTTGGGAGTCTTCCTGGGCAGTCTGGCTGCTCAGGAGGGATTTTTAATTTCTGCATTAACTTTAACTTTTATATAGAATCATAGAATGGTAAGGTTGGAAGGGACCTCAAGGATCATCTAGTTCCAACCCCCTGCCATAGGCAGGGACACCTCTCACTAGCACAGTTCACTCAAGGTATCCTCCAACCTGGCCTTGAACACCTTCAGGGAGGAAGTGTCCACAACATCCCTGGGCAAACTGTTCCAGTGCCTCACCACCCTCACTGGAAAGAACTTCCTCCTAACATCTATATAATTGTAAATATCTGTATATATTGTGTATATATGCTTGTGTATTTGTGCACGCTGTAAATACAGCTTCATTCCTTAACTTCCAGCTGGCTGAGTTAGTCTGGTTAATCTAGTGGGGGAGGGGGAACTCCCAAATGTGATGGTTTGGGAGTTACCCCACACACACACTTTGCAAAATGACCCAGACTAGAACTCAGCTGGCTGGAAGTTAAGGACTGAAGCTCTATTTACAGCTCAGCACAATGTACAAGCAGAGATATACACTATAGACAGGGATAGTTACAGACATAGACAAGTTAAAGGTAATACAGAAACACAACTCCCCTCCCAGAAATCAGAGACCCCAGGAGGGGCTCCCAACCACCCTTCCACCTTCTCCCCACCCCTATACCTTATCCCAAGGTTTGCCTTACATGCAAGGCGAGCTTGGAGGATTGACCAGGGAGGTTAGAAGTGATTAGTGAGGTTACTCAGCAGAGAAGAGCCAGAGCCAGAAGCTGTTAGACCAAGACACTGTGCCCCAGACTGACTTATCTATGTTTTGGTTTCTTCTCTCAGCAAGCCTATGAGTGAAGCAGACATCACCATTGTTTTCCTTTCACAGCATTACAGTGTAATTTTTGCTATTAAAACACTCCAATTAGCCTCAAACCAGCACACCAAACCACAGCACCTCCATAGGACCCTTCACCATGTTCAGGCCACACACAAGATTCATATGTCTTTAAAAGGGTGCAACGAAAGAATATAGAAGGATTAAGAGTTACAGGCATATAAAGAACAAGAGCTATAGGAGAGCATGTAGGGGGAAAAGGGAGGGACAAAATGAATCAAAAGAAGATGAAACAAGTGAGTGCATATTAGTAAAATCATCTCTACCTAGATACTCAGTGCAGCTTCTAACAGGGTTTGCATTCAAAATTCCTGGGAAAGTCTATTTGTTAGCTGCTAGCAAAGACCTGAAGAACATATTACATCTCCCCTAGGGACATGCTCTGTTGTTCTGTTTCTTCACTAAATGAAAGTAACATCTCCATGCCACAGACCTGAATATCTCCTTTTGTTATGCACCTTTTCATTCTGTGGAAATATTTCTCCTTTTAACTCTCCTTACTTTTATTCTACCACTGCATACATAAGTTTTAAAGCAGCTTAGGGATGAAACCCTAAAACCTGTACCTGGCAGGAAAAATACCACATTATTTAGCAGCTTTTGCAAAGATATGGCAACCAAGCTTACCTTGGCCCACCTTAGCAACTAGACCAGAAGAAGTTTGCACATTTCCTCCTGTTATTTTCCAAAGTTTAGTTGCTTAGAGTTTTTTTCCTGTTATTTTCCAAAGTTTAGTTGATTAGGGTTTGGGTTTTTTTTAATCTTAACAACAGGCATATGTAATTTCTGAGACTATGAAGGTGAACTAAGAAATTTGGCTTACAGATTCCTGTTCAGCTTTCTGTTTAGTGTCCTCAAAGCACAATGTCTCTGGCTCACAGACAAACAGGCAGTCTGGAAATTGCATTAACCACCCCCACCCACCCCAGCTTTCTGAAATCTGTGTTCATCCAAATTCAATTGCTGAAATCTAATATGGCCTTGTCTCTCAGTTTCTTAAAAAA
>VWZE01018034.1:636925-647329 GCA_013396675.1 Eubucco bourcierii | reverse complement strand
AAAAAAACTACGTGTCGTGGTGATTTTGTTCTACCAGGGGAGGGATCCACCCTAACCTGGTACACACACACAAAAAAAAAGAATATTAACTGCTATTTCTTTGGATTTTTTTTTTGTTCTCTGAGTATACAGGGGGTTTGGAGCTGAGTCTCAAACCAAATCTTGCATATTTTTACTGTTCAGTTGATCAATATTCCCACTCTGCTTTCACACTCCACTTTCTTCCTTCAAAAGCAAGCCAGACCTTGAAATGAGGCCAATACTTAAGCAAATTATTTTATGAAGAAGGAAGTAAGGATGAAAAAAACTACCTACAAATTGACCTTGCTGAAATAGTGAAGCAGGGTTACCAATCCCAAGAACAAAATGATAGCAAAAAAGAAAGAGGGTGGTCACGATCACTGCTGGCCAATGACAAGGTAGACACTACATGCACTCTGTTGTGCTGCAGTAAAATCAGAGCCAGTCCTAGGAGATCTTTGTTGCCAAATGAAGGATAGATGAGCTGCTCAGGGAGGTGGCTGAGTCACCAACCCTGGATGTGTTTATGGGCTGTTTAGATGTGGTGCTTAGGGATATGGTTTAAGGTGAATCTTGTAGAGTAGGGTTGTAAGGTGGACTTGGTATCCTGAGGGGCTTTGCCAACCTCGATGTTTCTGTGGTTCTGTGAAATTGTTCATTTCCCAAGTGGAAGACAGTATGGAGGGTGAAGATAATGACCACATACTTTTCCTTCCACAGGTCTATATTTCAATCCCAGTATTTCCCCTCTATGATAAAATACATAAAACACCCAAAGAAATATACTGGGGACTGCACACAGGATCAAAAAAATCTTATGGTTGTCCCTCCAAATTAATGAAAGTTAGGGAAGATTCCCTGGGATTCACAGAATCACTAATGCTGGAAAAGACTTCTAAAATAATCAAGTCCAAAGCAGTGCCACGATGGCCATTAAAGTGTGTGTCCTGAAATGCCATGTCTATATGTTTTCTGAACACCTCCAGGGTTGGCAACTCCACCACTTCCCTGGGCATCCTGTTCCAATGCTTGACCACTCAAACAGATTTGTTTACTTATTTGACTGAAACAGATTAAGTTAAGCACAGCACTGAGGATAACCAGAAAAAAAAAAAAACAAACATTTAAAAACAAACCAAAAAACCAAACAAACTCAAAGGAATGGAAGATGAGTTGAGCTTGGCATACCAGTGTTGTACTTAACTGACTTCCATCTCTCAATCATAGAATGGTAAGGTTGGAAGGGACCTCAAGGATCATTTAGTTCCAACCCCCTGCCATAGGCAGGGACACCTCCCACTAGTACTAGGCCTTGTCCAACCTGGCCTTGAATACCTCCAGGGAGGGAGCAGCCACAACATCCCTGGGCAAACCTGTTCCAGTCTCTCACTACCCTCACTGCAAAGAACTTCCTCCTAACACCCAGTCTAAATCTCCCCTCTGCCAGTTTAAGCCCATTGCCCCTTGTCCTGTTATTGCAAGACCTTGTAAACAGTCCCTTCCCAGCCTTCCTGTAGGCCCCCTTCAGATACTGGAAGCCTACTATAAGGTCTACTCGAAGCCTTCTCTCCTCCAGGCTGAAGAGCCCCAACTCTTGTAGCCTGTCATCATGTTATGGTTACTAGGCAGGAAAATCTGGTCATGTGTAATAGCCATTTCCAGAGCATCTAGCCAGCCAGAAAGGAGATATAATAGATATGGGCAGGGATTTGTTCATGAAAGGCAATTTCAGCTGTTATCCAAGAGCTGGTTGAGCTTCTAACTTTAAATCTGTGCCTGTTGAGGGTGCTGATCTCTTCAGGGTTTTTCATTTTGGTTTGTTTTTTTTTACAGTAATTTTTATTTTATTCCATTTATTCCATGTATTCTTTCAAAATGCTTTAAAACAATCATTTAACCAACAAAAAGTTATATTTATCAGCCTAGCAGCTGACCTGCAGACCATCCCACAGAGCTATTTGCAGACGAATTACATGTCATTGAATTGTCTGAATAACTGATAATAACATGCCAGTCTACAAGGTAGCCAGAGAGTAACCACTGAAATTACATGTTCTAAATATACTGACTAATTAAAAAAATAAATAAATAAACAAAACAAAACAAAACAGTGACAAAACCAGAAAGTCAAACAGCTAAAGACATAAGAACAGAGTAAGTTGCAACTGGCAGTGTAGCTCAAACATTAGAGACTATGCTGCAAAATAAAAGCAAAACATATTGCAACAGGAGAAGAAGAAATCACTGTCACAGTAAAATTTGTATGTATGCAAAACTCACATTCAAACTGACAATGAGAACTTTAAACTCTTTGTAGGATATCTCCCTGGATGTGCTTTTCAGTGTCCTACTCTTCCTGCTAACATGGGGCAAAGATCTCCACAGTTACCAGCTGCAGTTGAGAGTAATTGAGGAGAACAAAGTTGTTTTGCTTCCTGATTGTAACAGGATTTGCTAAACACATCTGGACAATTCTAATCTACAACATGCCATTATTTCACTCATTTCTTTACTGAAAGAGTGGTCAGGCGTTGGAACAGGTTGCCCAGGGAGGTGGTGGAGGTGTTCAAAAACACATGTAGATGTGGCACTTTGGGATATGGTTTTGTGGGCATGGTGATGTTGAGTTGAAGGTTGGACTTGATGATCTTAGAGGTATTTTCCAACCTTACTGATCTGTGATTATGCTTCCTCAAAGTGCCAAAGGTGAGAATTTAACAACAACAAGGCAGAGAACCAATAATTGTGCTGGTTAAGTGTGCTGGTTTGAGGTTAATTGGAATATTTTAATAGAGAAAATTACACTATAGGCTGTGAAAGGAAAACATAATGTCTACTTCACTCATCTGCTTGCTGGAGAATTGTTTGGGAACAATAACCAAAACAATAGATAAGTCAGTCTCTCTCTGACTCTTGCTGGAGCAGCAGCTGCTGGGGCTATCTAGCAGCTTCTGGGCTCTGGTTCCTCTGCTGATTAATCCTCACTAACCACTTTTCTTCTAACTCCCTTGGCCAATCCTCCTAATTTACCTTGCACGTAAGGCAAACCTTGGGGTAAGGTACAGGGGTGGGGAGAAGGTGGAAGGGTGGTTGGGAGCCCCTCCTGGGGTCTCTGATTTCTGGGAGGGGAGTTGTGTTGCTGTATTACCTTTAACTTGTCTATTTCTGTAAATATCCTGTCTATAGTGTATATATATCTGCTGTACATTGTGCTGAGCTGTAAATAGAGCTTCAGTCCTTAACTTCCTGCCTGCTGAGTTCCAGTCTGGGTCATTTTACAAAGTGCGGGGGGCAGGGAGCTCCCAAACCGTCATATTAAGTCTAAAGATGACTGAGAGCCCTGCTAGTGTCAGTGGATGGATGTATTCCATCTTAGATAACAACAAACACCAGCAAGTGAAGCTCTTACCAAGTAAGTAGAGCATTTAAGAGCCTAACTGTCCTGTAAAACTTGTGGGGAAATTCAGCAGTCAATGACATTATTCATCCTGCAGGAAGTTAAATCCAGAAGTGGTGAGAGGGCTTAAACTGCAACTTCATTTTTCATTAAGAAGATCAGCATTTGGTGGTTGTTATTCCAGCTGTTCTATCGTTTGTATTGGTGTATGCAGAGAAATTTTTCCTAATATCCAATCTAAACCTCCCCTGGAACAATTTCAGGCCATTTCCTCTCATCCCAACAGTAGGGAGAAGAGACCAACCCCTACCTCACTCCAACCTCCTTTCAGGTAGTTGTCGAGATCAGGAACATATTTCTCAAGCTGAGCTTTAGGGACACTGATGATATTCCACTATGAGGACCCACAGCAACCTCTTGGCTGGTTCTTTTGTCTCTGAGCACTGAGATCTAGTGTGATGCTCTGTTGTCTAGGCATTTACATGGCAAATGGAAATATGGTGTTAACAGTGATGAGAGAGAAACACCATTAATGTTGTGCAGTAATAAGTATGCATAACGTAGCAATGTGCATGAATAAACTTAAATTATATTAAAAAAAAAAAAAATCCCCAAAAGAATCAGAACATTTTTCCTTAAATAGCAACCAAACCAAAAATCTAGGCAACAGATTGGATGTTTTTGTTGATGTCTCAAGGAACATCAAAGATTTCCAGAAAAACAACTTGCTTCAGAACCCATCATTCAAAATCTATAAACAAACTGTTGACAGATACAAAAGGTCAAAACATACTGAGACAAGTTAGAAAGAAAAGATTCAGCTGATGAAGCTACAAGATGAAATTGCAGAGACACTCTAGTGGAGGCAGAGATTAATCCATCCTTTCAGAGCTGTCACAGAGTCTCTCATCAAAACTGTTTAGCACTTTAACAAATATTAGCAAGCTACAGATTCAGACACCTGGCCAATGCAACTAATTCCACACAGCCAAAGCAAACTCAAAATTAAGGGAAAATAACCCAAAATTCATCATCACTCAGCCACTAAGGTGAGGGTTCTCAACCTCAAGGATAACTCTTGGATGGCATCCTTATCCAAGGGGAGAGTCACCAACTGCAGACCCACTACTCCAAGAAGGACTAGCTCAATGTGCCCTCTGCCAGGGCTCCATTTATTCACTAGTCAAATCCAATCTGTTGTCACAGGGTGTGATGATGGTCATAAGGTTGGAGTACATCCCCTGTGGGAACAGGCTCTAAGAGTTGGTTCTGTTCAATCTGGAGAAGAGAACACTCCAGGGAGACCTTAAAGCAGATTTCCGGTACCTGAAGTGAGCCTACAGGAAAGCTGAGAAGAGATTTTTTACAAGGGCTTGCAGTGACAAGATGAGGTGGAATGGATTGAAGCTGGAGGAGGGCAGATTTAGACTGCATATTAGGAAAAAAATGTTTACAGTGAGGGTGGTGAGGCACTGGAACAGGTTGCCTAGGGAGGTAGTGGATGCTCCCTCCCTGGAGGTGTTCAAGACTAGGTTGGATAGGGCCTTGAGTAAGCTGGTCTAGAAGGGGGCGTTTGTGCCCATGGCAGGGGGCTTGGAAGTAGATGATTTTTAAAGGTCCTTCCAACCCTAACCATTCTATGATTCTATGATGACACATGGTCAGTGGTCTAGAAAGTTCTCTGAACTAAGACTCAAGCTTAACTCCCGTATCAAGGATGTGCAGTTTCACCGTTCTTACATTTACTTTTTTTAAATCAAAATTAAACAAAAGAAGTCTGAGATTGTGTCTGACCTTGGAAAAACTCTCTTTCCTTAAGAAGCTGATGTCTTATGCAGCCTTAACACCTATGTTGCATAGTGTGTATTTTGTATAGTGTGAAGGAGGCTAAGCGCTACTCTGTTGAGAAGTAGCTACTTCTATTAGGAAGAGAGATCATTCTCATACTGGTTCAGAGCTTGTCTGGGAAATGGCCAAAAATACAAGCTTTGGTCATTAGCATTTCCATGGAAAAAGGAGAAACTGAAAATCTTCCACAACTCCAAGAGCATTGCATCAGTCTGGGAAATGGCCAAAAATACAAGCTCTGGTCATTAGCATTTCCGTGGAAAAAGGAGAAAGAGAAAATCTTCCACAACTCCAAGAGCACTGCATCAGTCTGAACCACGCTGCAAGAACAAACTTGGTCTTAGTAACCATTAAATGACAGAATTTTCAATTTCTTCTACTCAAGAACTGTGTGACCAGCAGGACCAGGAAGGTGATTGTCCATCTGTACTCAGCACCTGCGAGGCCACATCTTGAGTACTGGTTTCAGTTTTGGGGCCCTCACCACAAGAAGGACCCTGAGGTGTTGGATCAGATTCAGAGAAGGGCAACAAAGCTGGATAAGGTTCTGGAGAACAGGTCTGATGAGGAGCAGCTGAGGGAACTTGGGTTTTTGAGCCTGGAGAAAAGGGGGCTGAGGGGAGACCATCTGGCTCTACACAGCTGCTTGAGAGGAGGTTGGAGCCAGGTGGGTGTTGGTTTCTTCTCCCTAGTAACAAGTGACAGAATGAAAGGAAATGGCCTCAATTTGCACTAAGGGAGATTTAGGTTGGATATTAGGAAGAGATTCCTTTCCTGAAGGAGTAATCAGGCATTGGTGCAGGCTTCTCTGGCTAGTGATGGAGTCACCAACCCTGGAGGTGTTCAAAAAAACATGTAGACATGGCACTTTAGGACACTGTGGTGTTGGATTGACATTTGGACTCGATGATCCCAGAGGTCTTTTCCAAACTTAATTATTCTATGATTCCATAATTTAAATGTTCTTTTTAATATGTGCATCCTCATTAAATTGAAAGTCTAGCTCAGAACACCAAGCATTTTGTTGGCAGGTTTTTACATTCCCACAGAAAGCAAAGTCATCCCCAGGTATTAACTCTATTCATAGGTTAAAATGCAGTAATTTAAAAGGTAATCTTTTGTGCCTTATCAGCAGTCCACAATAGAAACTTAATAACATGCCTGATCAGAAATGGATTTTAACCTCAGAATTAGTGAGGCTCTGCAATTCCTCAGTGAACAATTTAGGATTTCCATTTCCCTTCTCACAGCAGAACAACTATTCATCACATAGTTTCATTTCTGAGAGACAAACAGACCATATAAGGGGGTTTAGGACTCAGGGACAGGGCAAAAAGAACATTTGGTACTCAAAATCTCACTGAACTCGCTCTTTAAACCAAAACTACAGTCCTTCACCTCCTTAGTTCCCTCCTAACCCCAAAGCATCCCATCCCCATAGGCATTTTAAATTTCAACACAAAGTTTCATAAAGTCATAGAATGGCTTAGGTTGGAAGAGACTTCAGAGATCACCTACTACTCCAACACTACAGGCAGGAACACCCCTCAACTAGACTTGGCTGCCCACAGCCTCAAACAGCACTTACAGTTTGCTGGTGGGAAAGTCCAGAATCACCTTCATCTTGCAAGCAGCTTGGTAGTCAAACACTGGCTCCCTTCTGTCAGAACCCAAGAGTAGAGTAGAGTATCACCTGGGAAGTATTTTCTGATGATGTTTCCTTCATGTAACAGTTGATAAAGCTGTGTGCTGGTGGGAGATGGAAAGTGATTGCTGTGACTTCACTTACTGGTTTTCTTTCCTTCACTTATCAAATAATCTTAGTCTTAATCTGCAAGTATTTCTTGCTTGTGCCTTTCCACATCCCACTAGGGAGGGGGTGTAAGGAGGTGACTAGGTGAGAGCTGAGCTGCTGGGAGGGTTCAACCCATAATACAAAGAGATACTTAACAATTTAAAAAGTAACACTACAGTTCCCAAGCCAAAGGATTTCATTCTAACTCCAGAACTTCAGACTGGGAGGTAACAGAGCACATTTCCTGAGTGCTCCCTCCAGTCCGTACACTATAGCAAAGTAGTATTGAAAAATATAATATCACCAACCACTTGGTTATATATAATATCAACAACTTGGTGAAATATAATGTCACCAACTTCCAGCTGCCTCACATTGCAGTTAATTCTGTCTGTCCTTGGGTTATGATTTCAAATAACACATCTAATTGTAGCATTTGAAGCTGACAAATAATAAGGCTCCTACACCACCAGGACCTGGAAAAGATTCCAGACCTTACATCAAAAAATGGAGTTCTCAAACTGATGTCACCCAGAACATGGAACAATTTTGTTCCTATGTGCATTTTTGCCATCTGAATGGTAGAATCATAGAATGGTAAGGTTGGAAGGGACCTCAAGGATCATCTAGTTCCAACCCCCTGCCATAGGCAGGGACACCTCCCACTAGTACAGGTTAATCAAGGCCTCATCCAACCTGGCCTTGAACACCTCCAGGGAGGGAGCAGCCACAACCTCCCTGGGCAACCTGTTCCAGTCCTCTAGTCCTATCACTACAAGCCTTTGTAAAAAGCCTTGTCACATCTTTCTTGCAGGTCCCCTTCAGGTACTGGAAGGCTGCTCTAAGGTCTCACTGGAGCTTTTTTTCTCCAGGTTGGACAGGTGTAAGGATCCTTAGGCAGAGATTATACTTGAATAGTTGGTCAGACCCAGTCTAAATGCTGATTTCACTGCAAACTTGATGAGTTTTAACATTTTCAGAATTCTTCCCACTAGCAGAAATTGCTTCTTTGTTTATCTTGGGAGAACATACATTGTAATTTCTGCAGACTTGTACCGGCTCGACAAAAATCAATGTAAAATTCCATCTTTTTCCTCCCTCCAGAATTTCTGTACTAGCTCAGAAACATAACCTTTATAGAATTCATGGAATCATTTTGGTTAGAAAAGACCTTCCAAATCATGATGTCCAACCATTATCTAGCTCCGTGAGTCTGGTGCTGAACCATGTCCCTCAGCGCCACATCTCTGCAGCTTTCAAACACCTCCATGGATGGGGATTCAGTCACCCCCATGGGGAACATGAAAAGGAATATTTTTATCCCCTGCAAGGAAGCACACACTACAGGTTAAGCCTAAATCCCAAAACGAGGTCTTAAGAACATGTTTGAGTTTTATTTGTTTCATAAGGTTTACTTCTAGCTGGGCAGGGGCGGGAAGAGACATTAACAGCAGGAAAAATACTGTGAGCATTTATCACTTGCCGGGCAGAGCTCAGCATCCACTGACATTTCTGAAAAGACTTTGCATTTTTGAGAACATGCACACCAAAGGAATTACAGCACTCCCTGCTCTCTGTAATCCTTCCTCACCACAATTTGCGTTATAACAACCATTTCCTAATTATTCTGGAACTTAGTTTCTATTTAGAGCACTCCAAAAGATTTTACTCCCACTGTGAAAAACCTTCTCAAGCCACCTCATCGCATTTACCGAGAGCTACTGTTGTGAAGAACTAGGCATGTAAAGCTCTTTCCTATGCAGTCAAGAAGAGGAATCAATATTTTTAGGATTCTCTGCCTGAGACTGTGGAAAAAGGGAATGAGGAAGCACAACAGTAGTCAAAGATAAGAATCATGGAATCATTAAGGTTGCAAAAGACTTTTAAGATCATCCAGTGCAACCATCAATCCATCACCACCATGCCCACTAAACTGTGTCCCAAAGCGCCATGTCCACATGGTTTTGGAACACCTCTAGGGATGGTGACTCCAATTCCCTGAGCTGTCAAGGATATAACAGCTAAACCAGTAATTATGGCAGAAAGAGTCTGTGGATGGCTTCTTAAATCTTAGAAACAGCTTAGATTGAAAAGATTTGAAACAGTTAAATGCTTTCTGAGAAGTTGGCAACTCAGTTCTCAATGCACCTGTCACAAAGGGCAGTCTAAGGCCCTAAGGGAGACATCTGGGAGAGGAATACACATTTAAGATTTGAGAGAATGAGAGGGACTCAGGTGAACTGACTGGGCACAGTTTACTTTGTGTGTGACACCTCCAAGTTAATAAAAGGATTTTTAATATTCAGGTTTGAATTAGCTATTGGTCTTTAAACCCCAGAGAGATGCTTCTGGTAAATACCTGATGCTGCCAGATATCTGATTCACAGGTTCTGAGTCAAGGGTCTCCTAAAGTTCAAGTACAGGACAGTTCAGGCCATAACACTGCAGTTTTCAGGTGGGGTGAAAGGCTACTGATTTACACAGAGTATTTTCAGCCATCACTCGGTGGTACACAATTAGGAGTCTTAAAGGTATGGCACAGACAGGAGGCAGAGGATGGTGTCACCAAATGTCCTGGTTTCCCGTTACCAGAAGGAGCAGAAGGAACAGAAGTATTGCAATGGATACGTTTTCCATGCATAAGTGTGAGGAAGAAGCTCAAAGAGGGAAAAAAACCCTCAAACAAACCAGATAATAAGCTAAAGGGAAAAGAATGACAGAGTGAAAAAAATTAAATAAGCATGAAATCAGAAAGCTTAGGCAGTAGAAGACTAAAATAACATATATCTAAACATGCCCATATATAGTTTATACACAAAGAGAGCAGCAAAAATTCTACTGGAAATGAAAGGAATTTGGACAGAACTAAAGACCATTCACGAGAGATTTGCAAGTAGATGTCAAAGACGGAGACAGCATGGCAAATCCCTGGAGGCTTTGTAAGAGGTCAGAGCTGAGTGTCTTCCCCATGCTAGTATTTATCAGCGTAGGAAAAATGAAAAAGAAATGCAGAAGTTGTGAGCAAAATAAGAAAAATGTGGACAAATGAAAAGGAATTTAAAAAAAAAAAAAGACTGGAAATTGGAATATAGAAATCAACTAAAACAGGGAAAGAAATATGAACCCCAGCAGTAATGTGCTAACCTATTGTGTTAGCAGTAATACAGAAAAAGAAGTAGCAGTATTCTGGAGAGTATGGATGTAAATGTAAACGTAAAAATACATAACACAGAATGGCTTGAGTTGGAAGGGACCTTAAAGATCATAGCCCTGAGGAAAAGGACCTGGAGGTCTGGGTTGATGAAAAGCTCAACATGAACCTGCAGTGTGCACATGCAGCCCA
>VWZE01018034.1:581053-636668 GCA_013396675.1 Eubucco bourcierii | reverse complement strand
TGGCTGCTCCCTCCCTGGAGGTGTTCAAGGCCAGGTTGGATGAGGCCTTGAGTGACCTGTTCCAGTGGGAGGTGTCCCTGCCTACTGCACGGGGTTGGAACTAGATGATCTTTGAGGTCCCTTCCAACCTTACCATTCTATGATTCTATATAGCTCCAGATCCTCTGCCATGGGCATGGACACCTCACACTAGACCAGATTGTTCAAAGTTTTATCCAGCTTGGCCAAGAATAAGATGTCCACAACTTCTCTGGGCAACCTTTTTCAGTGTCTCACCACCCTCACTGAGGTAGAAACATTGTTTAGCTGATATGTTTTAAATACAAAACCATAAAAATAGAAGAATTTATAAGTGGGGTTTCCTATTTACTGTTTGATCTACTTAGAATACTTGAGCAAGACTTCAGAAAGACCTGATTTTACTACATGAGAAACCACAGAAATCCAAGCAGTCTGATCAAAACTCGTTTCCTTAAGGGAAAACAAAGTGAAAGCTGTTTAGTTCAAGACTGATAACACATTCTGCAACAGGGGTTTGCTTGCAGGAATACATGAATTTAACAAATCTGTGCTAATTTACAAGCATGGTCTTGGATTCAGCAGTTTACCTTCACATAACCATAGAAATGCTTGGGTTGTAAGGGACCTTCAAGACCACCTAGTTCCAACGCCCCTACCATGGGCCAGAACACCTCACACTACACCACTTTGCTCAAGGCTCCTATTTGGAACACCTCCAGGCTTGAAGGCTCCACAATTTTTTCTAGGCAACTTCTTCTAGTGCCTCACAGCCTCATTGCTTCCCAATGTCTATAGCAATGTACTAACCTCTTCTTAAAGCCAGCAAATGAAACAGATTAAGAGAATCATGCCCTAAAAGTGAAAACATTTCTAAAAGGGTGGCTGATGTGGTTGTAGAGCTCTGCACTGCAAATACTCAAACTCAGATAAAGATGATATTCATGGCTGCTCCTTGGTATCTTCCACGCACTGCAGAACATCTCACAGACTGATCACCTATGTTGTTTAATTAATTACTTTGTCTAGAGCTCATATTATACAAAATGTGGCTATCTCCTACCTTATTTCATCTATATCATGGAATCATAGAATTGTCAGGGTTGGAAGGGACCTCAAGGATCACCTAGTTCAAATCCCCCTGCCATGAGCAGGGACATCTCACACTAGATCACTATATCTAACCTGTCTTCTAAAAAAAAAAAAACCAGCCAAACAAAAACCCCAGTCCTATCTTTTCCTTGGCTTCTTTACATGTAAAAGTCTTTTCACACTTCCTATGCCTCCTGTTAATTTCCTTACCCAATTTAGGTTTGCATTACAAACCGTTTGACTTTATATTTCACCTCCATAATTAATTCTCTACAGCAGAGCAGAGATAAATAGGTGCACATAAAGCCTTTCTGTTAGCTTGGCAGGGAGAAAAAAAGATTTATTTTGTATAGATATCTCTGTGGAAGCAGATTAAAACATGTTGTTTTGGTAAATTTCTTGATTTGAAGATTCCAGCAACTTACACATTAAAACAAAACTCATAATTTGGGGGTGTGTGTGGGGTGTGTGTGTGCTAATTTAGGGGATCAAAAATATTCATGATGTCAACATATATGTTCTTCCCCCCCCAAACCTCCCCATAAAACAAGCTATTTGTTTGGTTTCCTAGACATAGTATTCAGAATATAGATTTAAATTATACCTGAAGTTACAGAAACATAAGTTGTAATAGTCTTGATAACTCATTATACTATGAGGACAGGCTGAGGGGGACAGAGAAGAGAAGATTCCAGGGCAACCTTAGAGCTGCCTTCCAATACTTGAAGGAAGACTGGAGAGGGACTTTTTATAACAGTGTCTAGCACAGGACAAGGAGGAATGATTTGAAGCTGAGGGAGGGCAGGGTTAGACTGGGTCCTAGGAAGAAGTTCTTCAGTACAAGGGTGGTGAGAAAATGAAACAGGTTGCCCAGGGAGGTTGTGGATGCCCTCTCCCTAGAGGTGTCCAAGGCCAGGTTAGATGAGGCGTGGAACAACCTGGTCTAGCTGGAAGGTGTCCCTGCTTGTGGCAGGCAGGCTGGAGTAGATGATCTCTGAGGTCCCTTCCAACCTAAGCCATTCTAGGATTCTTGGTTAAGGTTAATAGCAGATCAGCAAGCACAGGTTAGTACAAATTGTATTATTGTGAGGAGGTACTGAGTCACCATCCCTGGAGATGTTTCCAAAAAACCAGATCATCCCAGGTTAGATCATCTTCCTTAGCATGTAAAATCTTCCATCACTAGCTTTCTCTCATATTTCATAAGTTGTAGCACAGAAAGACACATTGAATTTTCTCCACAAGAGAAGCACTGAATTTTCTCCACAAGATCTCAGCAATTCATTCTTTTACTAAGATTACTTTTTCATCTCATGATGCACCCAGAAATGGCAACATGCAGGCTGCAAGAATATTTTACTAGGATTCATATTTTTTCAGGGCTGCATATATTGTTGGAGGGTCAGCATCTAACAACTTTTTCTTAAGAGATACCCAACAGAAAAGAGCTTTCAACTTTTAGCTTTGAAGCTGCTTTCTTTTACTTTTTCCTCATTTTCAGTTGGCTGAGCGTGTTTCCTGCAGTCCTCTTCTGGAGCTGGAAACTCTCTTCTGACAGAGGTGAGAATCCTTTGCCCTTTTAGCTTTAGAATGTTCACAATCAATGATTCAAACGTTCTTTTCTAATCTTCCTTATACAAATACATCAAAGTCACAATTTGATGGTGAGTGTTTTATCTGCAATGAAAATAAATCATTTACTCTATCACCATTTCAAGTTTGCTACACTATTCTTAATGGGGAAAAAAAATAAGGAAAAGAAGAGTTATGACCCAGTTGCTAGTAGCTACCTATCCAGGATACACCAGTACAAAAGCTCTAGCTGTTCCTGACAAGCAGGGTAGCTGAAAGTTTTAGTAAAAAGGAATATGAAAAGGGAAAAGAAGTTGGTTCTGCTCTTCTTTATGCCAGAGGCAGAGACACCATAATATAAAATACTGGAAGATGAGGGCATATGGGTCCCTCAGACCCATGACCCAAGCTGAACAGAATCTCTTTTAGCAACCTGTAGGCACATTTAGAAGGCTTTGTCAAGGCCAGACAGCAATTTCCTGATGAGGCAGCAAGTCTGTTGCAATGACTCTCCTGTGGTGTTCTCAGTAGGGTCATGTTCTGCCTTGGGATAAATCCCTGACCTTCTTGGAGTATATTTAGAACTTTGCAGTTCGGGTTAAAGATTCAAGGCAACACAAACAGGCAAGCTGAAGATAGGAAGACTGAATTTACTGTCCTTATTTTCACACACTGCCTGAAAGGAAATCATACATTAGCTAAAGTTCTGCTTTTTTCTTCATGGAATCACAGAATGGTAGAGCTTGGAAGGGGTTTCTGGAGACTGCCTTGTCCAACTTCCAAAGCAGGATCACCTAGGGCAGACCACACAGGAACACAGCCAAGTAGGTTTTACATAAGTCTCTAGAGAAGAGATTCCACAACCTCTCTGGGTAGCCTGTTCCAGGGCTCCATCACTCTCACTCTAAAGTTTCTCCTCTTGTTGTGGTAGAACTTCCTGTGTTCCATCTTGTAACCTGTTGCCTCTTGTCCAATCACTGGGCACCAGTGAAATAAGACTGGTCCTTGTCTTCTTGACACGTACTTCATTGCAGTGTTCCTTTAAACCAGTGCAGAAGAGAGTAAATTCTCAGATTTCTCCTCTACAGGCTGTCTTCTCACACAGTGCTTCATCTTGCAGCTCCCAAAAGACTATGCACTAGGTAAATACTGAAACAGAGACAGCATTTATTTTATTTCTTCATGGGCTACTGGAAACCACCTTGAGTCTCCACCAAAACTTAGAGAAAAAATATTTGCCTAATTCCACTTTTTGTTAACGATAGCCCCTGAGGACCATAAAACTGGTACAGAATTAGTGGACTGAAAACTCCCCAGCAAAGTCAGCTGTTGCAGTAGAAGTACAAGGAGGTTTTGCAGCCACCAGTCATCATTTTCTAGTAAATATCCACGTGCAGTCAGGACAGGGGAACTTTTAGGCAGGCAAATCTTTAGTCTTTTTTACAGAATAGAGAACTAACATGAAGAAGCCAACAGCTGTGGCCTGTAATGATTCTTCTTGTCTTAGCTGTTAAAACAGTAATATTAGTTTCATGAGGTTTACAAGTTGAAAGACTTTATATAGTTTACCTTTTCTACAACTCCTGATGGAAGTTCAATGTAAATTATAAAGTAAATGTAGAACATGTTGCACACTGCACCATCATCTGAAAAGTTGAGGTTGTAAAAGAGCTCTGGGGCTAGGTTGTTCAGTTTTCTGCTCAAAGGAGGACTAACCTCCAGCAGAGGCTGGGCTCAGGCTCCAAGCTTATTCCCAGACTGTGTAACTCCATTTCATTTGCACAGGGTGGCCTAAATGATTGTCAGGGCACAAAAAGAAGATTAAGCTCTATTGTTATCTTCTCCATTCTCCAATGGCACCCTGTGGTACATCAAGATGAGGCGGCCAGCAGCTTAAGGGAGATTCTCTTTCCCCTCTACTCTGCCCTAGTCAGGCCTCAACTGGAATACTGGGCACACTTCCAGGCTCCCCACTTCAAGGACAGGGAACTGGTTGAGAAGGAAAAGCAAAAGGCTATGAAGATGATTAGGAGAATAGAACATTTCTCTTGTGAAGAGAGACTGAGGGACTTGGGGAATTTTAGCCTGGAGATGAGAAGACTTCTCAATGCTTATCAACATGTAAAGGGTTGGTGTCAGAAGGACAGGACCAATCTTTTTTTCAGTCGTGCCCAGTGACAGAATAAGAACTAATGGGCATAGAATGGAACATAGGAAGCTCCACATAAACATGAGGAGAAGCATCTTTTCTTTGAGCAGGGCAGAGCACTGGAACAAGCTGCCCAGAGGGATGGTAATGTCTCCATCTCTAGTCACCCAAAACCCATCTGGACACCATCCTGTGCAACCTACTCTGGGTGAGCCTACTCTGGCAGATGATGTCCAGAGTTTCCTTCAAACTCCTATCATTCTGCTACTCCTTGAAACTAGACCACCACAAACAGAAATCTACAGATGTTGTTACTGCAAATGAATTCAAAGGATAAATTGTTGTGGTACTCAGATGAAAAATAAAGGGCTTTATTAGGACATAATTTGACTTCCTGGCTTTCATTTTATACCTGAAAAAATATGAAAGAAAATTTTTCTATGAGATAAATAATCTTTCACAGCCTGACAGTTGAGGTGGGAACTCATTCTGTTCACATGCCTTTAAAATCCATGCTCTTTCTAATTTCCTCATGTCCCATTTCAGTCCATGTCGAGGTCACATGACTGGGCAAGAGGCTGTAGAAATAAAGCAGGAATCCAAGACACCGAATAAGTGTAGCTGAATTAAAACTAGAGAGGGGGAAAAAAAAATAACAAATTGGAAAGATTCCTGCTTTTTAAAATCCTTATATTGGAAATTGCACTAAAGCTTCAGCTCCATAAATGTTACTGACAATTCTTCCACTGCCAACACTGAAAAGAAAGCTAAAGCCTCAGACTGTGGGCTGTAACTGTTCTATTTTAATACACTTAAAATGGGCCAAAGGTATAACATGATGTGCAACACAAGGAACTTCAGGAAACATGACTGGAGTGTGATTTCAATTGTTTCCAATCATTTAAAATTTGAAACTATTAAATGCTTGCAGCTTATCTTTAGAACCAAAACTCCTTTATTGTAAAACACTTATTTACATTGCTGCCCTCATTTCCTCTATTAACTAGCTAAATTTTAGGGTTTTTTTTACAGCCTCAGGTAACATAATTATTCTTTTTCAGTGACTCTTCTGCTCCATTAGACCTGCATTGTGATATCTTTTTCGATGTATATATTTACATGGGCAGTGTTTAGGTTTCTTTCACTGCACTGTAATAGGAGAGTCAAGAGAACAATCAAGTGCACAATAAATAAGCTAGATTGTTTTAGGTCCTGACTTTGAGTTGGTTTACATTAACACAGTTCTGTTGTGGTTCATATAACCATAATGATTTAAATTACCTACTAGATTTCATAAATATTTTCTGAAACCTCCAAGATACCTTGCAGCCTAAAAATAAAGGCTAAAATTCTAGTTTCCTACCAGAATTACACTTGTCAAATCTCATTAGGCTCTTCAGAAGTGCTCAGAGCACAACTGTGACAAGCAGAGCAGGGTATTTCTCACAGATGATGGGCCATGCTGCACTTTCCAGTCACTTCTCGAGTTTCCTTGCAAGTTCATTCTTTCATTCCACTAAGTCCTTGGTTAAATCTTTCTGAAGGTCACCTTCACAAATAGGGTACTGGAGAATTGAAGGAGGATCTCCCATACAGGATTTCAGATACATCTAAATCACCACTTTGGTGTAAATGGGCACTGTCTGGCCACATCTTTTTGTTCTACCTTTATTTCATGGAAGTATAAGATGGCCAAAATCCCAATGGTACCAATTCCATGGACAGAGGAATCAGTGCGCCCTCAGCAAGTGTGCAGATGACACCAAGCGGTGTGGCACAGTCGACTTGCTAGAGGGCAGGGATCCATCCAGAGGGACCTGGACAGGCTGGAGAGGTGGGCCCAGGACAACCTCATGAAATTCAACAAGGCCAAGTGTAAGGTCCTGCACCTGGGTAGGTACAATCCCAAGCACAAATACAGGCTGGGTGGGGAATGACAGGAGAGCAGCCCTGAGGAAAAGGACCTTGGAGTCTGGGTTGATGAAAAGCTCAACATGAGCCTGCAGTGTGCACATGCAGCCCAGACAGCAACCGAGTCCTAGGCTGCATCAAGAGCAGTGTGGCCAGCAGGGCAAGGGAGGGGATTCTGCCCCTTTTCTCTCGTCAGATCTCACCTGGAGTCCTGTGTGCAGTTCCGGAGCCCCCAGCACAGGAAGGACATGGAAGTGTTGGAGTGTGTCCAGAAGATGATCAGAGAGAGTTGGGGCTCTGCAGCATGGAGAAGAGAAGGCTTCCAGGAGACCTTATAGCAGCCTTCCAGGATCTGAAGGGAGCTTACAGAAAGGCTGGGGAGGGATTATTTACAAGGTCTTGCAATGACAGGACAAGGGGTAATGGGTTTAAACTGGCAGAGGGAAGATTTAGACTGGATGTTAGGAGGAAGTTCTTTCCAGTGAGGGTGGTGAGACACTGGCACAGGTTGCCCAGGGAGGTTGTGGCTGCTTACTCCCTGGAGGTGTTCAAGGCCATTGAGAGACCTGTTCTAGTGGGAGGTGTCCCTGCCTATGGCAGGGGGTTGGAACTAGATGGTCCTTGAGGTCACTTCCAACCTTACCATTCTATGATTCTATGAGTTACTAATCAATGAAAGGTGTTTAAAGCAGATTTAATTGGGTGCAGATCAAATACAATTGTAAGAAGTTAAGAGCAAGCAGATTATGGCATCATTCATATATTTCAGAACTCACTCAGGTTTTCAGAGGCAATTCTCTCCTGATTACTGGTAGTTTTTGAGGAACCTCTATCAAAGGAGTTTGGAGCTGCGTGGAGGTTGGTCTCTTTTCTGAAGGAGCAGCTGAGGGAACTGGGGCTGTTTAGTCTGGAGAAAAGGAGGCTGAGGAGAGACCATCTGGTTTTCACAGCTCCTTGAAAGGAGATTTGAGCCAAATGAGTGTTGGTCTCCTCTCCCTAGTAACAAGTGATAGAAAATGGCCTCAAGTTGCACCAGGGGAGCTTCAGGTTGGACCTTAGAACTTTCTTTCCTGCACGAAAAGTCAGGCACTGGAATAGGCTGCCCGGGGAGGTGGTGGAGTTACCATCACTGGAGATGTTTAAAAAAAATGTAGACAAGGCACGTGGGGTCATGGTCTGATGGCCATGGTGGTGTTGGATTGACAGTTGGACTCAGTCTAAGGGGTCTTTCCCACTTGAATGATTCTATGATTCTAAGTAACTATTAAAAAATGTTTCAGGAAAAGCAAATGTACTGATGTAACTTTGACAATTATTTAATGTAGCTAGGATATTCCTAAGGAAGAATGATCTAAAAGCTCTAATTCCTATGTAAAAATGAGCAAACTATTTAGACTACTACTCTTGTACTAATTTCCATGGAAGAGAACAAGATGCAGTGACCCTAAAAATGTGAAAATAATGGGGAAAGAATTGCAATTATCCATAAAATATCCCTACACTAGAGAACTCCTCTATACCATAATCAACAAAGATGATGGACAGCAGATTTGATGATTCAGCAGAGTTGATTATTCGGTGGAGAACTTGCATGACTTCTACCAGTGTATGGACACAAGTGCAAAATAAAACTAAGGCACTGTACAATTCTGTCAGCAAGAAAAGATCTGTAAACTTTGATTTGGACTTTCTAGACCCACAACTGCAAGGAGCCATTCTCTCTGTGTGTGTGCAGCTAAAAATACTCTCCAGTGAAAACTGAGACAAGAAAAAGGCTGATTTAAACTCAAGCTTCCAGAACTGCTCTGCATGCAAGTTATACCCAGGACACTATCACTTCCACTGTTCTTATCTGAGTAGAAAGTCAGATTGTAAACCCTAGGTACAAGATAATATTATACTTTACACAACAGGTAGTGAATAATTCTGCCAGTAAAGGATCAATACAGCTAGGCTAAAACTAAGCAAACATAATAACAACCTTAAGGTTACATCCAGAGAGTATAAAATGCACCTGCATTTCACTCACATTTTTCTCAAGTCAATCAAATAAACTTCTTGACTGAAAGGGTTCTCAAAGACTGGAACAGACTCCCCAGGAAGGTAGGTGAATTGCTACTACTGGAGGTGTTTAGCAGATGCAGAGATGTGGTGCTGAGGGATGTGGTTTAGCACCAGGCTTATTAGAGAATGGTGGGACAGGATAATCTTAAAGGTCTTTTCCAAACACAATGACTCTACCTTTTGTCTACAGACACACACTGGTTATGTGATCAGTTTTTCTTGGGGTTTGTGTTTGTGGGTTTTTTAGTGGGTTCTTTGGTTTTAGTTTGTTGGATTGTTTTGGGGTTTGTTTTTTTGTTTTGTTTTGTTTTAATTCAGTACTGGTTTGTGCTGGAGCAGCAATGCAAAAAGCAAAGCAAAAGCTTTCTGCAGAGGAACAGTGAGGAAATAAGCAGATTGCTCACTAGACTAAACTTTCTCTACTCCAGAGACATATAAACGTGCAACAGTATGTGCTGGAAGATGCTCAAGGAAGGTTGAAGCTGACATAAACAGCTGTGAAACTCCTAAGGTAAAAAAAACAGGCACTACAGCTGTAATTAGGGCAGGTCTGTTGTTTATAGTATTAATTTAACTCTTTGAATTAAATGAAAGAAACAGAAACCATTGAGATCAGATCATCAATCACATTTACAACCACTGTTACATTGGCAGCTTTACAAAGCCAAGTATTCTCTTGATGGGTGCTTACCTCCCAACAAGTTTGGCAGCTGCTAGCAATGCCTATCACTAAAATTCCAAAGGACAGAACCTGCTTACTGTGCTGTTATAACATTTATTGCCCACTATCCCCAAGCCCTTCTCCACAGGGCTTCTTTCAACTCATTCATCACTCAGCCTGTACTTACACTGGAGACTGTGCCAACCCAGGTCCAAGACCTTGCACTTGGCCTTTTTGAACCTCATGAGCTGGACTTCTCCAGCCTGTCAAAGTCACTCTGGATGGCATCCCATCCCATCCCATCCCTCTAGCAGATCAACAGCACTTCTCAGCTTGGTGCCAGCTTGGGTACTGATGTTCTGCAAGATACAGAAGCATTGCTTTTGTACCTGGGTGCTTCCAAATGGGTCTGGCTGTGTCTTCAGCAGGCACAAGCAGGGAATTTTCTAAGCTTACAGGTAAGAGATGTAATTAAGGGGACTGTGGACTAAGCCTAGCCATCAGACCTCAGCAGCAGTTACCCATCACATTGTCAACCTTAATTTAATGTCCTAGAGGAATAAGAGAAGGCTGATTGCTCTGCTGCATGAGCAGCCCAGGTAGCTCATTAATGGAGCTGCAGTGCCTCCTTTGTCACTCTGCTCACACTGCCTCAGGCAATAGCGACAAGAATAAAACTGAAGGGAAAACAAACAATTCAGAGAGTCTTCCCAAAAAAAGTTACTGTGACTTGTGAAGGGCTGGAGCCCATCACTATCAACTATCAGAACTCACAGCAGACATTTGAAAAAAAAAAACAAACAACAAAAAAACCCACACACAAAAAACCAGTAAATTTGGCACGTGTCTCAGCTTGGTGAGCACTCAAGGGCATCAAAGTCTTTCTGGTGCCTCACAATGCAGGTGACCTTGGCAGAAGAAAGAGAGAAGTCAGGTAGGTAATAGTGAAGAGCTAAATCTTCAGACATAAACCAAAAATAGATATAAAACTAGGTGAAAGCGATGGGATACTTTTCAAATATTAATTCTGACGTTTCCCACATGGCCACATCTATTATAACAGAACTGTGGGGAAAATGCACAAGATCACACTGCTAGCAGCTGCTCTTAAGCTGCTGCACCAGGTCTATAATCACAATCCATCAAGTAATACAAAGTAATGTATTGTACGCTCTGTACTTGGTGCTTTTACTTCTGAAATCAGCTTTGGCTCATCTGGGCAATGTATTCTAATTTTGGTTAAATTCACTGCTTGGGACCTGGTTAATGTGAGAGTTTGAACAGACAGCAATTGACAACCTGGGTAGCTCATCCAAAGCTGGCTTTGAGAGAGTAAGTTCTCTCATTGTATGAGAAGCTTTTTGCTCTGTGAAGAGCTGCGGTAGGTAACACTGCAACCGGCCACAGAAATCATTCAGCAAAGACAAAATGTACTGAGAGGGGGGAATTTTAATTACTCTGAACTCAGCTGTCTCTTGTATTTTCATCCAGGAGAGACAGAAAGAACAAACACCGTAAACAACAACAAAACTCTCATCATGAAACTTCTGAGGAACTTTGAAGGCAAACACTTCACAAATTATAGAATCATAGAATCATAGAATGGTAAGGTTGGAAGGGACCTCAAGGATCATCCAGTTCCAACCCCCTGCCATAGGCACAGACACCTCCCACTAGTACAGCTCACTCAAGACCTCATCCAATCTGGCCTTGAACACCTCCAGGGAGGGAGCAGCCATGACCTCCCTGGGCAACCTGTTCCAGTGTCTCACCACCCTCACTGGAAAGAACTTCCTCCTAATATCCAGTCTAAATCTCCNAGAGCTGCTCCAGCCCTCTGATCATCTTCGTGGCCTCCTCTGGACCCGCACCAACACTTCCATGTCCTTCCTGTGCTGAGGGTTCCAGAACTGCACACAGTACTCCAGGTGGGGTCTGACGAGAGCAGAGTAAAGGGGCAGAATCCCCTCCCTTACCCTGCTGGCCACGCTGCTCTTGATGCAGCCTAGGACTCGGTTGCTGTCTGGGCTGCATGTGCACACTGCAGACTCATGTTGAGCTTTTCATCAACCCAGACTCCAAGGTCCTTTTCCTCAGGGCTGCTCTCCAGCCATGGAGAAGCTGCTCAGAAGCAGGCCACCCCCTTGAAACTAATTATTTCATTTTAGATTTCGCTGGTACACTTAGAGGATGATTAGACCTTTTAATCAATTTGGCAATCAGTAGGATTAATTTTTCTCTTGCCCTATGAACTGCTTTTGTAGAAATACTAATAACTGCCGGCGGTGGAGTCTTCTGCTCCCATATTAAAAACTCAGGTTATAGGGTTGCAGGTGAAGTAGTCTAGCACAGCTACACATAATTTCATAATAAATGTAGATTATAATTGCAGCACTATTGTTGTAATGCCATATAAATTTCCACTCAGCTAAATGTGACTGTTGATCACACTACAATATCCATAGCTATTTTCACGTGAGAAGTTCAAGAACTTAAACCAAATCAAGCCTTTGCAGAACTGACAGCTAAGAGCTTCATCCAATATCTTTGGATGCTATGACTTTCAAAAGGAATCTTTAGCTGGAACTTCAGGAATGTACAAAGATCCAAAGAGACTGTCTTATCAAAAATTGTAAATGTGACAATTACAAACCTATCCAGAGTTTGGTTAGGACAGGGATCCTTCACAAGAAGGAACAACATAAACTGAAAGAGAAAAATCAAGAACAGCTTCTAAATGTGCTGTGCAAAGACTACTTTAATCACCTTACTTGTATGTATTTTGATATATAGAGGCTGCAAGAGCTGGGGCTGGTCAGCCTGAAGGAGTGAAGGCTCCAGGGAGACATCATAGCCGTTTTCTAGTACCTGAAGGAGGTGACAAGAAAGCTGGAGAGGGACGTTTTACAAGGGCTTGTAGCAACAGGGTGAGGGGCAATGGATTTAAGCTGGAAGAGGGTAAATTTAGACTGGATATTAGAAAGAAATTCTTTACAGTGAGGGTGGTGAGACACAGGAGCAGGTTGCATAGAGAGGTTGTGGATGCCCCCTTCCCAGAGGTGTTCAAGGCCAGGTTGGATGAGGCCTTGAGCAACCTGGTCTAGCAGAAGATGTCCCTTCCCTGCTCATGTCAGAGGGGTTGGAACTAGATGATCTTGAACGTCCCTTCCAACCCAAATTGTTCTATGATTCCATGACTTTATGGTCTGAGGGGATTGTGTTGCATAGCCACAATTTAAGCCTGAATGAGAGAATATTGCAAGTATCTACTGCAACTAAATGAAAGTTGAAATTTCAACGAAAACCTAGTCTACTAAGGAAGACATTTGAGTTATAGGGTTGATCTGTGGATTTTAATTGCTATCCTTAGAAGGGATGAACCTGCTCAGTATTCCCTGTACAATGCTCCAATCTCAGCTACGTGTACTAACCCCATTAAGTAAAATCTGCTAGCTTCACCAGTTAGGATACACAGACTTACAAAGGTTTGAATCAGATCAGAACAGGAAAAAAACCAGGTTATCTGTGTTTACAGAAAGAAATTGTGGAAGTAAATCCTTATATGCCAGGATGGTAACATGTTACCTGTAGGAGGAATTTCTCAGCAAGGAGCAATTGCAAATTACTGAAAAATAGGTACAAAGGAAGCTCAGTGTCATGCTGCTCTCTTTACAATAGCTGCGAATAGAGCCAACTGAAATAGGTGGGGCTCAGCTTACCTCAAAGGCAGCATTTGCTTTGGGACCAAACAAAAGAGCTGGAAAAGCAAGAAAAAGGCCTTGTTGCCTATCTTAATGCCATGTATGTCAATGATTTCACAGAAACCAGCAGCTCTCAGAAAAAGAATCTCAGAGCCAATTCATCACAAAGGAAAAACACAAGAGGACAGAATGCATTTGAAAAGATTCGCTAGCCCAGCATCATGCTTTAATTAAAGAAATAAGAGAGACATAGATCAGTTCTTACATGACCTGTAGCTGAGAGGAATTACTGACTGTGGAAATCAATACCTGTCTGCCTTCACAAGACAATGCAGGTGGTTTGCCAGAGTTAAAGTGCTTTCTGTAACGAGCACAGAAGATCTATTGACACTTAGAGAGTTAAAGTTATTTCAGGAGTTCCAACCAGAAACTTCTTCACAACAGCAAAGGGGTGGGGGGGGGAGGGGGAAGGGGAAAATAATTTCTCCATTCACTAAGGATGAAGCAAAGATGTTCCTACAGCCTCTCATCTTCCCCAGCAGAATCTAGGAGCATGTCCGAGTCCAAAGGAATCCTGGGTGTGGGAGGTTTGGATTCTCTGGCACGGAATTAAGGCACAAACAGCGTCAAGTGCATAGGCTAGCCTTATTGCATTCACACGACTTACATGAGGATAAGGATGGGGAGAGGGAGAAAGTAAGAGAGGCAGGGAGAAAAGAGAAAGAAATGAAAGACTCCCATGCAGAGAGGTCACCCCGGAGTCATTTGGCATTCCGAAAGTCTGTTTGAGAAGAGCGAATGGGGAATGTTCCATCTGCAGGTTGGAGCTTCTCTTCTTTTCCCTGGCTGCCTCATTGAATGTGCATGTTTTTCTAAGAATCACTTAGCATTTTCCAGGAGTGATTTGCTTAGCCAGGCCCACTGCCCAGTGGTGTTGGGCATGCTCAGTGTGGTAGGGGGTTTCCAGAGTTGAGCCCCCCCTATCCGGCCAGTTTCTCCAAAGCGATCACTGCTGTCGATAAACCAGGAGCTGCTAGACTGTGGTTGGGTTGGAATCAGCATCACCTGTCACAACAGGAAGCCTTCACCTCCTATCTGTAATAGGTGACAGGAGGTCAGTTCCAGCTGTCTTTGTCCAGACTGGTGGTCTTTCAGTCCATGCAAGCTGAGCAGTCAGGCAGGTGGTTCCATGGTAGAATACACAAGCTCACTGCGTTCCCCAGTTGGTTTCTTGTCCAGTTGTTGAATATTGGGGAGCTCTTGGGGGTCTGAGCTCATGCAGGAGAGGATTTTTGGGACGGTGAGTACAAACAGAATGCTCACTTAGCAATTCTCAGAAATTTAGCTCAAAACAAGTTTTTTTTCTGAGATGTTGGGATATATTGTTTATCTCAGTCTCTGACAAAGCAGAACTACTCCCATCCTGAATCACAGAATCATGTATATTGGAAAAGATCTTTAAGATCATGAAGTCCAACCATTATCTACCTCTGCCAAGTTTGGTGCCAAACCATATCCCCCAGCACCACATCTCTGTATATTTTAAACACCTCCAGGGATGCAGATTCATCCATCATCCCTGGGCAGTCTGTTCCAGTGTTTGGTGTCTAATCTACTATTATTCTGCCTCAGCTGAACAAGGATTCTGAACATTCATTTCCATTCCAGTAATTTTCACTTGGTACCAGAAAATATCTGGGTTTAGAGATGCAACCTCTTGTTATTCCTCTATTGATTAATAACCTTCCTTCAGTGGACAGCAACGTGACAGATATGAGCATTGCCATGGGTACACAATGGCCATCAGCCCATGACACAGAAGCTGAGAAAGACAACCAAATTCACAAAGCAGGTCCATCTAGTAAAATCCTTCCAGATGTTTGTATAATTCATAGAAAATTATTCCAAATGTTCCTCCAAATTTAAGTGAATTCATCACTTCTCTGCTCAGATAGGAATGATTGTGATGGCCAAGAGGCCTTGTGCCAAAGAAAAGTTGGATTCAAACAGGGAAAATCACAACTCTTTAAAAGGTAATTACAAGCTACTACAGTAATTGCCATTTAAAGAGTGCTAACACATTTCCCTTCTATTAATATCCAGAAAAGCTTCATTTTCCTAGAAGTCTCACAAAATCACATCTTCTGTATGCTCAGGATTGATTTCAGCTGCTCCAAAATCAAACACTTCCAACAACACCACTTTCAACATATTGTAAGGATGAAACAGCTCAAAACAGAAGAACATAACAGTACTACTAAAGATGAGAAAAATGAGGAATGCTATGTATGGATATCTCTGTCTTTTCCTCATAATATGCTCTGGAAAACCAAGCCCTAAAAAAGCTTTTAACACAGTAAACTCCCTTCCTAAGCTGAGAAGAGAGAGAAGCTCTTTGGAGCAGAGCAGAACAGGTGGATAGAAGTGCAGGTCCCAGTGGTTAATCTCACTGGATTTCCATCACTTGAGTCATTTAGGATTATCTTTTTTTTTTTTTTTTCCACTGCTACCTCATATACTTCCAAATGAGTTTTTCTTTTCTATTTGGAAAAGTCCAAACCCCAAATTTAATTGCTTATGTCGTTATCCTCAGTCTCGTGCAAATCACTAGCCTTTTCTGGCTTTGTTTTAAGACAAACATTTCCCATTCCAATTAACAGACTTCTACAAGTCCTGATCTTTATCTTGATGCATGTTTTTATTTCCTGACATCCCTGTATACTAATTTTCACTAACATTAAAAAAAAATAATAAATAGCAAGTCTATGGTAGAAAAAAAAAAATCTGCTTGTTTTCAATTCCTAGTTCTTTGTTGTTGTTGGGGTTTTGGTTTGTTTGTTTGTTTTTTCCTCCCCTCAACTCCTAGAAGGTAAATAATGTTTCAGGGTGAAAGAACAACTCTTAAAAGAGCCAGCAGAGGTTTGATGAGATCCTGAGATTAAATAGATTCCTTCATCAACTCAAAGATACCAAAAGATGTGGCTTCATGCCTGCTGCTGCTGTTCTTGATGGAAGCTGGCCTTGGGTTTCTCAGTCCAAGCAGCATTGTTAGCCCATGACAAAGGATGATGCTTCCAGTACAGGACTCCTCTTTGCAACATGTAATAATCACAGAATTTCTTTGCTTGGAAAAGACTTCTAAGATAACTGAGTCCAGCTATTATCTTAAGTTTGCCACGTCTGGGGCTAAACCATGTCCTTCAGCACCATGGATGGGGATTCAACTGCTTCCCTGGAGAGCCTTTGAGAAGTCTTTTCAGGCAAGAAGTTTGAGTCTTTTCAAGCAAGAAGTTTCTTCCAATGTCTAACCTAAACCTCCCCTTGGGCATCTTAAGGCCATTTCTTCTCCTCCTATTGCTTATTACTAGGGAGAAAATATCAGCATCTGTCTGGCTTCAGCCTCCTTTCAGGAAGCTACAGCCAGGTGGTCTCTCCTCATCCTTCTTTTCTCCAGGCTAAAGAACCTCAGTCACTCCTCACCAGACCTGTTATTCAGACCCTTCACCAGCTTCATTGCCCATCTCTGGACCTTCTCCAGAGCTTCAATGACCTTCTTTGAGTGAGGGGCCCGAAACTGAACCCAGGACACCAGTACTAAGTACAGGGGGACAATCACTTCCTTGGTCATGCTGGTCAAGATGCTGGTGGCCTTGGCCACCTAGGCATACACTGGTTCATACTCAGCCATTTCAGCAGCAATTCTCCCAAATGAATTTTTTAGTTGCTAAGTATTTTTACTGGCTTTTCTTTTAAGTTAGCAAGATTTGGTATTTTTTTCTTTCCTTCCTTGTAGTAATTATATGGAGACTGAGTTAGGGTTGTTTTTTTTTCAAGGTCTTTAAGGAAGCTTTGAGTCAGTGCCTGACATTTTGATTTACCTAAAAAACTAAGACACAGTCACTGGAGAGAGTTCCCTTTGTACACCACTGCTTCCTCTAAAATTTTCCAGATTACAGAGCTAAAATCCCTGCTTTTAAAGCCAACCCAGGAAAACATACCATAAAATCTCACCTTATCTATTGTATTTACTATTTTTGGTTTTTTAGTCTGCAGCATTTAGAAGCTCCAAGCAGGGATAACAGATGAGCACAAAGGACAATCTGGTTTTCAAAGAGCTTAAAACATACATTTTGGATGTGGTCAAACTGAATATTTTCAACTCTTGGCACTGAGAACATCACAAAAGGCAGGAAAAAACAATCAAACAAACAAAAATTTTAAAAAAACCCAAAAGTCCCAGCAGGAGGAGAAAAGCAAACAAAAGAAAGAAGCAAGGGAGCCTGAAGGAGTATTCACTAGAAAGTTCAGAGGCTGGGCTGTTAAAAAGAGAGTAAGAGGAAGAAATCAGATTAAATGACAGAGAGAAGAAAATTAAATTAAACAGAGAAGGAAGAATACACAATGTAGTGATAACTTTAGCTCTGAGAAGCACTCAAACTCAATACATCATCACAGGACAAGAAACAGATATTTAAAACTTGAAGGAATAGAAGTTTTTCTGGATATCATGATTGTATCATTGTTTAACCCTACTAGGAGACCTGTCAAAACATGCTCCCATAGCATATTTTAAGAGAAATAGTGAAGGAAAACCGATAATAAATCTGCTGAGGGCTGGGTAGACATCTACACCTCACCCTGAAATGCATCAGGCTCTTCCTAGGTTCCCTATATACACTAAATTTCTGCCATAGGAGGTTCCATATGAACCTGAGGAACAATATTTTCACTTTGAGGGTGACAGAGCACTGGAACCAGCTGCCCAGGGAGGTTGTGGAGTCTCCCTCTCTGGAGATATTCAAGAACTGTCTGTCTGGATGCATTCCAGTGTGATCTGCTCTAGGTGATCCTACCCTACCAGGTGGGTTGGACCAGATGATCTTTCAAGGTCCCTTCCAGCCCCTGACATTCTAGGATTCTGTGATTCTGAATTCAAATAAGGCCCTATCCTTTCAGTTGCAAATCATCTCATCAAATTTAGATCTGTCAATTTATGCCTGCTTCTAACCTTTTGTTTCAGAATCAGCAGCTTGACTGGTTGAGGACAGAGTGTGGACAGACTGACTTCTTGGGTCATCTTCACAGTTTACAGAGACAGGTCTTGGGAATGGAAGAGTTGAGACACCCAAGTATCCATCATCACAATCTTAAGTGCAGAGCTACAGTATAATCTGAGTAAGTGATCCTGTTCAATGGCTCACTGTGCATGGGTTTCTGAAACAAGGTGGTGTGATTGGATGGCATTTCAAAGTCCTTCAGCAAGGTACCGATAGAATGAGAGGAAACAGCCTCAAGTTGCACCAGGGTTGGATATTAGAAAAGACTTCTTGACTGAAAGGCTTCTCAAATACTGGATTGAGCTCCCCAGGGAGGCTGAATCCCCCTCCTTGGAGGTGTTTAAAAGCTGCAGACATGTGGTGGTATGGGACAAGGTTTAACACCAACCTTGGTAGAGTTAACAATCGGATCTCAATCCTGAAGGTCTTTTCTACCTAAAATGATTCTATGATTCTATAAAAGACTGATTCATTTTTCTTGGAATGAACCTACTCCTCTAGTTATAGGACATTTCACTTATCTATGCTATGCCTTGATTTTCCTCTTCAAAGTTACTTCCCAGAAACAAAGCATAACCTCAAGCCAGGAGTAGAGACCTGACACTGTACAAGCAGCAGCAGACACAGTGATATGCCTCCCACAATAGCATGAATAATTGAAATTGCCCTGTGCACATCATGAGCCACTTGACTTCAAGGCAACCAGTTCCTTGATTATCAAATCATGATAATCAGTCCAAGGCCTATTCCTTTGTCTGGTGCAGTTTTACATCCTTTCAGAGTCTTTTCTTGTTCCATAAAAAGATCAAATCTATAAAAATAAAATACACTGTTGAGACTTGGCCACTGCTGGGTTTGGCACTGCTATGGAACAAGGACAACTCATTTGCAAGGGATGATCCACTAGGAAGTAATGATATATGTATGGTAGCTACAAGAAAATAATGAAATCACTGCAATCTTTCTCACACAGTTATAAACTTGCAGACACTTCCCAATATATTAAAAAGAAAATAATACACCAATAATCCTTTCAAGTGAAGAAAAACCTGTGTTTCAAAGCCTGAATTCCATCTCTGCTATCATGAGACTACAAAATAATCACAGCAAGTAAAAGTACCACCACCACCATCCTTTCTCTTTTCTGTTTGCTTCTGACTGCATCTATATTCATTTCCTTACTTTGCTTCCTACATCAGCTTAAGGGGAAAAGGAAAGAAAGGGGCTATGAATCATATTCAAATATCCCTTGGTAAGGTTAACATTGTGTATATTGGCTGCTCTCTTAAAAAGGCAAATTCGCCATGACCTATAAGGCATTTGAAGGAAAAATAAGAATAAGGGGGGGGGGAAATGAACCCACGAAAATAACTCCAATTTCAAAAGCAGTTTTCTTTCTGTATTTGGAGCTGTCTGGCACCATTCTTACTTCTGATAGTGTAGAATAATACTTATATATAGAAAGGAGACGACCTTTTTAGACAGAAATCTTTGAAGGACAGAAAACCTTTAGAAAACACCACTAGCAAAATTGATTTTGAGTTAGTAACAACAGGAGTTTCAAATTTATGACCCTAGATTTCTCCCATAGTTCTTTTAAATGAGTATTGGTTGCTTCATGAAAACATGGGACACATTCTCAAGGAATCTAAACCTTGTTCTTAATCATATTTACCATTTTTTCTGGCTGGACACTAACAGTGAAGATACATTTCTTGCCAAAATAGCTTCTGAAACTGTTCAACTTGATACAAACACAAGTCTACAACGTCTTACATTTAAATAACCTCAAGCATTATGGTAAAATGATGAAACCTGTCATTTAGTCATGAATTATTTATACAAAATAGTGTATTGGATTTTTATTAGGAAACATTTTTGTCTCCCTGTGGGCTAGAAAGCTTAGACAGCTTTGGGAGAAAACACATATAGGGCATGTTAGCAAAGAAAGAGAAACACAAATACCATATCTGAACAAAAAGTGGGTGTAAAAATGTTCTGTCTGTATGGCCTTACTTTAATGTATCCACCTTCCTCCACTCCTTTCTCTTCTTTAGCCTTGAAGGATGCTGAAATTCCTTCTTCCTTCATCCTGTCCTCCACCACACAGACAGAAGCCAGGTTTTCTGTTGTGAACAAAAAATCCAGAAAATCTCTGTGAACTTTCAATATTATTTTAATACAAACTGCCAGCCTAAGTTTCTGCCTTCTGGTAGAACTACAACAGACAATCATAGAATAGTTTTGGTTGGAAGAGACCTGTAAGGTCACCAACTGTCAACCTAAGACCACCATGGCCATTGTGCTGGTTTGAGGCTAATTAGAATATTTTAACAGAGAAAATTACACTATAGGTTGTGAAAGGAAAACATCATGATGTCTACTTCACTCATAGGCTTGCTGGAGAATTGTTTGGGAACAATAATCAAAACATATAGATAAGTCAGTCTCTGTCTGTGGCTTGCTGGGAGAACAGCTGCTGGGGCGGTCTAGCAGCTTCTGGCTCTGGCTCCTCTGCCCATTAATCTTCACTAACCACTTTCCTTCTAACCTCCCTGGCTGATCCTCCTAATTCACCTTGCATGTAAGGCAAACCTTGGGGTAAGGTACAGGGGTGGGGAGAAGGTGGAAGGGTGGTTGGAAGCCCCTCCTGGGGTCTCTGATTTCTGGGAGGGGAGTTGTGTTTCTGTATTCCCTTTAACTTGTCTATTTCTGTAACTATTCCTGTCTATTGTGTATATCTCTGCTTGTACATTGTGCTGAGCTGTAAATAGAGCTTCAGTCCTTAACTTCCAGCCTGTTGAGTTCTAGTCTGGGTCATTTTACAAAGTGTGGGGGGCAGGGAACTCCCAAACCTTCACAGCCATTAAACAATGCCCCAAAGTGTCATGACCACACATTTGACAGATCAAACCCCAGAGTTCCAGGAAAACTCCCTCCACATCGGTATTGATGCCATTTCCACAGCAAGACTGTACTGCATTTATTCTGTACTTCCAAGAACAACCCACATTTTCTTGGGTTATTCTTGGAAGTACAGAATAAATGCGGTGCTGTCTTGCTGTGGAAATGGCATCAAATATTCTCAGGTTATTACACCAAGTCTGGTCTAATTATTCTTTACAATATCTCCCAGTTTTGAATTTAATATCAAGTTTTGTTGTGTTTTCAAGGAACCTTTGTCCCCAGGGATGTATCAAAATTCCTTGTTTCACAGCCAATGGAACCTTAGTTTTCTGAGCATCTGCTTTCTGTGTTTTCCATAACGACATGAAAACATATTTTCTACTTTCACTGAACCCTTCATCTACATAATGACCATAGGAAAGGCCATGTAAAGAGAGAAATAGTCTTTCCTTTAACCATAGGGAGGTTCTTCCCTGTTTCTACTCTTCCCTGGTGAGAACACATCTGCAACACTGTGTCCAGTTTCAGGATCCCCAATTCAAGGCAAGCAGGGATCTGCTAGAGATGCAGGCTCACCAGGGAAGATTAAGGGAGGGGAAAATAATTCTTCCATTTTCAGTCCATGCTTCATTATGATCAGCAAACAGAAAGCTATCTGCTTTGGAAGGGGTTTGGACTCGGTGATCTCTTTGGGCCCTTTCCAACCCTTGACATCCTGTGATCATCTTAATACAACACAAAACACTAAAGACTGATCTTCCATTCCCAAGATTTCAGTCTACCTACTCACTACTCTGTGGAGATTATAGAAGTCTCAGGTGATTTTGAGATGTACTGTTAGAAGCAGTGCTAAACCTGATCCAAGTTATTATTTATAGAGCAAGGTTGTTTTCTTCAGAGCACCAAGCAAACAACTCAGGACGTTATTCATGTGACAAGTGCTCTGTGGTAGCCACCTTTTTGTAACCTCAGTCTGCAACAGGAATACCAGAAATACCTTTCCCTCTGAAGCAAATGAAGCAATCAGCTACAAACATTTCTTTTTCCTTTGTAAATCATAGAAAACCAGCAACTTATCAGGGGACTGCAAGCACCTGCTTTGTTGCCTTCCATGGTGTAGTTATTACCTAATTATAACTCATCTCTGGAGCTGTTGGAAAGTTCTTTGCTCTGCCAGGCAAAGAATTCCCTCAACAGAAGCATTGTTACCATGTCCAAGAATTTTGATGGCTTTGTTTTGATTTTTTTGAATCTGATAATAAAACTGTTTCCCCTCATTTGTTTTGTCCCCCAGATAGACTTCCTGAGAGCAATCTTGAGGCTTTACAGAGGCAGTGGTCTTTGCACAACCTAAAAAAATCTACACAAGTTGTAGCACACTCCAAAATTTCAAGTAGTATCCGTTTTGACTAAACCTTTATGCAAAACGTAGGTGCTTAATAGATGCAACAAGCAAACCACTTCCTCAAACTAAGGTGAATGAATTGTGAGAAAGAAAGCAGAAACAGAGAACTGAACAAGCCTTTTAAACACAGGTTCTTCAGGTCCACCAAACTCCAGCTGTAGGAATCTGTTTGAATTCATTAGGAGCATTAGGGCCACGAAGATGATCAGAGGGCTGGAGCAGCTCTCCTATGAGGACAGGCTGAGAGAGTTGGGGCTCTTCAGCCTGGAGAAGAGGAGGTTTCAAGGGGACCTGACAGTAGCCTTCCAGTATCTGAAGGGGACCTACAGGAAGGCTGGGGAGGGATTATTTACAAGGTCCTGCAATGCCAGGACAAGGGGCAATGGGTTTAAACTGGCAGAGGGGAGATTTAGACTGGATGTTAGGAGGAAGTTCTTTACAGTGAGGGTGGTGAGGCACTGGAACAGGTTGCCCAGGGAGGTCGTGGATGCTCCCTCCCTGGAGGTGTTCAAGGTGAGGTTGGACGAGGCCTTGAGTGAGCTGTACTAGTGGGAGGTGCCCCTGCCTATGGCAGGGGGTTGGAACTACATGATCCTTGAGGTCCCTTCCAACCTTACCATTCTATGATTCTATATCTAAGGACTTCTTGTGATCCATGTTTTTATCATCGACGTCCATACTTGAAATTCAGTTTGTGATTGACATAACCAGATGACCCAGGATTTATCATTCTGAAGGCATATTTATTTTACCTTGACTACTCTCAACTATCTTTTTTTTTAAAATTTTCCACCTCTTCTCCAAGACATCTCCTCAAAAATTATCAGAGGGTTGGAGCACCTCTTCTTTCTAAGAGAGCTGGAGTTATTCAGCCTAAAGAAGAGAGGGGTTTCCATTCTAGTTCAAGCCATGACACCATTATGTAAAATCTGTTAGTGAAATGATTTGAGTTGCTTTCATGAAAGTCAGCTAAAAAATAGCTTCTGTTCATTTAAGGTTACAAATTAGATATCTAAGGCAGCACTTCATCCACCACTGAAGTGCAGCCATCTGTTTTATAGTAGACATTGATACAGAACAGTTTGAAACAACAAGAAAAATATTACAGCAAACTGAGAAAAAAAAATACAGATGTCTTCAACAGGATGATGAGAAGAGCTACCCTCAAGCCATCAAGATCTGCACTTCTCACAGCCCAAAGGTTGATAGCTATAAAAACTTTGGGCCCTAAGAATTTGGCATACAAATCCCTATTGAGACAGCTAAATGCATCGCTGTGTTTTTAATTTTTTAGAAATCATTCTCACAGAAGCACACAAAATAACAGAATGCTAGGAGTTGGAAGGCACCTTGAAAGGTCATCTGGCCTAACCCCTCTGCCAGAGCAGGGTCACCCAGGCCAGATCACACAGGAATGCATCCAGGAGGGGTTTGAATCTCTCTAGAAAAGGAGATTCCACAACCTTGCTGGGCAGCCTGTTCCAGGGCTCCGTCACCCACACAGAAAAAGTTTTTCCTTATGCTCATCTGGAACCTCCTTTGCTCCAGCTTGCACCTATTGCCCTTTGTCCTATCATTGGACACCACTGAGAAGAGCCTGGTTCCATCCTTACAGCACTTGCTCTTCAAATATCTATAAATAGTTCATCAAGAGTATACTGCATGTCTTAAACACAGATTTAAAGCAGTTAACTTCATTTCCCTCACCATTTAAAGCTTCCACCTAGATCTGCCCTGTCACTTGGAACGTTCAACTGTCTATAGTATAATGTGTGCTGTCCTACTATTTAGTGCCTCACAAAACTTTGTTTGCTTATGGTGAATGACACTTCCAAGTGGTCAGTCAATTAAGTCAATCACTATAGAATAATAGAACTGTTTTGGTTGGAAAAGACCTCTAAGATCTTATTATAGAGGCATAAACGGATATTTTGTGTTGTGAAAAGTGGGAAATGTGGGGTTTATGTAACAGTCTATGAGAAAATAGGGGTTTGTTTTCAATATAATTTTCCATACAAAGGGATTTTTAGGGTTTTTATTAGCAATATTAAATAACTTCTGAACAGCTTGTCTCCAAAACAGATGCTTAGTGTAAAGTCTGATTGAAAATACACATAAATATACCAAGTATTTTTTATGAGTAACTCAAATATATTTTTAGGAGCATATTAAAAATTATAACCCCAAAGGAAGACAGTGGGAGTTTAATTACAGACTTGTTAATCAGGAATTTAATCTCAGTACTTTATTTCTCTATAATTTACCCTTTCCATCTGTTGGATGTTACTGTGACATACCAAAATGCCTCAGGATAGGACATCTCCCAGCTTTTAAAACTTCCTCTCATGGCAGCTGAAGGGAATAGTTACCTAAGTAATAGTTTGACTTCCACGCATCAAGACATGCACGAACAAAGATGAGTTGAAAAGTGTTTGAATGGTCACTGAAAGATTTTGCTGGATACACCAACAGGAATAAACATACACCCCAGTAAAAAGAATTAAGGATCAAGTATGAGATATGTTATACTCCCTGTATATTCATCAACAGCATATATATTTTGTTCATATGCTGAGTAACAGCAACAGGAGGAAGAAATTCTTTACTGTGAGGATCACAGAGCACTGTAACAGGCTCCCCTGACAGGTTGTGGAGTCTTCTTCTCTGGAGACTTTCAAGACCTGTCTGGATGCATTACTGTGCAACCTGAGCTAGATGAAACAGTCCTGCTCTGGCAGAGGGGGTTGGACTCAGTCTGTAGAGGTCCCTTCCAATCCCTAACATCCTGTGATCAGACCTGTGTATTTCACTAAAGAGGATCTCAGAGAACATTTGGAAAGTCCTTTTAAAGAGATCATACTGAGCCTAAATGTATGGGTAAATGTAAATACCTTGTTAGAAATATCTACATGCACCATTTAACCTTTCTATACCAATCTGTTTCTTTTGGCATGAACACTTGAGTTCATAGATGCAAGTGTGCTGTACATTTGCCAAACTGATTCTTTTGGCATCTCATCTAACGTTAAACATTCTCAAATAGCAGCAGCATGTCAGGTCACACACACATTTTAAAACAGAGCAATTATTTTAAAGCTGAGAAATTACAGTTAAGTGTAAAATCATGCTCCATCTTCACCTAGGAAATGAACACATCTTGAACAAGCTCATTTCAAAAGTGTGCTATCTGAATTTGCTTGTTCCTTTCTGGATAGTGAGGAAAACACACTTTACTGAACAAGTAGGCAAGCATTAGAAGAGGTTACCCAGGGAACTGCAGAGTCACCATCCCTGGAGATGTTCAGAAAATGTATAGACATAGCATTTTAGGATATGATTTATTAGGAATGGTGGTGTTGGATTGACTGTTGGATTTGATCTTGAAGGTCTTTTCCAACCTATGATTCTGTGAATCTCAGATTTAATGAGACATGTTGAATGTTAAAGATACTTTAATTGACCTGAAGAGGATAAACTGCTAAACTACAATTTTGTCTTAAAGCAGAGCACTGTCTAAGGAGTATAAAAACAAAACAAAATAATATATATATATATTCTTATCTCATTTAGATGTGTCTTTTCTGGTCAGGACTTGAAGAATGTTTAGCTTTAATGATGCTGACAGTATTGCTTTTCCTTTATGAGACTAATATCACTTGAGGTTTAATATTATGACTCTAGACTGATTTCAAGACTCCAAAATCAGGACACATCTAATATCCTCAGCTGTCTAGAAAACAGTCATCTAGCTTAAATATGTCACCTTGATTTCACACAGAAAACCCCAGTATATAAAATACTGTATGACAATGAACATAAAATTTAAAAACATTAAATCCCATCAGCTACTCCAGGAAAGAAATCTGAAATTTTATGGCAGAGGCCAATTTCTTTATCACAAAACTCTAGCAAAAGTTACTGCTGTAGAAACTATTATTTTTGCAAGTTCAGTTTCAGAATAAGGTCAAGCTTCTGTGCAAGTGTGATCTAAGTTTAGCATAGAAAGATCTATATAGTACCATAGAATGGTTTGGGTTGGAAGTGACCTCCAAAGGTCATCCAGTCCAACCGCCCTGTAGTAAGCAGGGACAGAATAGAGCAGGCTTCCCAGGGCCATGTTAAGTCTGATCTTGAATATCTTCAGGCATGAGGCCTGAACCACATCCCCGAGTAACCTGTTCCTGTGTTTTACCACTCTCCTTGTGAAGAACTTCCTCCTGATGTCCAGCCTAAATCTACTGTGCTCCAGTTTCAGACCATTACCCTTTGGGGTTTTTTTGTTTGTTGTTTTTTGGGGTTTTTTGTTGTTGTTGTTGTTGTTTTTGTGTGGGTTTTTTTTGTGTGTGTGTGTGTGTGTGTCTGAGAATCTAACTCAAACGGTCACACCTATCACTACAAGTGAATTCCAGACATAGGGTCTGTTTTCCTGCCCCTAATTAGAATCATGGAATCACAGAATAATCTGGTTTGGAAGGGCCCTCTGAAGGTCACTGCAGTCAGCAGGGTCATCCTCAACTAGATCAGGTTGTACAGAGCCCTGTCGAGCCTCGCTTTGAGTTATCTCAAGAGATGGGGCCTTGACCAACTCCTTGGGCCACCTTTTCTAGTGTTCCACCACACTCATGATAAAGAACTAGCAGAAGGTGTCCCTGCCTATGGCAGGGGGTTGGAACTAGATAATCCTTGAGGTCCCTTCCAACCTTACCATTCTATGATTCTATGAACTTGTTCCTAACAGCCAATCTAAATCTACTCTAGTTTAAAACCATTGCCCCTCATCCTATCACTACAGGCCTTCATAAGCAGTCTCTCTCCATCCTTCTTGTAGGCACCTTTCAGGTATGGCAGATTTTCAGGTGCAGGTAGGATGCCTTGCGACGTGCAGCCTCAGCACGATGTTACATTGGCTATGCAGGCCAATTGCATAGATGTTTAAAGCCTGTTCCTGGTAAACTCAAGGCAGTGGAGTTTTCAGGTAGTTCAGAGAACAATAAGGTAGAAAGCAACGGTTGCAGGTAGCAGCAGGCAAGCACAACTACAACAGCAGAGCAGGTTGTGTTACTGCTCATCTCTTTTTATCAATACAGCCCGAGTCTAACGGGCCTCTGGACACAAATTAGCCTATCAGAATGGCAGTTAGCCAAGCTTCACCATATTAGATGAAGCCATAGGCTTGCTTTACCCAAACTTGGGAAAAACAAAGGCCTTGTATGAGCCAGGCACAAGCCAAGTGTGTGTACCTTGTTTACCACAGGATGCAAACAGGAGCAAAACAAGTCTGGGCAAGCCAGGGTCCTTAGACTCGGTGGCTCCAGGTTCTCAGTCCTCTTTCCTGCAGTTGCTTCTCCTCATAGCAGAAGGAGGGAGAGCAGAAAAACATGTCTGGGCAAGTCAGAACATGTATAAGTCTATTTTGGCCTATTCAGGCCTACCACAACATTACTACAAGGAATATAGTTGAATAGTCATAAGTTTAAAAACATCTAATACCCAGATCTTGCCACATTAGGGTTGTAGATGCTGGAGGACTGTGGTCTGTTCTCCCATTCCTTGGCAAGCTTACTTTGGGCAATCTTCTAGTATTAGAACATTGGTTTAATTCAAAATAACCTCTCTTGTACCTCCTTTTACTTTGCTTCCTACAGCTGTCTAAGATGAACAGAGTTTAGCTAGTGCAATGAGCCAAACTATAATCATACAGATGTTAAAATAACTTTTAGCCCTCATTAGTTTTCTCTTTAAAATCCTTATTATGCATTGCCACTTTATTTAGCTTGGTTTTATCAAAAGTTCAGTGGAGATGACAGACATGAAGGGTTGAATTTTCACCAAAATACCAAAGTATGTTTTGGAAAGAACAGAGGGTGTATGAACCATATCCATTAAAATAACTCTGTTCAATCCAAAAGCTCCACAAAATTTCAGGTGAACATTGTAAAAACCTCTGTCTAACTCAGAAGCTCGCTAAAATTGCAGATAACTATCCTGAAAACCTCTGCTTAACTCAAAAGCTCCCTAAAATTTCAGGTGACCATCATGAAAACCTTTGCTGCAACCCAAAGCTCCACAGAATTTCAGGTTAAGTCTTTTTATAACATTAAATGCCAGGTTTAGAAATTTAAACTAATTTCTGAACCAAAGATCTGTTACCAAAGATGACAAGGTACAAATCAATTTACATTTGTGCAAACTTCATGCTTCAAGAACCAAAAAAGTAACAAAAAAAACCCCCAAAAAACAGTTCAGCACATCAGTTGATGTAACAGGGGGTGTGTGTGTATATATCTTTATGTATATATGTCAGTCACCAGAATTCTCTACTTGTTTTTAATGGCTCAACTAGAAATCAACATCTAGTTGAAGAAAAACAACCACACCCCCCCCAAAAAAAAAAATCCATTTGATAGGATTAGGAAGATTACAAAAATCCATCCTGACATTAATTTCTGAAAGACAACAAAGCATAACTCTGCAGAGAACATATTGTGGTGTTCTAATATGAAGCAGTTCAAACCTACTTGAAGCAATTCTAACATGAAGCAATCCAGACGTGTAGAATGGAAACCTGACACCCAAGCACACTGACCTATGGAACTGAATCAAATGAGGTGATCACAGAGCAATAAAGGCCACCACTTTTCAGTCTCAGGTTGTCTTCATAGTGTGTTCTAGATACATCTACTCTCATTCTGGCTGCAAACCATGTTGTCATTGGCAACTACTTGCAGGATAGAAGTGGTGTAACCACATGGTTGTGATGTTCCGCTTGATTGAACAATCTCACTGTCACAAGTGTTGAGTGGCTCAGCCAAAATATTTTTGTAACATAGCTACAACATTCCTTACCAAAAGTAAGAGAGGACTTACAATCATACAATTACAAGGTCTTGCAATGACAGGACAAGGGGCAATGGGTTTAAACGGGCAGAGGGGAGATTTAGACTGAATGTTAGGAGGAAGTTCTTTCCAGTGAGGGTGGTGAGATACTGGAACAGGTTGCCCAGGGAGGTTGTGGCTGCTCCCTCCCTGGAGGTGTTCAAGGTCAGATTGGATGAGGCCCCACCTGTACTAGTGGGAAGTGTCCCTGTCTATGGAAAGTGGTTGGAACTAGATGATCCTTGAGGTCCCTTCCAACCTTACCATTCTATGATTCTATAATTTTTTTGGTTGGAAAAGATCTATTAAGTTTGAGTCCAACCATTATCTAACTCTACCAAATCTGCTGCTAAGATGTGTCACTCAGCACCACATCTCTGTCTTTAAGATGACCTGCCCGAATATGGCCAGCTGTAAATTTAACTTTCTCTACCAAAAAAAAAAAAGAAAAGGGCTATAGAAACTATTTGAGAATTTTATTAATTAAGGATAGAAAAAGACTTCATTATATAGCTTAACTCCTGGATTTTAGCTGGTCTTTCCTGCTGGATTAGGTTCTGGAAAGAGCTTCTGATTTGCCATGTGTATCAATCATTTCCTTTCTAGTAATACCAGAAATTAAGGAACTATATCAGCTTAGTTTTGATTTACAAATAAATAAATAAATCAAATTAAAGTTACAGTCTCTTACTTCTTGCATGTTTACTTGACCTAATTCAAATAGGCAGGAAGTAAAAATTCCAACTGGAATGAATTGCCCAGAGAAGTTGCGGAGAGACTAAGCCTGACTGTGTTCAAAGGCAGGTTGGATGGGGCTTTGAGCCAGCTGGTCTAGCAGGAGCTGTCTCTCCATATGTCAGGAGGATTAGAACTTTAAAGAATCTTCTAAGCCAAACCATTCTATGATTTTATGATTTTTCCTCTGTGGGGCTTGTAATTGCAAGATTTGCAGCGCTATGGAGACCTCACTACCACCCTGACCTCACTGTGAGGTGCGTCTGAGTTTGGTCCCCTTGCTGGCCTCCAAGATGGACCTAAACTCTTAAGCAGAAGACAATGTTATTGTAAGTGTGTCCCCACCTTGCAAGCTAAGTAATATTTAAGACCTGGAATTGTGGCTCTGGCTATGTATTATCTCAACAGACAAAATGTCATTCACCCTAGTAACTAGCACATATTTAGCACATAGAAAAAGCAGAAGCACATTCATGAAACTACTCAGGTTTTGNGGATTTTTTTTAGACTATTTTACTTTTAGAACAGTTACTCGAAAAATAAACACATTTCAAATTGCACAATAGTAATGCAAAATTTCCCTCAGAGTTGGCCCAAAACCTAGGTATCTCTTTATTTTTATGGAACTATAAAATATGGGATTCTATATTAAGGTATGATTTGCAATAAAGACAGAGATATCATTCTTGCCTCAAAATTTTTTTCTTCCTAATTAAGGTGAATGCACAAAAGGATTAAATAAGTCATAGCAATAGCTGGAATAACCATAACTGGAGGATTTTCTTCTGCATAGTAGAAGCTCACATTTCACTTTTCCCCTTGTATATGTGGTATAATTTAATAACAACAAGAGAAGAACTTTTTAACTTCAGTACTTTCCTATTTTATCCCTACAATCTTGCAGAAATCATAAGAAGTAGTATTAAATTAATAACCTCTACTAAAACAATTAATTGTTGAAACAACATAAAAGACCAAAAAGAATATACGGGCCACAAAGTGTCACCTTCACATAGGAGGAATTCCCTGCAGTGAAACTGGCAAAGCTCAGCCTGGTCATGAGTCATGCTAAAGATTCATTTAAATTATTGGAGGGCATCCAAGCTATTTAAAAGTCTGGCTACAGGGAGTAACATGTTGTATTTCTGTCTTAGTCCTGCTGCATTTGAGCATAACTAGATCATCTCTTAATTTCTTTTCTTCCCCTTCCCCTTCCCCCCTCTCCCTCCCAACCCCAGCACACTCAAATAGTATTCCACTTATCAAATTCTTTCCTTGACTCATTGTTTTGCCTCTTGCACCCCTTGATATGCATTCCCTTGAAGATGCTTGTGCTTGGAAGACTAATGACCCTAACTACTTTGCATCAGTTTTCTGAAGCAGCCTCAGATTTAGGAAGACACCAATCTCTGCCATCAGGATTCAATATTTTCTGGGCCTGTCTTTGAAAGAAACAACAACAGCAACAGCAACAACAATCTCAAGGAGGCTGTTATCACAACTCAGCAGTACAATACAAATCTTTTGGACAAGAGTGTCAGTAAAGAGATTATCTGCTGACTGTTATGTGATGCTAAAGTGATAGCTCTGGGGGAAAATGAACACCGAGTTAAGGACTACAATAATAAGACCACTGCAACTCATTATCTTTCTACCCTGTCTTTGAAAACAACTCAGCATTAGCTGGTAGCTATTAAAGTGTTTGTGTCTCAGTGCTGACAGAAGAAAAGCCTTGTGTACATGCTCATGGTTATCTTACAGCTAAAAGGATGGACCCTCTGAGTGGAACAGAAGAACAAACCTATCTCAGAATTTCCTATTTGACAGCCATAAAGTTTTTCCCCATGCCTCACAAATTTCAGCCCTACCATTGTTTTGTCCCCAAACCAAAGAGAGCTGTTGCAAACTGAAGAAAAGCAGCATACTCTGCTCCCACAGGGAGGGTGAGACAGAGACAAGTGTGAAGTGGGAGAGAGCCAGCAGTGATACCATCATCTGGTGTGATTGCCCAAAATACACACAGGCTCTAGACTGTAAAATGCGTATTAAAATTCCATCATATTTTACCTCTAGTATTTTTTTTCTGTCTTCCCTTTCAGCATCTCTGGAAAGATGACAGACAAGCTTCATCTTACACCAAGACAGACTAACAGGATAGAGTGTAAAAGAAAGCACACTTGTTAATTAATAGCATAAAATTGTTCCCAGAAACTCAGATTTTGGAAATTATTTCCTCAGAGTAACCCAGAGCAGGATTGTTCTTAAGAAACAAATTAAAATAATGAATGATGGGAGAACTCTCCTTACCTCAACTTAATTCCTTACCTTAGTTTAATTACCTAAAAGTTGGGTTGCTGGAGACCAGCATCTAGTCTAAATAATCAATAGAAAACTATGGATTTATCCCCTTTCTTTCAAGGGAAATACTTATAGAATCATAGAATGGTAAGGTTGGAAGGGACCTCAAGGATCATCTAGTTCCAACCCCCTGCCATAGGCAGGGACACCTCCCACTAGTACAGCAAACTCAAGGCCTCATCCAATCTGGCCTTGAACACCTCCAGGGAGGGAGCAGCCACAACCTCCCTGGGNAGCCCCAACTCCCTCAGCCTGTCCTCATAGGAGAGCTGCTCCAGCCCTCTGATCATCTTTGTGGCCCTCCTCTGGACCCGCTCCAACACTTCCATGTCCTTCCTGTGCTGAGGGTTCCAGAACTGCACACAGTACTCCAGGTGGGGTCTGACGAGAGCAGAGTAAAGGGGCAGAATCCCCTCCCTTGCCCTGCTGCCCACACTGCTCTTGATGCAGCCTAGGACTCGGTTGCTGTCTGGGCTGCATGTGCACACTGCAGGCTCATGTTGAGCTTTTCATCAACCCAGACTCCAAGGTCACTTTCCTCAGGGCTGCTCTCCAGCCATTCACCACCCAGCCTGTATTTTATCTTTAAGCTAGCTACAGTAGACACTCAGCTTTAGGTTGCTTGAATTTGCTGGGATAAATCCCAAAGTTTTTTTGTTTGTTTTTGTTTTTAACTAGCTACCTTCCAATACATGGAGTGAGGGATGGAGAGAGACTGTATACAAAGGCCTTCAGTGACAAGACGAGAAGCAATGGCTTCAAACTGGAGAAGAGCAGATTTAGACTGGATGTTAGGAACAGATTCTTTACTGTGAGGGTGGTGGAACACTGGAACTGGTTGTGCAGGGAGATGGTTGGGGCCCCATCCCTGGAGACGGATATTCAAAATGAGGCTCGAAAGGGCTCTGGGCAACCTGATCTAGCTGAGGATGACTCTACTGACTGCAGTGGGGGTTGGGCTACATGACCTTCAGAGGGCCCTTCCAAACCAGATTATTCTGTGATTCCATGATTCTAATTAGGGGCAGGAAAACAGCCCCTATGTCTGGAAGTCACCTCTACTGACACTGTGGTCTTCAATCACTCTTGGGGGGGGGTAAAATAACAATGTTCAGAGTAGTTATTAAAATACTACGACTAAGCTAGGGAAGCACCTTTTAGTAGTTTAAATGGCTGATTATTGTTTATGTTCTGATTTTGTGTTCTTGGTTCTGACACACACACAACGTTTGAATGGCAAGGAGTAGGTAATGCAACACCACACAATGTTCTATGTCAACACCATGATGTGCCCAACTCTGAACACTCAGAAATACATCACTGAAAGGTCATTGAATCATTTTGGTTGGAAAAGACCTTTCAGATCATTAAGTCCAGCCATTAACCTAACTCTCCCAAGGCTGTTGCTAAACTATGTCATTCAGCATCACATTTCTGTGGCTTTGAAACAACTGCAGGGATGAGGATTCAACCATCTCCCTGTGACAGTCTTCAAGAGATTTTTCAGTCATGAAGTTCTTTCCAACATCCAACCTAAACTTCAGTTGACATCAGACTAATGAAGGACTAACAACATCACTAGATACTTTACCAGTAGCCCCTTTTGTACTTAGTTGCAGTCTCACCAGCTCATTTAATAGATTTATAACACTCATACTTGAATCATCTATCAACAAACTGAAGTAATTTTGCAGGTCCAGCAAGTTGGACAAGTAAGCCTCTTGTGGTGTTCTATTTATAATGAGAAGAGCACCCAAAACTGCCAATGCTTTTGTTGTACAGTCAGTATCATGGATCTGAAACCCCTGTTTACACATGTGGAAAGGCTTTGTCTGAAGGGTGAGAAAATTCTTACTTATCCTCAGAATAAATAAGTTTAGACTACAGTCAAACAATAAGTCATCCTAGATAAGCCACAGAATTCTCATTTACTTGACTGCTCAATGTTTAATACATATTCTAGTGCTAATAGCAGTCATAAATCCTAGTAATCTCTTGGGGACTATTAAGCAGCTTCTCACCCACATGGTCTTTCTCTGTTGTTCATTCGATTCCCTACATGAGCAGAGACATACAACAGACAAAGCAATATAAATGTGTATCCTAAGAGAGAAAATTAAAAGCAAGCATAACAGATGAATAAAGCTAAGAAGAAAAATGGAAGAAGATGCATTACAATCAGAATACCAAAGGCAAAAGCCTGTCTAAGTAGGCCACCCACACTGTTAATGTGGGTAAGTGAATAATTTCAAGGAGCAGAAGAAATGCTAGCATGTTTGTGTTACAAACTGGTAAATGCTCCAGTTACTGCTTCCCAAAAATAGTAAGAAAGTGGCACATCTCTCCTCATGAGATCTCAGCATCACACTCTGAGCCACTAAGTAAACTAGGTTACACAGGTTTATTGGAAGGTCTGCTTATTGCCACTGGGAAAAAGTGTATTTAATGGACTTGGTTAATAAAGAGGCTGTCATACTGCAACAGGCCCTGTGAATACACATACAGTACAGCTTTCTGTTTATTTCCACCTTCAGCACAATTAAAAGGGTATCAGTTCTCACAGTTTCCCCCATATTACTTCAAGGGTGATCAAACAAAAATTATCAGCCACAAAATTTAGACTGGATATTAGCAAGAAATTATTTACAGTGAGGGTGGTGAGACACTGGGACAGGTTGCCCAGGTAGGTTGTGGATGTGCCCTCCCTGAAGGTGTTCAAAGCTGGGTTGGATGAGTCCTTGAACAACCTGGTCTAGCACAGCATGTCCCTGCTCATAGAAAGGGGTTTGGAGCTAGATGATCTTCATCTTGGAACAGCCTGCCAAGGGATGCAGCAGAGTCACCATCCCTGTAGGTGTTCAAAGAATGCATAGACATGTCACTTTGGGAGACAGTTTAGTAGGCATGGTGGTGTTGGGTTGATGGGAGATACAGTGTGGTAGGCAGGGTGGAGTTGGGCTGATGTGGGATAGAGTTGGGTAGGCAGGGTGGTGTTGGGCTGATGGGAGATACAGTTTGGCAGGCAGGGTGGTGTTGGGCTGATGGGAGATACAGTTTGGCAGGCATGGTGGTGTTGGGTTGATGGGAGATACAGTTTGGCAGGCATGGTGGTGTTGGGTTGATGGGAGATACAGTTTGGCAGGCATGGTGGTGTTGGGTTGATGGTTGGACTCAAAAATTTTTTTTCCAACCAAAACAATTCTTTGATTCTATCACCAGAAGTCTTTCAGAAATTTGTTTTAATTGTGTAGTACTCAGTGTACATTAGTAATAACTCCATCAAGGAACTTAGAGTAGTGCACTGGGATGTCTCTCTCAAAGATATTTTGACATTTTGCTGCAGTAGAAGAGCTGAGCACATCTGTATGTTGAGGGCTCAACAGAGCCACTGTACATGTGGTGAACAGCAGTTGTGTGGATGTGCTGAGGAAACCTATACATCTATAGTGGCACCATTCTCAGTTTCAACCACCTCAAACAAAGCATAGTTCTAGAGGGCTCTTTCAGCATTTGTTCCATATTCCTTTACTGTGGTCAGAGAGCCTGATATTGTCCTTGACAAAGAGGATCTACACCGAAAGCCAGATGGTACATGAAGGCTAATTGGATCTCTGGAATTCCAGAAATCTGAGGTGAACCTTCAGAGACAGAATCTAAGCCAAGCTACTGTATTTGTTTATTTCAGAAAGAAGTGAGGCAAACCTTTGCATCATCCTGATTTTGAGGTCATTTGACTTCGACTGCCCTTGAATAATCTTTCTTATCCATTGTTTTTGTTTTATGAAAAGCTGAAGAACAAAATGCATCTGGGGTCAGTACATCTTGGAATGTGTTCAGAGGAGACTCTTAGCTTATTCAGATACTATACATTCCCTGACACTAGTGTTCACTATCATGGAAATATTCAAGAAGCAAATCATTCTTTTCCACCTTGTCTTTATATTTTGTTAGTCTCATCCAATAAATGTAGCAAAGAGAGAAAGCTAGGTAGTTACATCACATTAATGTCTAGAACTATTGCAAGCCAATCAAAACTATTCAATATCTAAATTAATTTTATAACTATAATCAGCCTAGTAAGAACTTGATCATCTTCAGTTTCTTTCAGATTGAATGTCAGAATCTTTCTGCTATTAAGTTGATTAAATCACTGTCACCAGTGGGTGTGTTTACAGTACAAATGGTTAGCTCTACACAATTCAAGCAATCCAACTCTAAAAATCCCTAATATGGATTTAGCAACACACAGTTCAGTTCTGTCTCATTCATTTTGCATCACTGTTGCAGTTCTGTTGTCTTGAGCTGAATGTCTTTGGTGTAACCAGGAGGAATCCCAAGCTGTATGGAAATTTGTTCTAAAAATGGCCTTGAAATATTACAGAGCAACTAAACCTCAGTTCTTTCAGCAGCTGTCAGATCTCCTCAGGAAGATGTTACTCAATATTATAACATCGATGATTTGCCTGAACACTTTGTTAAAATACAATTCTGTACTTCTAAGACAGAACCTAAGCAGCCTTAGTTGCAACTGTAAAATGAAAAAAAAAAAAAGTTTCACTAGAAGAGCTCCCAGATAACACCAAATCCCATGAAAGGTTAAATACCTGGAGTCATTTGCACTTATGCTTTGTACCTACATGAATTCTTTGTTCTGGAGTAAAAGTGCAAACACTACCTGTTTGTACTGGCAACAACACTGTTATTTGTTTTTTCCTTCTCCTCCTCTATATGATCATAAAGTGCACTGGGTTGGAGGTCATCTAGTCTAACCCTTCTGCAGTAGGCAGGGATGTCCCCAACTACAGCAAGTTGCATCAATCCTGACCTTGAGTGTCTCCAGGGATGAGACTTTCACCACCTTCTTGGGCAACCTGATTCAGTGTTCCACCACCCTCATAGTAAAGACCTTCTTTCTAATGTCCAGTCTAAATCTACTCTGCTCTAGGTTAAAACTGTTGGCCCCCATCCTAGCTCTACAGACATTTTTAAGTAGTCCCTGGTCAGCTTTCTGGTAAGTCCTCATCAGATACTGGAAAGCCTCAATGAGGTGTCCCTGAAGCCTTCTCTGCTCCAAGCTGAACAATCCCAACGCTCTCAGCCTGCCTTCATATCAGAGGATCTCCAGCTCATGTTTGTGGCCTCCTCCAGACTTGCTCCATCAGGTCAATTTTCTTGTGTTGAGTTTAAATTATTGCAGAAGTGTTGACACTGAAACTAAAGATTATTTCTCTTTCTACAGCTAGCAGGACAGCAAAAGTCAAACTCAGATGCCTGTAGTCTCTAATTAAAAGAAGGAAAATGGTTCTTCACTAAAGCTGTAGTTAAACACAGTTCTCTTTTCCAATTGAATGAAAACAAAGTTTAGTGTGAAGCAAGTGCACGTCCACAGATGCACCTGGATGAAGCTTTAAGAAACAATGGCAGTCTCATCTGACTGTAGTTAACCTCTCACTGCACCTATTTCAGAAGCTTTGAGCTATGGGAAAAGAATAATTTTTGGAAAGCAAAGTCTATTTTTCAACAAAATGTTTTGTTTTAAATGAATAGCGCAACAGGTAAAGAGCCAAGATCTGACAATCAGGAAAGCACCACAATCACACAAGATCATGGAAGAAGAAAACAAAACAAAACACCACCACAAATCTTGTAGCATCTTGATAAAATATTATTTGACAGAGAAGAGGTATCCTTAGAAGAAAACACAACCTCTTTCTCTGTGAGGGGAGAATGTGAGATTTTCTCTTCTCTAAATCAAAGAATGAACCAAGTTCTCATTTTACTTTTGTTTTCAGACAGAGGAAGGGAAAAGAATGAAAGAGATCCTTGGCAACTTTACAAGTAGGGAAACAAATATAAACAACACAAGAAGAATCCATCTTCTTGTATTTCACTTTCTGCATGAAGTAGAAGAGGAAAGAGTGTGGCAATAGGAAATCACCTTTCATCACTGCTTATACAGCTTTACGTGCACATCAAATACAAGTACTACCTAGAGCTCCTGAAGCAAAACTTTAGGTCATTCACCTTTCATAGAATCATAGAATGGTAAGGTTGGTAGGGATCTCAAGGATCATCTAGTTCCAACCCCCTGCCACAGGCAGGGACACCTCCCACTAGTACAGCAAACTCAAGGCCTCATCCAATCTGGCCTTGAACACCTCCAGGGAGGGAGCAGCCACAACTTCCCTGGGCAACCTGTTCCAGTGTCTCACCACCCTCACTGCAAAGAACTTCCTCCTACCATCCACTCTAAATCTGTCCCTCTGCCAGTTTAAACCCATTGCCCCTTGCCCTGTCGTTGCAGGACCTTGTAAATAATCCTTCCCCAGCCTTCCTGTAGGCCCCCTTCAGATACTGGAAGGCTTTGCTCTTTCCAGAATCACAGAATCATTAAATTTGGGAAAGATCTCTAAGATCATCAAGTCCAATCACCAGCCCAACACCGTCAAGTTCACTAAAACATGTCTCCTAAGTATGTGTTACCTCAAGCAGAATTGTATAGGGAAATAAATAGCCCCACAGACAGCCTCAAGTTGTCCCAGGAGAGGATTTGGCTTGATAGTAGGAAAAATTTCTTTACTGAAAGGGTAGTCAGGCACTGGAACAGTCTGCCTGGGGAGGTGGTGGAGTCATCATCCCCGGAGATGTTTTAAAAAAACAAATGACATATAGACATGACTCTTTGGGACATGGTTTAGTGGCCAAGGTATTCTAGAATATCTTAAGAGTGTGGCCAGCAGGTCAAGGGAAGTTTTCCTTCTCCTTTGACTCCGCCCTGGTGAGGCCACAAATGAAGTATTGTGTACAGTTCTTGGCTTCCAATTCAAGGACAGGGAACTACTGGAGACAGTCCAGCAGAGGACTATGAGGTGATTATGGGACTGGGGCTTCTCCTTTAGGAGGAGAGGCTGAGACAGCTGAGGGCTCTAAAGAGCTAAAGCCTGGAGAAGGGCAGACGGAGAGGGAATCTTATAAATGCTTATCAATACCTAAAGGATGGAGGTCACAAAGATGGGACTGAGCTCTTTTCAGTGGTGCCCACTGATAGGACAAGGAGTAACAAGCACAAAATAGACCACTGGAGGTTTCACTTGAACTTGAAAAACTTCTTTACTTTGAGGGTGGCAGATCATTGGAAAGGGCTGTCCAGAGATGTGGAATTTCCTTGTCTGAAGACTTTAAAACCTGCCTGGACCTGTGCCAGTGCAAGCTGATCTAGGTCACCCTACTTTTGCAAGAGGGTTGAACGAGATGACCTCCAGAGGTTCCCTTCCAACCCCTGCCATTTTGTGATTCTATGATAATAGAACACAAGGGACAAAAAACATCACTTCATCACCATCATTTTTTCCTATGACATGCACAAGGTAACTTCAGGCAACATCTTCTTACTCAAGCAGGATCTGAAATCCAGCGCAAAACAGGTTCTGACATGGATGCATAGTAAGTGGAGAAAATGAATGCTCTGTAATTCATAGATGGATGCACAGACAATACAGATGGGAAACTAATGAATGTTCTTATCAGCCTCCTGTCATGTGTCAGCTGAAAAAAAATCAAGGTTAAAAATTATGATGCTACTTCATGCTGTAAAGATCTTGAAGGGCTTCTCAAGAACAAACAACAAAAAAAAAAAAACAACCAACCAAAAAAAAAAATTTGTTCCTTGTCTAGTGTGTTTCTTTTCTGACATTTTTTAACTTAAGAGCTGTCCAAAAAGTTCATCAGATAAGTTTATCATCTTCTGCTTTTAGTTACCTGAGACAATAGCCTTGTACTTAGTAGAAATTCCCTTAGGAACCTGTAGGAAGTGATTCGGTATGCAGAGAGTGCAAGCCCAGACCCAAGAAAATAGACATTTAGTCTTAAGTAAGTCCATGAATGTCATCTATATCATTTGATGCGATTCCTCAAATGCAAAAAGTCATTCCTGCCAACGTACTCAATAAGCTGCTCCACAGACACATGTATCACAGAGAGATGTTGCACAAAAAGCAGTCTTTGTGACCAAAAGGGCCTCCTTGCAGGTATCTTCAGAATAAAGGAATTGTACATATCCTGTGAAGAGTAAAGCTTTCAAAGTACAAAGTACAACAAACCTGAGGAAACTTAGAAAACTCTTGAAGATTCCTCTCTTCAAACTTCTTCTTTCTACTCACTTGCTAAAATGTTCCAGAGTGGTTATCATAAGGATTTTTCATGATCTAAAAATAAGTATGAGTACTATTACAGGCTTGCTAGAGCAGAAGGCAGCATTTCTTGAGATGGCTAAACTTAATTTGATTCTCTACTAATTTCATTTGGGTTGCTGCCAATATTGATAGCCCTGTCATTAGCTCAGCTCTTGTGATATTAGCCATGCCTTGACTTGATTCAAGATCCTCAAATATTATTCTTTTGCTATTATTTTTAATGCCTATTTTAGTGCAATTCAATTTGCTTGAAAGAAAGGGAGAAAGAAGAAAAGAAATTTTTAAAGGCAAAATATTTTTAAATGGCTTCAAAAACGCTAAATGCTACAAGCCCCAGATGGGTAAATTCTTTCCAGTGAGGGTGGTGAGGCACTGGAACAGGTTGCCCAGGGAGGTTGTGGCTGCTCCCTCCCTGGAGGTGTTCAAGGTCAGGTTGGATGAGGCCTTGAGTAACCTGTACTAGTGAGAGGTGTCCCTGCCCATGGCAGGGGGTTGGAACTAGATGAGCCTTGAGGTCCCTTCTGACCTTACCATTCTATGATTCCATGGACAAATACAGGTAAAGGTGAAGAAGTCATTACAAGCCTTCAGTTTTGCTCCTGCTGATGGCAAAATGTCAGCAAAAGGTTCCCAGCAATGCTTTTAAAATTGAGTGCTATTCATGCAACTAATTCCTGAATAGGAAAGTGGAAAATCTGGAATCATGTCCAGCCTAAGCAGGAGAAAATCACTGCCCTTTCTGCAGCCATATGGAAAATACCAAGCTTTCTTGCTATGCCTGAAACGCTGAAAGGTGCTGGTATCACGCACACGTCTCTGAGAATTGAAATGTCACGTTCACTCTGGGAGAGAAAAGAATCCTCAGGTGCTCATTACTACTAAAAAGTGTTCCCACAGAAACCAAACCCCAGGCTTTCTCTACATGATCAGCTTTTAAAGGTTAATTAACAATACTGAGTGATAAAAATTTATAGCCTACCGCTTATAATTTTTTAATGGTGTGATTTCCAATCTTTTATCATTGGCCTTATGCTGGAAATCAAAGTCCCATCTGCTCGTATCTCAGAAAACCCTGGGGGGGATGGGGTGGGTGTGGGGAGAAATAAATAAATTTAATATTGCAAACCTTTTGCCCCATGCTCAAGCTACAGAACTCATGCATTTTTTTCATCTTCATGCCCCCAAGACAGAGATTTTTAAGCAACTTGGAAATAAGCATCCAACAGAAGTGTGCTACCAGATGAGCAAAGTCTGAAAATAGTGATTTGAAGAAGAACACTTTTTACTATTTTGTGACTCAAAGTAGATTTTATGTAGAGCTTTTGTTCTACCTTTCTAATATTTTCTGCCATAAAGCACTGCCTTTTTTTTTCTTTTTGTATCTTAGTAACTGGGAACTAAGAACTTGGGGACTTGTATCTGTGGCGTTTTCAGGGCAGATCTATTTTCTCAGTACTTCTTCACTTGAAATGTCTTAGTAAAATTTTCTAGCACCTTACAAACTGCACAGCATGATTCTCCTATTATCTTGTACTCCTCGATGTCTATATTCCCTCACCAGGGACACCCTGTCCACCACGGAGAGAAGTTTCCAGATAGCCAAGCTCAAGAAAGATGCACAACCTTGATGGAAAAGTTTAGCCTGTTTAGCCTGGAGAAGAGGAGGCTCAGGGGGGACCTTATTGCTGTCTACAACTACCTGAAGGGTGGTTGTGGCCAGGAGGAGGTTACCTTCTTCTCTCAGGCAACCAGTGACAGAACAAGAGGACACAGTCTCAGGCTGCGCCAGGGCAGGTTTAGGCTGGAGGTGAGGAGGAAGTTCTTCACTGAGAGAGTAGTCGCTGGAATGGGCTGCCCAGGGAGGTGGTGGAGTCACCGTCCCTGGAGGCGTTCAAGGCACGTTTGGACATGGCACTTAGTGCCATGGTCTAATCTTGAGGGCTGTGGTGATAGGTTGGACTTGATGATCTCTGAGGTCTCTTCCAACCCTTGCGATACTGTGATACTGTGATACTGTAAAATAATTGCATGCCTGGATCTATGCAACATCCCTACCACTCAGCCCTGCCGGAGAGAAATTTGCCAAGGAAAGAAAGGAAACAAGAAGATAAGGAGCAACAACGAATACAGGAGGATCTACAACCTTCCTCAGCCTTCCCTCATGTCTGTGTTATGACTTAGATTAGGTTAGGATGATATAAGGAAGAGTGTCTGTCAGACGTCAGACAGGATGATTGCGAATGCTTCCCAGCTTTCAGAGTTCAAAACCACTTGCAGATTAACATGATTGTGAAGGGAGCATTTATCAGTAGCTGATCACTCATGCCTTTAAAATAAAATTAAAATTAAAAAAGAACAAAAGTCAGATTTAGTTTCCTTGTGCAGTTTTGAAGAATTAAATGAATAGTAATTTTTAATGCAGTTGTCAGAGGCTGACTTGGAAGATAATAAAGTTAAATAGAAATGTCTGTCCAGGAATTAATGTTGGGATTTAAAGACAAAATAGTTTCTGATATAGAAAAATCCAGGATTTTAATAATTCAGACTGTTCATTTGATCCAGGACAAGCTGAAGTTCCCAGCTGTTCCAGCATTCTTTCTGGAGATTGACTGCCAGTTTAGAGTACCTACACTGGTCCTACAGAAATCTGGGCGTTTACTGTCCATATCTCATAATACTACCAAACAAAAAAGACAAATGCCAAGCTGCCCATCAGGTAATTACATACTGCACTGGGCTCAATTGCAGCTGAACTACACAGCAAGAGTCATACTGTTGAAGAGTTAAGAGAAACAAATCATTTAGTCCAGTTATCCACTAGAAGAAGAGGTAACATGGCAATGCACAACAAATTATGACATGGAATGCTTACTCTCACATTTTGAGTATCTTATCACCTGCTAATCTGTCTGTATGTCTCACTGTCACTACTTCCAAAACAACTCCAGGGGGTGGTTTTGAGGCACACAAGTACAGGACTGAGAAATAAGACAATGAGCCATTAATAGGAATCAATACAATTAGAATTACAGGGAAGGGGCTGCCTTCTTGGGCTCAAGACCAGTGTGAGAATTCCTTGAATACAAAATATTTTGACATTTAAAAAACATTATTTTGTGATACATGTAGAAAAGACTGAAAATTTTATCCACCTGTTCACTGTTCAATTCTAACTACTGGCCAATTCCTCAAAGCTAAGTAAGACAGTTGCTATGGCAATACAATTATTTTGATTGAGATATAGATGGTAACAGTAACATGATCATCATTTTGTGCCTGAGTGTTGTTTTTCCCTTTAGCTCTCATCCACATTTGTTGACTTTGAAGTCCTTTCAAAACAACAAAACAGATTGCAGTCTTCGATATGAATAATGTTAAGAGATTATTATCTCTCAATATGGTGAGACAAAAGGGTGGAGGAAATGACAGTGGGAGAGATTATGAAACAAGAAGCCATGGTATTGTAAATAATGTGCAGAGCAGTAGATTTACTCTACCAACACAAAAAGTTGCATTAAGTTCAGTCATTCCTCTTCTAGCTTTCCAAACCAACCCTCTGAAGTGAGGTGATTAAGGTTTCCAGGACACTATACAATTAACACACAACATTGTTGTACAAATAAACTCCTGCATAAATGATACCATATCACGAGTTTTAACCTCATGAGTAAGAGTTATGCTTTGATTCTTTGGGAAATCTTGCTTGAAGCGAGCTGGAAATAAAATCTGGTTTTATTATAATTCACAGATTGCATTGGGTTGGAAGGGACCTTCAAAGGTCATCTTGTCCAACCACCCTGTAGTAAGCAGGGACAGAATAGAGCAGGCCTCCCAGGGCCACATTCAGTCTGATCTTGAATATCTTCAGAGATGGGGCCTGAACCACATCCCTGGGCAACCAGTTCCTGTGTTTTACCACTCTCCCTGTGAAGAACTTCCTCCTGATGTCCAACCTAAATCTACCCTGCTCCAGCTTCAGACCATTGCCCTTTGTCCTATCACTACAAGCCCTTCTAAAGTCCCTGCCCAGCCTTCCTGTAGGTTCCTTTCAGTTGCTGACATGTACCTGTAAAGTCTTTCCAGAGCCTTCTCTTCTCCCGATGTAACAGCCTTTCTTCACAGGAGAGATGCTCCAGCCCTCTGATCATCTTGGTGGCCCTCCTCTGGACCCATTCTAGTAGGTCCATGCCTCTCTTGTGTTGGGGGTCAGACACAGTACTCCAGATGAGCTCTCATCAAATAATAATACCCTGGTAGTGTTTGAGCAATCACCATAAAGGAAGGTAACCCTGACACAACAGCAGGAAGGTGTGTACATGTGTTGGTTTTCATGTCCATGTTCCTCCACTTTCAACTGATTGGATGCATTTTGCATGTTGAAACTGTGTCTGTGTTATCAAGGTGTTGCTGATGCAAAAAAGAGTGCTTGCTAAATGAGGATCCCTGATACAGCAAACTTCCCTTCAGCTTCCAGACTTGTTTAGAGACAGTTCAGGGTATGGACAGAGTAAGCACTTCTGGAGGTGTTAGTGCTGGTTCAGCAAGTATCACTTCAAACTCCATGCATCATTACCCCAAGACGTTGAAAACCATCCATCTGGCCATGTTAAAGTGGATGTTTTCAAATATTCAGTGGCAGAACATTCTTGATATCAGTCCAAGGAGTAATTAGGATATTGCCATAGGGCTAACAATCAGAATAAAAGGAATCCAGAATAAAAAGGCACCCAGAACTCTGCAGGTTTTTTCTTCTATTAGGATTCCTACTACTCCTTTTCCCTTTATTTTTTTTTCCTCTTAACTCACCCATTTCCAAAACACATATGAACTATATGAAAGCTTGTGAATACTTCTTTTACATTAAGAGTAATCCTCAAAGTGCTTTAGGGTATAAGTATCTCTCAGTGATTGTCCCATATATAATCTAGGTATTTTCTTAATCAGTAGTGACTTAGTCCAAGAGTAGTGCCAGTAATTTCTCTGGCTCACAGATAGTTTGCTGCCTATCACCAATAAGATTTTTGAAAGGTCTCAACTCACATTAAAAATACTTCTCTACATAAATGTGTGGATAACTTTATTCTTTCACCGTATTCTCATGGGTTAATGGATCTCATAGAGTAATTGTTCCCTTATTTACTCAAGTTGGTTCAACCAAATAAGCTTTGCATGTATCTTATCTCCAAAAGATACTTTAGAGTAAAATGATTGATGCAGTCTGTCAAGGTCACTAGTATAATGCTTCAAATTCGTAGATAGTCATTAGATTTCCACTATAGAAAGTAATTCAGGACCTCACCTGAGATTTTCCCAGCCTCAAAGCAATGTGACTCCAAACCACTAGAACTCTTCTTCATTAAAGAGCTTGGAACTTATATTTTAAAAAAATATGATCAGACCTGAATCTCCAAAAAAGCAAAGACGAGAACATTACAGACTGCAGAGCAAGGTAGTTTGAAAGCTCTGACCCAAGCATTCCACCTTCTTATGAAGACATGTCAAAAGACAAGCAAAACACATTCATAGAATCATAGGATGGTAAGGTTGGAAGGGACCTTAAGGATCATCTAGTTCCAAACCCCTGCCATAGGCAGGGACACTTCTCACTGGTACAGGTTACTCAAGGTCTCGTCCAACCTGGTCTTGAACACCTCCAGGGAGGGAGCAGCCACAACATCCCTGGGCAACCTGTGCCAGTGTCTCACCACCCTCACTGGAAAGAACTTCCTCCTAACATCCAGTCTAAATCTCCCCTCTGCCAGTTTGAACCCATTGCCCCTTGTCCTGTTGTTGCAAGACTTTGTAAATAATCCCTCCCCAGCCTTCCTGTAGGCTTTGTCTTATTCCACCATGAAAGCACCTAGTAATGTCAAAGAGATATTACAGTTTTGGTTGGAAGACACCATCAGGGCCACTGAGTCTAAACATTGTCTAACTCCACCAAATCTGGGGTTAAACCACATCCCTCAGCACTATGTCTGCCCCTCTTTTAAAAACACCTCGAGGGATAGGGATTTAACCACCCCTCTGGGGAGCCTGGTCCAGCCTTTGAGAGCCCTTTCAGCAAGAATTTTCTTCTAGTATCCAATCTAAACCTCTGGTGCAACTTGTGGCGTTTCCTCTCATTCTACCACTTGTTCCTAGTGAGAAGAGACCAATGGCCACTTCACACCAATCTCTTTCCAAGAAGTTGTAGAGAGCATTAAGGTCTCCCCTCAGCCTCCTTTTCTCTAGGCTAAACAGCCCCAGTTTCCTCAGCTGCTCCTCATAAGACTGTTCCTAGTAGTAAGAGGAAACATTTAAGAAAGTTCATGTTTGTATTGCTTTTATGCCTTATTTGAAACAGAAATACCACTTGTGAATAACAGTGATATCCTGGGGGCTGTGGATGTCACATCCACTACAATCTGACATTGCCTGCCTTAAGCAGAGCTGCTATTACTTGTTTGCGTTTGACTCCAGGCAGCCCTGTTATTTAAGAATTAAAAGCTTACTGCTTTTACATTGCTCTAGCATGGCTACTCAGCAGTATCCTGTGTCATGATTGCTCTAAGGGTGTGTAAATGCACACACATGTATATACCCTTAACATATAATAATGGCTGGAGAGCAGCCCTGAGAAAAAGGACCTGAGGGTCTGGGTTGCCGAAAAGCTCAACATGAGCCTGCAGCGTGCACATGCAGCCCAGACAGCAACCGAGTCCTAGGCTGCATCAAGAGCAGTGTGGGTAGCAGGGCAAGGGAGGGGATTGTGCCCCTTTACTCTGCTCTCGTCAGACCCCACCTGGAGTACTGTGTGCAGTTCTGGAACCCTCAGCACAGGAGGGACATGGAAGTGTTGGAGCAGGTCCAGAGGAGACCACGAAGATGATCAGAGGGCTGGAGCAGCTCTCCTATGAGGACAGGCTGAGGGAGTTGGGGCTCTGCAGCCTGGAGAAGAGAAGGCTTCATGGAGACCTTGTAGTAGCCTTCCAGTATCTGAAGGGGGCCTACAGGAAGGCTGGGGAGGGACTATTTACAAGGTCTTGCAATGACAGGATGAGGGGCAATGGGTTTAAATTGGCAGAGGGGAGATTTAGACTGCATGTTAGGAGGAAGTTCTATCCAGTGAGGTTGGTGAGGCACTGGAACAGGTTGCCCAGGGAGGTTGTGGCTGTTCCCTCCCTGGACATGTTCAAGGCCAGGTTGGATGAGGCCTTGAGTGACCTGTTCTAGTGGGAGGTGTCCCTGCCTATGGCAGGGGGTTGGAACTGGATAATATTTGAGGTCCCTTCCAACCTAAACCATTCTATGATTCTATAACACACACTACACTCACACAGAAGCAGAGCAAGTGCCCTTAACAAAAAGTCTCCTTTTGGGTGTTTTTATGGTGCGCAAACACTGGGATCAATGCAAATTGTCAGTAAAACCCAGAGAAAATGATCCTGCTCATGGGTGTTGCATAAGAGTTCAATAGCCTTTAGGACTATCTACAGGGGAGTCATTTCATTGAGTGCTTCAGACTTCCCACAGAGACTCAAGTATTCTGATCTAGGAGGGCAATACTGTGACTTCTAGGATTAAAATGACAAGAATGAGGTAAAAATAAATAACCTTGACACTAATATATTGCAGGAACTGAAACCTTCATTACACAATGACGAATGAGTGGTGCTGAGAGTCACAGGGAATCACAGAATTGTTTCAGCTGGAAAAAACCTCTAAGATCACCGAGTTCAACTGTCAACCTGAGAGCACCGTGGCTACTAAACCACGTTCTCAAGTGCCACATCCACACGTTTCTTGAACACCTCCAGGAATGGAGACTCCACCACCTCCCTAGGTAGCCTGTTCCAGTGCCTGACAGCACCTCCAGGAAGATAATTTTTTCCTAATATCCAACCTAAACCTCTCCTGGCACAATTTCAGTTCATTTCCTCTCATTCCATCACCTGATACTAAGGAGAAGAGATCAAGTCCCACCTCCCTCCAACCCGATTTCAGGGAGTTGTAGAGAGCAATGAGGTCTCTCCTCTCCCTGCTCTTCACCAGACTAAACAATCTCAGTTCCCTCAGGCCCTCTATACAAGTCCTATCAGCAATTTTCCAAGTATAACCTTAAATCCATTAGTTGTGTGGCAATATGTATCTTTTCTGGATCTTTTTAATTCTGATTAGCTTTGCAACCATCACAAACTAAAAATATTTTCAAGTTAAAGCAAATAACCTGGAAGGACTTACTATGTATTTTGTGGGTTCTATGTCTCAGAATATACATCTCCCTTCATTATCTATATACATATCTACAAAGCCTAAGGTGCTTAAAGATATCTAGCTCAAACAACAACTACCATCAAAACTCTCTTTATCTGGACATGCCAGATGGCTGCAGACAGAGTTTAAAAGTCCATCAAATTCAAATTTATCATTGCAAGGAATTTATATTGATAGCTTACTTCAAATTAAAAAAATTTTTAAAAAACCCAAAAACCACACAACACACCCAACTCTTCCATCATAAAGAAAGTCTGATGTTTCACCATAGTAAGTCAGCCAGGTGTTGATTTAAAATACACAATTGACTGATCTGTAGGTGCAAACACATTAGTATTACCAGAATTTCTAGGAAGAAGTTCTTTCCATGAGGCTGGTGAGGCACTTGAACAGGTTGCCTAGGGAAGCTGTGGTGGTTCCGAGTTTGGAAGTGTTCAAAGCCAAGTTGGATGGGGCCTTGAGCAAGTTGGCCTAATAGGAGATATCCCTACCCATGTCAGGGGGTTGGAACTAGATGATCTTGAAGGTCCCTTCCAATCCAAACTATTCTGGCATTCTATGAATATCTGAAAAAGACCAGTTAAGTGGTTCAACTCTGGAAAACACAAGGAGCTACACACAGTGGAAGTTGGCCTGATGGTCTATCATTTCTGAATTTGTCTCAATCTTTATATTTTCTGTGGTTCTTATTAGTACAGGTACAGTCATACTAATAGTGATAATTACCAGATTTGCTTTGGTATCACTTTCATTAGGAAAAAAACACTACTTTTCCTTATAGACTTAAAGATCAGCTTCTAGGATTTATGATGGTTATTGCCTAAGTTTTTTACTTCAATCTCCTCCCTCTTTAGAATGGCATTAAGCCACCCAGAGTGACTCCTCTATATATCACAAAGTTTATGTTGCAGCAAGCATCTGCTCCAATGAATGGCTCCATTTCCTGTACAGAGACATGTGTGTACATGACACTGAGAAAATATTCATTGTCTTCAGCTTGTGCACATGCTCAGCCAGACAATTTTGATCCCTCTCTTGCATTTAACCTTTTTCTGATTCACCCTAGTCTTTTCTCCTCAACCTCACGTAGAATCATAGAATGCGCTGGGTTGGAAGAGACCTGTAAAGGTTATCTATTGAAATCCTCCTTCACTAAGCAGGGTCATCCAAAACTAGATTAGGCTGCTCAGAGCCCCATCATGCGCAGCTAGGAATGTCTCCAGAGATTGTGCCTCCACCACCTCCCTGGGCAACCCATTCCAGCATTTCACCACCCTCAGAGTAAAGAAATGCTTTCGAATGTCCATTCTAAATCTACCCTTCTCTGGTTTAAAATCCTCGTCTCTGACCCCAGTGCCACCTGTCCTTGTAAACAGATCCTCTTCAGCTTCATTTGAGAGATGGTAGAGCTCAAAACTATCACATAGCCACTGTACACATTTTCATGGGGATGGATCCATCACTGAGTACAAATTAGTTCTAGCATCTCAGAACAAAGTCGAGGAATACAATTTAGCACACAGTAAACATTGACATTACAGGTTGTGCAGGCTATCAGTCAATACAGGAGGAAAGTCCTTTTCTTGTACAAAAATCACATTAACAAAATGAAAAGAGTAAAGTTCCAGGTATCAGACTGAGTAGTTAAGAAAAGTGTGGGAGGCAAAGAAAGTTTAGCAGCATCAAATGTTTCATTTAATTACAAATAAATGTATTAAGTGTCTTGAACTTTCTATGTTGTGAGTTGTTTTTTTTTCTAGACTATCATTGTTTTCTGCAGAGTTCTTTTGCAGGTGGGATAAAAGTCAAAAGCCAGTAAAATCCAAATACCACATTCTGAACCTCATCACAATAGCCAGTGCACTTCAACACAAAAAGAAAAGGCTGAAGTAAGTTGTGTATGTAACAAATAGAGGAGACAAATTTCCACCCTTCTCATCATGCTCCACATCTGAGCAACAAAGTTTCATCTCAAGGGGCAGAGCTGGTATGTTTCGTATCTCAAACACAACATTCTGTTACGTGTCTTCAGTTTTCTGCTCCTTACTACAAGAAAGGCATCAAGGTGCTGGAGTAGGTCCAGAGAAGGGCAACGGAGCTGGTGAAGGGTCTGGAGAACAGTGAGTAGCAGTTGAGAGAACTGGGGTTGGAGTCTGGAAGACTGTCTCCCCTCAGCCTCCTCAACTCCCAGTTGAGCAGTTGGGTCTGGAGATGAGGAGGCTGAGGGGAGACCTCATTTCTTCTACAACTCCCTGAAAGGACATTGGAGTGAGGTGGAGGTCAATCTCTTCTCCCTAGTATGAGATGATAGAACAAGAGGAAATGGCCTGAAATTGTGCCGGGGAGGTTTAAGTTGGATATTAGGAAAAGATTTTTACCTGAAAGAGTGGTCAGGCATTGGAACAGGCTGCACAGGGAGGTGAAATCACTGGTCCTGACAGTGATCAAGACATGTGTGGACATGGCACTTTGGGACATGGTTTAATAGCCATGGTGTTGTTGACAGTTTGCCTTAATCTTTGAGGTCTTTTCCAACTGAAACAATTCTATGATGCTACAATTACACATCTCTGACTAGCAGACTAGGAGACACTGCATGTGGTGGTTTAGAGCAAATGCATTGCAGGTTGTTTCTTTTGTTTGTTCATTAAAAAATAATCAACTTCATCCAAATTTATGCTCAGTTACCTTCATTTACAACATCTTTTTTCCAAAAATCCTTTCTTGATTCAGTAAGAGAAGTAGATGGATAAGTCTTCTGACTGTCTACCTGAAGATACCATCGGATGCTTTTCCTGGAGAAGAAAACATTCAGGAACCTGCATACGCTTCCCAGGTGGAAGAACAGGCTTTTCAGAGCATGAATTTAATGGACAATAAACCAGGCTTTCATTATTGCAGACAGTAGCTCCTGAAACTGACTGCTGCTGATAAATCCATCTCCTTCTTCAGGGAACATCAGCACATCCTTTAAATCACTGAAGAGTGCATTGATTTCCAAAATTTGAGAATCAGATTATGGGAACTCCAACCAAAATGGTTGTCAACCACAACTTCTTCATTGGTGACTTAACATTATTTAATGCTCCTAACAGTTATGATTTATTTTCAGTTTCATAAAGGACACCTCCACAAGTTTTCACCTTTTCTGGTGTTTGGGGTTTTTTCCTCTCCTTTTTGAAGATAAATACCCTCTCCTAGCATGTGGGATTTCTAAATGCATTCTGCTAAATCAATATCTGTCAAAGAGGTTCATTTGGCTAAAAGCTCTTCATAATACATTTTCCTCTCATAATTACAGCTCTTCTGTCTGCAGGGAGTGATAAAGCAAGGCTTGGCTGTAACATGGGTTTAAGGAAGTAATATACATGGTTTTAGCAGAGAGGTTGTCTCACAAATGGTATAAGCACCACAGGGCCCTCATTTAAGGGGTCAGAAGTTCACACACTCTCAATGAAATGAAAACTCACCTCAAACTGACTCTGGCAAGGGATATCAGAGACAAGAAGTGCTTCTATAGATGCATAGGTACACCAAGGTGGCACTGATGACCCAGGAAAGGCTGAGGTACTGAATGCCACCCCAGTTTCAGAAAGCATGACTGAGCTTCAGAAATCCCAGGCCCCACAGATCAGAGGGAGAGTACAGTGCAAGGAACACTTACCCTTGGTGGAACAGGATCAGATTATTTATCCAGACTGGACAAATCAGAAGCTCAGTAAATGGTCCTGAGGGGACACACCCACAAATGCTGAGTGACCTAGCCAATATCATAATCAGCTGTCTCAATAATTCTTGAATGACCATGGCAGCTGGGAGAACTGTCTCAGGACAAGAAGAAAGCAAATGTCATTCTAACCTCCAAGAAGGAAGCCCCAAAGAACTGCATGCTAGTCATCCTCACCTCAACAGCTGGGATGGTGATGAGGCAACTTATCCCAGGAACTATTTCAAGGTATATAAAGGGCAAGAAATTGATTATAAGTGGTCAGCATGGGTTCGCAAAGGCAAAGTCAGGCTTGCCCAACTTAACAATCTTCTCCTCTCACTTTACCTCTACAGAAGACCAGATTTTGATACTGTCTCCTGTAAGGTCCTCAAAGAGAAGCTGGCAAAGTATAGGCTAGGTAAGAAGACAGTGAAATGGACTGATAACTGGTTGGACAGGTGGTTCCAGTGATCAACTGTATGCAGCCTGTTGGGAGGCCAACAACTAGCATTCTATTGCAGGGTCAAGATTGGGTCCAATCCTGCTGCACATCTTCATTAACAATCTAGATGACATGGAAGAGTTTCTCTCAGCAGCTCTACTGATGAAACAAAGCTGTGTTGATAATACACCAGAGGGATATGCTGCTATTCATACTTAAAATTCATCTACACAGAGTGCTGGGCAACTAGATCCACATAGTCCTCCTTAAGCAGATGACCTTTCCAATATCAACCACTCTGTAATTAGAAGTAGAATCATGGTGCAGCACTAAAAATTAAAATATTATAGTTAAATGTGATTCAGTATTTCCTATATTCAAGTTAAATCATACGGCAATAATTTTGCAAGTGCTGCAATGTTGTTTTCTGCCATCTTGATAGAAACAATTAGCTACTCTATTTTTTCAGACTTCATACTTATGCTTGCTAGGAAAATCAGGAAATACCTGTCCCAGCATCTGCAAGTAGCTGGAAAGTTTAATTACATTTAAATCAGAACCACTCTTCAAAATTCACAAGTATGGGTTCCTCAGTGCTTCTCATTCAACTGTTCCCTAAGGACATAGATGGGGAGATTATTAATGTGATCAGTCATCTGAAAACCCAGAGTTTGGCAAAACACTGAAATGAATAAATTCTAACATCTTCAGCATAGTCTAGTGAAAGGAATGAGCAAAATCTCCAAGATTTAAATACAGCTCTGATTGTTCGTACTGTGCAGAGTGATGAGAGAAAGACCCCAGATGTTCCCATTTATGGCTGTCAAGGTATTTGGTCAACAGCTGTGACCTTTCCTTTGCCTGCCATCTTGTATTCATTCTCCCCGAGTTACAGACACAGGTAAAATTTACACTGCAAATCTGTGACTGCTTAACAGCTTCTTTATGCTAGAGGAATTAAACTTGTAGCACTGGTTATGGAATCATCAAATTCAGACAAGACCTCTAAGATCATCAAGTCCAGCCATCAACCCAACACCACCATGGCCACTGAAACATGTCCCAAAGTACCATGTCCACAAGTTCTTTGAACACCTCCAGGGATGGTGACTCCACCACCTCCCTGGACAGCCTGACCACTCTTCCTGTAAAGAAATTTTCATTAATATCCAACCTAAACCTCCCATAGTACACCATAAGGCTGTTTCCTCTGATCCCATTACTGAGAAGAGACCAACACTCACCTCACTGCAACCTCCTCTGAGGGAGTTGTAAAGAGCAAAATATTCTCCCCTCAGCCTCCTTGTCTCCAGACTAAAGAGTCATGGAATAGCCATTCTATCAGATTGGTTATAACCATCCAATAATCATGGGATCAGAAGGGACCTCCAAAGTCATCTAATCTAACCCCCCTGCAGTGATCAGGGACATCCTCCATTAGACCAGGATGCCCAGAGTCCCACAAAGCCTGACCTTGGCCATTTCTAAGGATGGGGCCTCAACCACCTCCCTGAGCAACCTGTTCCAGTGTTCAACTACCCTCATGGTGAAGAATTTCTTCCTACTCTCCAACCTAAATCACTAATTCCAAACCACCTGCCCACATTCTGTCACTGCAGGCCTTTGTAAACAGTCCCTCTGCAGCCTCCTTGCAGGCCCCTGTCAGCTACAGTAAGGCCACGATTAGGTCTGCCCAGAGACTTCCGTTCTCCAGGCCAAACAAGCCCAACCTGTCCTCACAGCAGAGGTGTTCCACCCCCCCGGGCATTTTGTGGCCCTCTCCTGGACCTACTCCATCAGGTTCCTGTCTTGAGGTTCCAGAGCTGGACACAGTGCTCCAGGTGAGGTCTTACCAGAGTGGCAGAATCCCTCTCAGGATCCACTGGCTGTGCTGCTTTCGGTGTGGTCTGGCTTTCCACTGGCCTCCTGGGCAGCAAGGGCACTATGGCTGCTCGTGGTTGGCTGCTCAGCCACCACAACTCCCAAGTCCTTTTCCTCTGGGCTGCCCCCAGCCTGTACTATTAATGAGGATTGTTCCGGCACACAGGTGCAGGACCCTGCACATGGTCTTGTTTGCTCTCATGAACTTCACCCAGGTCCACCTCTCCAGATAGAATCAAAGAATGGTAAGGTTGGAAGGGACCTCAAAGATCATCTAGTTCCACCCCCCTGCCTTAGGCAGGGACACCTCCCACTAGTACAGCTCACTCAAGGCCTCATCCAACCTGGCCTTGAACACCTCCAGAGAGGAAGCAGCCACTTCCTGCCACGTCCCTGGGCAACCTGTGCCAGTGCCTCACCAACCTCACTGGAAAGAACTTCTTCCTGACCTCCAGTCTAAATCTCCCCTCTGCCAGTTTAAACCCATTGCCCCTTGTCCTGTCATTGCAAGACCTTGTAAATAATCCCTCCCCAGCCTTCCTGTAGGTCCCCTTCAGATACTGGAAGGCTACTACAAGGTCTCCTCGAAGCCTTCTCTTCTCCAGCCTGCAGAGTTCCAACTCTCTCAG